>JALPQD010000819.1:0-477878 GCA_023101885.1 Typhlomys cinereus | reverse complement strand
AAGATTTAGCTATAAAAACACTATTTATCAAACTGCCTTTTGAATACTTGTCATTATACCCATAGATTGGAGAAGCACTCAACATTCAACCTAGAAGCTTCCTTCTGCAATGGAAATGCTTGTTAAAGAAAAATGTGACTGGAAAAATATTAAAAAAATAAGGGATGGAAGACCCCAAGGTTCAGGAAACATCAGGGAGCTGTAAGATTGTAAGAGCCTGAAGGGTGGCAGGGGTACAGTCAGACATTATCTCCTGGACATGACAGGGCTATTGCATCCACGAATTCATTGCAGCTATGCATATTTTCATAAGACCTACATTGGATTTATTCTATCAACATTTTACCATGAAAGGGCAAAAAACCTCAAGAGGCTCCATACTTCCCATAGGGACCGGTGAAGGTTAATGTTGATGGGGGAGAAGATGTTTTCCTCAACAGTACACTCCACTGATACATAATTCATGCTCCAGCAATGCTCTACCACATGCCATCAAAGGCAGCTCAAATGAAATCCAGTAGGCCATTCATGCAAAAAGACAAGAAAACAGAAGGGAGACTGGAAGGGAAGAAGGATGGTAATGGGAACAGGAGGGGGGATTAAGGTGTCCAAGCTCAAAATGCAGACTCCAAGAGCAAACTAACTAACTGAAGCAGAGTGGGTCTAATCAATCTCAAGGTTCACCCCTGTGACTGCCTTCCTCCAGCAAAGCTCCACCTCCTAAAGGTGCTATGACTTTCCCAAACAACTGATGATTCAAACACATGAGCCTGTGGATAACAACTCACATGTCAAACCATGACAAAAGGTATAAAGAAGTGTGCATAAGGTAGTACCTGGTAGAGCATTGAGTTTGAACTTTAACACAATCTAAAATGGACTGAAACTTGCCTGACCATATGGATCTTTTTCCATACTGACCTGTTAAGCAGCACAACAGACATGAGAGCATGAGCATAAATTTTGAATCTAATGTTCCTTAAGAGCAAAATGAGGATCACACTAGTAAGTAGTGCTGAGATGAAAATTGAATAACCTAAAGGAAGCACTTACTTCAGGGTCTCACACCAGGCAATGCTTAATACATGTTAGCTGACTTTTTCAAATAAAGGCTAATTCAGGCTAAAGTACTTCAGAATATGACTTCAGAATATTTAGCATACTGCTGAAACAAAACTAAAATAGCTGCCAAAGCAAAAATACACAGGAAATGCACCCATTCCAATCATTCAAAAAGAGGAAAATAAATGAAAAATAGTACGAAATTAATGAACTGAGTTTCTAACTTAGAAAAATGGAAAATCTGGGACTGGAGAGATGGGTCAGGGATTAAGTCTTTGCCCCAAAAGCAAAAGAACCTGAGTTCACATCCCAGATCCCACATGAAAACGCCAGGAAAAAATGGTGGTGGCCTGCAATTCTGGTCCCAGAGAGCAGAGCCCCAGGAAACTTCACAACAAAGCATTAAAGAGGTAGAATGATTCAGGTTGATTCTGGGAGTCATCTTTGGGCTTCCACAAGCACACATATACAAATGTCTTCTACACACACTCACACCTCCATAGTCGCATATGCAAAAAAAAAAAAAAAAAAGAAAAATGGAAAACTTAAAGGTAGAAATATAGATCTAGGGGCTGGAGAGGTGGCTCAGGGGTTAAGCCTCTGCCTTGCAGGCGGAAGGTCCTGAGTTCGGATCCAGATCCCACGTATAGACGCCAGGCGGAAGCGGGGGCGGCCTGCGCTTCTGGTCCTGTAGGCGCGGAGCCTGTGAATCCCGGGCAGAAGGAGGTGGAGGCGTCCATGTGGTTCCCGAATTCGTCCCTGGTTCTACACATACAGACACACACACCACACACACACACATGCGCGCACAATCATATGCACACATGCACAATTGAATAAATAATAATAAAAAAAATTAAAAAAAAAAGAAATATAGATCTAAAAGTAGAACTTTCAAGTAATATTAATGGTTAGTTCTGAGGAAAAAAATCATAAAGCCTCATTTATACATTTTCTTTCTACTGGAGGTAAAAGAGTAGATACAATTGTAGCCACATGCAGAATATGACTGCCTATTAAATAAAAAATATCAATCCACTGGTGAGAGAACAATGTTACAATAACTAACTCAGAAAAAATTCTTAAAAGGTCAGACTTAAAGCCTAAATTACTTTGAGTTTCTTTTTCAAGAAACATTCAGACCAAAGTCCAAATATTACAACAAATTTCATTTTTGCCCATTGTACCTATCTTAGTCCATTTCTGTTACTACAACTGAATAGCACAAACTGAGTAATTTTCAAAGAATAAAAGTTTATTTCCATTACACTTCTGGAGGCTGAGAAGCCCAAAATCATGGCAGCAGCATCTGCTCACTAACTGCAAAGACCTTCTTGCTGCATCATAATGTGGTAAAGGGCATCACAAGACAAACCGAGCAAGCTATTTGCTTGAGTTTCTATATCTACAAGGACACTATGCCATCACGCAGCTCCTACCTTTATGATTGCAACTAATTCTAATTACCTCTCAAAGCCGCCACCTTCAAACATTACTAAGATATAACTATTTGCGGGTATGATAAATCATAGCATGCTTTCTTTGCTCCCCTAACACAAACTTCTCACAATGTGAAAGATATTCATTCCATCCAAATAGTGCAGAAGTTTTACCTTATTCCAACATCAGCTCAAAAGTCCACAGTTCAGAGTTTCCTCTAAATCAGACATGGGTAAGACACAGCCATGATTCATCTTGAGGCAAATTTCTTTACTAATGAACCCAAGAAATCAAAATAAATTTTCAAACCATATTGGTAAAGATGGCAATAGGTCAGACATTCCAAAAGGGAAAAATTAGGCAAGAATAGCAGATTAACATGTCTTAAGTATGGCTGAAGAGCAGACGTCAAATATGAAGACTAATAACAGTCTTAAGAATAATCCTATACTCTACATTCCACCTCCTAGACAGTGGTGGTAGAAACTGGGCCCACAAGACCTCAGAGAGCCCCATTCTGACAGGTTTACTAGGATCGGAACCCTCTGAATGATCTTACTTCTCAGGCTGCTGATGCATATTGTATTCTGGTGGGGACCCTTTGGGGGTAGATCCACCTCCAACTCACATTTTCACACAGTCCCACCCTAGCAAGGTTTTGTCCTATTACAAGAACAGTGGTTCAACCCCTGGACTAGATTTCTGCCTGGATCAATAGGCAATCTATAAAAGCATTTTAAGTGCAATCTGGGGAGCTGGACTCCACTCTTTCTGCTTGTAAAGGAAGTGTTTTTTAACTTTGAACAATTACCTAGTTCTGTAATTTGTAAGTGCTGGAGAATGAAACCCAAGGCCAAGTAAATGCTAGGTAAGTGCTCTATGAAGTTCAACCCTGTGTATTTTTAAAACACAGCATACCTGTTATCTACAGTGATCCTAACATGCTGACATTCCCACTACTGTATAGCCACACCGTGTCTTCTCAAGATCCCCAGTCTTTATATATTTGTCCTTTCTTAGATTCCATTCCTAATCTGAAAAATCCCAAACATTCCCCCCCCCAAAAAAAAAATCTATCTTAAAAGTCACTTTGGGGGGCTGGAGAGATGGCTCAGTGGTTAAGCCTTTGCCTTGAAAGCAGAAGGTCCTGAGTTCAGATCCCAGGTCCACCCCACGTAAAAAACGCCGTGTGGTAACCACTATGGCTTGGACTTCCCACCCTGGTGGATAGAGCCTGGGAAATCCCAAAGGAAACAAGGAGATAGAAGCAATCCAGGGTAATTCCTAAAGTTACCCTTGGTCCTCCACAGGGACACACAGTGCCCTCTGATACACACACACACACACCACACACACACACACACACACACACACACACACGCACACACACATACACATACACACACAAATTTTTAAAAAGAATTTAATTTAAAAAATGCCACGCACGGGGCTGGAGAGGTGGCTCAGGGGTTAAGCCTCTGCCTTGCAGGCAGAAGGTCCTGAGTTCGGATCCTAGACCCCACGTACCAGGCAGAAGCAGGGGAAGCCTGCGTTTCTGTTCCTGGTAGAGCGGAGCCTGTGAATCCCGGGGCAGAGTAAAGAAGGAAGAGGTGAGGCGTCCATGGTGGTTCCCGATTCATCCGTGGTTCACACACACACACACACACCACACACACCACACACACACACACACACACATACATATACATGCACGATTGAATAAATAATAAAAAATTTTTTAAATGCCACACAGATATGGCTGTAGCCTGGATGTTTGACCCTGTAAGGATGAGCCTGAGAAACCCCAGAGCAAGGCAATAAGGAGGTAGAGCAATCAAGGATGATTCCTGAAGTTACCCTTGATCTTCCATGGGCACGCACAGTGCCCACTCTCTAATACCACACACCACCTACACACATAGAAAAAAAAGTAATTTTGGAGCTGGTAAAATGGCTCAGCAGGTAAAAATGCCTGCATATAAACCTGGGAACCTGAGTTCAATCTCTGGTGCCCAGGGGTTGGAAGGAGAAAATGGTTCAAAAAAGTTGTTCTCTAGTCTCCACACATGCAGATATTCTCATGTATATTCTCTCTCTCTCTCTCTCCCCCATCTTTTCTTTCCTCCTTCTTCCCTTTCTCCCCCTTCTCTCAAATAAATATTAAAAAAATAAAACTTTAAAAATGGAACCTGCCCCAGTCTGTGGCCCTACCATTTGTACTCACGTGCATTTTAGCTCCTGACTCTGTAGTGCCTCATATTTAGTACATTTTAATTTCCCTCTATATTTCTACATCTCCCACTAGACTTGAGCATTGACATATGGACTATATCACATTTAATCTTGCATGTAAAGGATTAAGCACATCCTTTGGCACATGGAAGTTATTTGGGAGATGTTCTGTGAATGGATACTTTAAATATGCTCTGTAATCAATAATTAAAAGTAATATAAAAACATGGAAGCTTCCTTCAGCGAACTATTACCAGAAATACCATTTATTTTTCCTGTCTCAATAAGAAACAAGTTACAGAGACTACAGAATGACTTTAGAAGATTCAGCAAGAGGAAGTTTTCAAACACTACTGACCTCATCAGTAATAAGTACATGACCACATCAAGAAACCTCTATAAAGAAACAGAGAGAAGGCTCTGTGATCCTAAGATGCCATGTAAAATGCCGAGTGGTTCCCTGGCAAGAGGTAACCATCAGCGTAAGAGAGGCATGAAAATCAAAGGAACAACCAACAATTTTTTTAATGGATTTAAGGTCCACTTTTCACAGGGATCACATTTCTAGTACTGCAAACTAAAACTAGAACCTATGAAAGAAGACTTAGGAGGCCCTAGGTGAGTACAAACTATTATGGTGTAGCTATAAAGACACTATAGCAAACTGTCTTGCAAACATCTGTCATTAATACCCATAGATTGCAGGAGCATTCAGCACTCTACCAACAAGCTTCCTTCTCAATGGAAGGTGTTTACTACAGAAAATCACAACTGGCCAACATGCAGAAAAGAAGTGACTGAGGACTGCTGAGCCCTAAACAGGACATCTAAACCACTACTCTCATCCAAAGGGTCAGAACATTGAGGAAGAGAGGGCAGTAAGATTGTAAGATCCTGAAGGCTGGCAGGGATGCAGACAGACATTATCTTCTGGACATGACAGGGCTGTTCTCCCCGTGAATTCACTGCAGCGTATGTAATTTCCAAAGACTTGCACGGGATTTGTCCATCAACATCTCCACCATGAAAGGGAAATAGAGCGCAAGAAGAAAGAACCAAGTAATTCAAAAGGCAGTTTGATAAATAGTGTTTTTATAGCTAAATCTTGATGGTTTGCACCCCTTTGAGCCCTCCCCTTTCATAGATTACTGTTCTGGTTTTCAGTACCAGCAATGTGATCCCTGTTGAAAAAGCAGACCTTAAGTCCAATCAGAAAGCTGTTGGTTGCCCCTCTTCCCTTGACTTTCATGCCACTATTACATTGATGGTCCCTCTCACCAGGGTGAGTATTATTGCAGCTTGCAGCTTTCACAGATTAATGTGACTGTTGGTTGCTTTTCTCTCCCAACAATTTATATAGTACTTTTGGTGCTGTGAAGGATGTCTATAAGAAGAAAGTTCCAAGACTAGTTCCAGCTGGTATTTATATCCATATGACCAGGATTTATAAAATGGATTCTGCGATTTGTCTCATGAGATATAAAATCCTCTCTCAGACATTAAAATTTTTAATTCCTTTTTTCAGAATTACCCATCCCCAGCTTTCTGCCCAGACTCACCTCCCTAGCTCTCCCAGTATAGTGAATCTCCTGAGTGCCCCAGCGTTCAGTGATAAATAGTTGTTATGTATCATAGACCCCCATACTGCTATTAATATTTTAGCATTGTGAGGGGAGAGACTGTCTTCTTTATATATCCCACACTGAAATAGGTATTCAGTCATTATTTTACATGTTAAATTAGATATGCATTTATTGTTTATTGTCATGCTGCTTCACATTCCTTGCTTATTAGGGGGGACATCTATATGTATGTAAAGAAAGTGTATTTGCTACTCCAGCTAATTAATTCTTAATGTATCCTTGCTAGGTTTTATCTTCTCTAGTGTTCATTTCCACATTTTTCCTAGCAACTTTGTCTACTTTATTATGCTGTAATAGCAGGATATAGAAGTGTCCAATAAAATACTTCTGTATATTCTTAGAAAAAATATGTCATCTCTCTCTCTCTCTCTCTCTCTCTCTCTCTCTCTCTCGTGTGTGTGTGTGTGTGTGTGTGTGTGTGTGTGTGTGTGTGTGTGTTTAAAGTAAAAGGGTAGAAGAGAATGAGCAGGAGAGGGAAGGGACATGGAGGGTGAGGGAACATAAGCAAAGTACAAATTATATGTATGTGTGTGAAAATACCATAATGAAACCCAGATTTTGTACATTAAATTTTTTAAAAACAAATATGACAACTTTCCTATTCTGTGGCTATATAGTTCAGCATTCATTATTTAAGTTTTTCTTTTTAGTCCTTTGAGTATTTTAATGCATTTTGCTTTAGAATTCAATTATTAGTTACTGTAATAGTAACTTTTTCTCTTATTCTCACTTAGGTTAACTTCACCATTTTAGATCTTTTTTATTGTTAGTTTGACCTTTGACAATTAGTTACAAATGTAACTCTTGAATGAAATAAATTTAATTTTTTTTAAATACAGTAACCACAACCTTTGTTTTTATATAGATCTATGTTAAGCAGAATGACCTACATAAAATATGCCCACATTTTAAGCCTTAATATCTGGGAATATGTTTCCTTTAGGGACAAAAGGGAATTAAGGCAGCAAATGAAATTGCGTTTGCTTATCTGCCAATCTTGACATAGATTATTCTACATTGTCTGGCTGGGCCCCATATAATTATAGAGTCATTAAGTGTTAAAAGAAGCAACAGGAGGTTAGAGTGATTCAGTGTGACAAGGACTGAGTGCTTAGTTGCTGACACTTTGAAGATGGAAGAGGACCTGTGTATTAAGCAACGTAACAGTGTCTAGAAGTTAGAAAAGACATGGACACATTCTCTCTTGAAGATTCCAAAAGACACGGTTTAACTGATACTAAATGATTTCCCTAAGACCCATATTGAATTTCTGACCTCTAAAACCATCAGATAAGTTTGTTCATTAAAATAAATTTGAGGGCTGAAGAGATGGCTCAGAGGTTAAGACTCTTTCCAAAGCAGAAGATCCTGAATTCAGATCCCAGGTCCCATGTAAAAAATGCCAGATGGAACCTGCAGCGGCCTGCACTTCTGGCCCTGGTGGGCGGAGCCTGGGAAATCCCAGAGCGAAGCAAGAAGGTAGAAGCAATCCAGGATGATTCCTGAAGTCACTCTTGGTCCTCCACAGGGACACACAATGCTCTCTGACACACACACACACACACACACACACACACACACACACACACACACATACACACACACACATACACACACACACATACAAATAAAACACACACACACAAAACACAGACAAATAAAATAAATTTGAGGTAAGAGGAAGAAGAAATTGGGGGGAAGTAGCATGCACATATGCCATGGTACACAGGTGGAGGTCAGAGGACAGCTTTCAGAAGTCTTCTCTTTCTACTTTGTGGGGTTCTAGGGAGTGAGCTCAGCTCACCAGGTTTGTGAGCAAGTGCCTTACTTGCTGTCTCACCGACCCCAAGTTTGTTCATTTTAAGCCATTAAATTTGTGGTGGTTTTATATGGCAAGAGGAGGACCTTAACATTAAGAACATTCAACCCTGGGGCTGGAGAGGTGGCTCAGGGGTTAAGCCTCTGCCTTGCAGGCAGAAGGTCCTGAGTTCAGATCCTAGACCCCACGTATAGAAGCCAGGCGGAAGCGGGGGCGGCCTGCGTTTCTGGTCCTGGTAGGGCGGAGCCTGTGAATCCCGGGGCAGAGTAAACAAGGAGGAGGTGGAGGCGGTCCATGGTGATTCCCGAATTCATCTGTGGTTCTACACACACACACACACACACACACACACACACACACACACGCACAATTGAATAAAAATGAATAAAAAAATATAAAAAAAGAACATTCAACCCTTTCCTATTTTTCTAACTATAATACTCAAATTATGAATTATATTTTCACATTTGTCCTCTTGTAAATTGATCTTCCTTTCTATTTTGCTTTTTCATATAATAGACATAAATGATCATGAAACCTAAGATAATGTAATATTTAATATTTACAACATTGCAGTATTTCTGTTTTCATTAGTTGCACTTAACCTTATTTTGTTAGGTAAGAAAATTCCTTTCCAATGTCCACTTTAGCTTACTGTGCTTATCTGTTTTTGTTTTTACTCTGAAACTCTTTTAATACCTTATTTTGTGCACGTGCATGTGTGTGTGTGTGTGTGTGTGTGTGTGTGTGTGTGTGTGAGAGAGAGAGAGAGAGAGAGAGAAAGAGAGAGAGAGAATTGTGTGTCCCTGTGGAGGACCAAGGGTGACCTTGGGAATCATCCTGGATTGCTTCTACCTCCTTCTTGCTTCACTCTGGGATTTTCCAGGCTCCACCTACCAGGGCCAGAAGCGCAGGACACCGCAGGTTCTGCCTGGTATTTTTATATGGGACCTGGGATCCAAACTCAGGACCTTCTGCTTCTGAGACATAGTCTTAACTCCTGAGCCATCTCTAGTCCTGTAACTCTTTTAGAAAAACAAATTACCTCCACACACCATGAACATCTTTGTATTTGTCAATGTTCCAGTTCACTGATGTCTTCTAAGTATGTTTTCAAGGCATTTATTTCTGGTAATGATGTTTGTAGCCACAAGATATGGTTAACAAAGTAGTTTTCATTTTCTAGATTTTTAAGGTATTGCTTGTACTTTAAGAGAGAAAAAAGTTGTCTGTGCTCTTAACACATTTGTAATTACTCCATTTCTATCACTTTGTGGATCTTTCCAACTGCCCTTTCATTTTCCAAAGCCCAGGGGATAAAAGCATTCTTATCTTGATACCAGTCAGTATTAACTCTTGTTTTTCTTCCTAACATATTATAAAGGCTAGTTTTTGTTTTTGAGTTTATTAACAAACACATATTTAGCACAGTGGTTAGCAGTGTTCCACAGATCTTTATGTCAGACATGAGGGGACAGAAACACAACTTCACATTGCCAACCTCAACAGTTTGAAGAGTTCCCCTACACTTTTAGGCACCTAGGCTCAGGCTGAGCTTAGATTTATGGCTTTGATGCAGAAAAGAATTTTGAGCCCAGTTGGTATAATGAAGCAGAGTTTCAAGATATTGAAGAGATGCTTTAATATAGTCTTGAACTTAAGAGTTAGTAAGAAAGACAGGCACTGAAGGACAAACCAGGAGCTCAGAGAGAATTACAGAAAGTAAGATGTACCCAAGTGTAGGCATGAAAAACAGTTATGGAAATGAAGACATCCTGAAACTCCTAAGGGAGAGTCACAGCTACTTGTCTTCCATTGGCCATGTGTACCCTTTTGGTAGCTTCCACATTATATCTCAGAAAATTGCTAAGAAACTTTTCCTCCCACTTTTCCCTGTCTTTTGCTATGTGAGATTGTAGGGTGACTCTGGAGGTGTCTTTAATGGAATTATAGTTTGCTAAGATGAGACCAAAAACCAATAGATTTGTACAGAATTTAGTACATGGGCTTTACCCTGTAAGTGGGGTTTCTGGTGAGAATTTAGAAAATTGCAGGTTTCCGACTTGGACAGGAGAAAGATCTGAAGCAGTTGTTCATTGTGCTGGAATTCCCACTTCTCTGCTAGCTTTAACCAGGTGGTTGATCTGATTGTCCTATTTCTGGTCCCGGGAAGTTTCTGTCTTTCGATCCTGCCTCACCTGAAGGACCTTGACCTGTCTTCCCGGGGTTTGTAAGGTCAACATTATTTTCCAGCATTATACTGAGAATTTCTGTGGCTTTTCTCTGAGTTGATAATTGGCACTGGTAGTGTGAACACAGTAGTGGGCCGAACAGCAAAAGCCAGAACATGAATCAGGAGAACACTGCTATCTGCTTTAGTCAGCATGGGATTCCTTGCCGCACATTTGCCTTTAAAAATGGCTGGCAGCGTGAATCCTAGTGTTCATAGAAGCATAAAAGTAGAAGGAGAGGAGGGAGTGGGAGGGAATGATGAAGAAAGGGGAGGGGGTGGGAGGGAGAGAGAGGGAGGGAAGCTGGGATGAATACACAGTATGTTTGTAAAAGTAGAAAAAAATGGCTGCTTCAGAGGCAGAAAAAAATTTTAAAGAAAATTTTTACTTGTTCTTTGACAATTTCATATATGCATATAATACAGAAAAGTATTCACTTAATCTTGATTCCCTGAGCAGGTATCAAATTTAATATTGCATGGGATGAAATGGGAAAAATGGTAAGTCTGCAGGAGACTGATGCAGAGATGATTGAGTCAAGAAAAAAATAATTGCCTGCACTTCAAGCCGTTGTTTATGGAACACTATTTTTATTTGGAAAGACAATTAACAGACAAGACTGTGGTTATTTGTGTTAGGGCATTTGACAGACATTCTCTTGCAAATACCAGAATTGTATCTGCCACTTCAAGAAAAAAAAATTTCCCATACTATCTCCGAATTTTTATGGAAAAATCAAATTTTTATCCTCAAAACTTGTATATACCACCATGGATTTGGACAACTCCCAGCATTTAAAACATGTAAATGAAATATGTAGTGATAGCAACCGATGTGTATAAGGAAAGCCCAACTTGAAAGATTGTTGTAACTCAGTGAAACTGTATTTCTGGTCATTCTACATAGTATTACACAGTCATGTAGGAATTAAAATATCAGTGATCAGGTGACCATTAAGAAGTACAAAATATTGCTAAGTTTGCTGGCATGAGTACTATCAACCAAAGAAATTATGTATATTCAGGTTTGCAACCCTCCAAAGCTAGTGGTCCTCCCCCTATATTTTATTCTCTTTTTTAACAGAAGAAGAAGAGAAAGAGGAGAAGGAGAAATGGGAGGGGGGAAAGGGAGAGGGAGGGAGAGAGGGAGAGCGAGCGAGAGAGAGAGAAAGAGAGAGAGAGAAAACTTGTAGGATAGAGAGAGAGAGAGAGAAAACTTGTAGGATGTGTGTTTGTGGGGTCAGAGGACAACTTTAGGAAATCAGTCCTCTTCTTCTACCATGTGGGCTCTAGGCCATCAAACTACAAGTTTACTCACAGGCAGTTTTGCCCACTGAGCCATCTTGCCAGCCCTTGTTTATTCTCTTGAAGGTTAGTTTTGAGTTTATATATTTATATATTTGAGTTTATAATTTGAGTAATTTTGTAAGTTCTATTTCCATACAACTTCTACCCCTCCTTTTCCCCCTCAAGTTAAGCTTATTAATATCCCTTTTCATAGTGTAAACATAGTACATGCAACTTGTAGGAAACTCAAATGTTCCCAGCAAAGCATGTAAACACCATTCTTAATCCTTCAAGTACAGGTAATTATGAACTACTCAGTGTATATTTTTATACAGATGTTTCTAAACATGTTTAATTACCGGCGTAAAGTCACTGTAGTTTAGTACTCAACTAGGGAACTTTGGAGTTAGATCTTAGTTTGAAATCCAGCCTGTTAGTTCTTGGGCACTTTTCTAGGAAGCTTCTGTTCCTTCCATGTCTGTAAAATGGAGGTGGTTGAATTACTAATGTCATTGAGTTGTTTGTTGTGAGACTTAAATGAGTTTAACTGATAAAGCATGATAAACCAGCATATGAAAGCAATCATGTGGTAGTTGTCTTTGTTTACTTGACCTGTTCCACTTAACAGAGTGATTTCCAGTTCTGTGTATTGATCCATATTATAAAAAAATGACAAAAATTTATGGTTGAATAGTATTCCACTATATATATGTATCACATTTGCATTGTACCAGAATTGCTTTTGGTAATATGCTTATTCTGACAATGCTGATGCTGTTCAATCCATGAACATTGGAAGTTTTTATGTCTCCTACAGTTTGTTTATTTGGTAGTGTATAGTTATCAATGTGGAAGTCTTTCACAGTCTTTGGTTAGCTTCATGCCTAGGTAAACTTTTAAAGCTATTGTGAATAGTTTTATCTTCCTGACTTTCTTTTCAGCAAGTTCCCTGTTGTATAGAAAAACTACTGAATTTGTTGATTTTTGAATCTTATTGCTTTGCTGAGAAGTGTTTGTCAGATTTAATAGTCTTCTTATAGAGTTTTTTAGAGTCTTTTATAATGATGATATCATTATTTTAATTTTAATTTTTAGATGTTTAAAAAATTTTTCCTAGTTTTACAACCATATTGAGTACTTATCCCTGCCTCTCCCCTTCTCACCTCCTTTCCCTCCTCCCTCCCCTCCTTTCATCAGTCCATCCCATTCCCTCCCACCCTCCTGCCTGTCAATTTCTATAGACCCCAGGGTTCTCTTTGGCTTGTCTACTTTTGTGGGGGTTCAGGCCTCTGTGGCATGCCAAGTGGCCCCTCCTTGGGCCACCCCGCTGATAGGGGCGTTTCTCTTCACTCATCCAGCCCTAGTCCCCAAGGTTTCCACTGCATGTAATTATCTCTCCTGAGATCCTCACTAGTCTGTTGGTGGCATGTTTTTAATGCCAGTTTTTATGCATGTCTGGTAAGGACAAGTATCATTGCAGTAAGTGATGATACCACTTGTAAACATACAATTTGACTTCTTCTTTTCCATTTTCTTTGTTTTGGTTATCATTCTAGCTATGATTTGAAGCAGTGTTAATGAATAAGATTGGTAAGAGTGAACACCTTAGCCTTGTTCCTGATCTAGACAGCATGTTTTAAAGTATTTCCATTCAGTATAATGTTGAATGCTACTTTGTCATACATGTTCTTAATTATGTTGAGCTATGATCTCTCTATTCCTAGTGTCCGTGTCTATGTGCATATGTATATTAGATGGTCCTATGTGTGCCTTTGAAGATCCAAGGGTAACTTTGGGAATCTTCCTGGATTGTTCTACCTCCTTTTGACTTTGCTCTAGGGTTCAGGCCACCACCATTTTCACCTGATGTTTTTATGTGTGATTTGGGATCTAAAACCAGATCCTTCTACTCATGAGGTGAAGGGTTGACTCCTGAGTTAGCTAGCTCTGCAGCCTCAGGGCATTTTCGTTAAAAAGTACCATTATATTGGTAAATTGTCATGTGTTGTTTAGGCTCTAGAGGGATTTGCCCTCATCTTGTAGTTCAGACCCAAGTATGTTTGTCTCAAAGCAAAGTGTTCTCCAGAACCTCTATCCAAGGTCAGGGTACTCTCTTACCTCTGTGACGGAGAAAGGAGACAGAAAAACAGTCCAAGAGTAAATACACCCTGTCTTTGAGAAAAACTAAAAGGCAAACCATTTTCAATAAAAGTTACTGATGTTACTCCATCATCCGTGGAGAGGGTACAATATGGACCCTGTGTCAGTTGGTAACTCTTGCATGATGGTTGAACAGGGATTTGTCAATTAATTTCTGCCGTGTGCTGTGAGTATCTGATAACATGATGTTTGGCCATCTATCTGTTGTTTATGAACCAATGACTTCATTCAGGTCTGGACTTTATTTTGTTCAAAGATTCAATACTACAATCTTCATTGCTCATTATGGATCTATCTAGTTTTGTATAACATCTTATTTTAATTTTGCTACATCATATAATTGATCCAGTTCTTCCAAATTTTCCAATTTATTGAAATACTAGTTTTCAAAATATTCTTCAACAATCCTTTGAATTTCAGTGGTACCTCTTGAAATGTGTTCTTTGTCATATTTAATTTCATTAGATTGGGTCATTTTTCTCTTTTGCTTAGTTAGGATAAGGGTTTGTCAATCTTGTTTTCTCATTTAGCAAATTCTTTGTTTTATGGATCTTTTTGTGTTTTTCTTTTGGTTCCCAAATAATTAATTTTACTTCTTATTTTTATTATTCCTTTCCTTTTAATAATTTTAAATTTAATTTGTTATTGCTTTCTTCCTGTTTTTCATGTGTGGGTGTATGGTGTGGATGTGTGCATGGATGTATATGTTTGCATTGTAGGTATATATATATATACAAATACACTTGAGTGTGTGTGCCTGTGGAAACCCAAGGATGATATCAAGATAATCCTCCATCACTCTTCTACCTTACTGTTGTTAGTCTGGTTCTCCAAACCCAGATTTAGTCATTAGGGATAATCTGGCTAGCCAGCTTGCTCTGAGAATTCCCAGGCTCTGCCTTCCAGGGCTGGAATTTTAAGTGAGTTGCCACACCTGCCTGACATATTTTTTGAAGTTTTTTTTTTTTATTCTTTTAGAATTTCATATATGAATGTAGTGAATTTAAGACATCTTGGCATCTTAATCCCCTATTCCATCCCCCCTCCTTTTCCCATTGTCTCCTTTCTTCTTCCCCATTAGTCTTCCTTTTATTTTCTTGTCTTTTTGCATGAGTGGCCCACTATAATTCATCTGAGTTGCCTTTGATGGCATGTGCCAGAGCACTTGCTAGAGCATGAATTATCTATCAGTGGGTGTACTGTTGAGGAAAACATCTCCCTCCGTCAGTGTTAACCCTCTTCAGTCCCTCAGGGAGGTGTGGGGCCTCTTGAGATCTTGCCCCTTTCATGGTGAAATATTGATAGGACAAATTCAGTGCAACTCTTATGGAAATATACACAGTTGCAGTGAATTCATGAACGTTAACAGATCTGTTGTGTCCAGAAGATAATTTCTGCCTGCGCTCCTGCCCCAGTTCAAGCACTTACAATCTTACCATCCCTGTTTCTCGATATTCCCCGAGCTTTGGTGTGTGTGTGTGTGTGTGTGTGTGTGTGTGTGTGTGTGTATGTGTGTGTGTGTGTGTGTGAATAGAGATGGCTTAGATATCCTGTTTAGGGTCGAAGAGTCCATGACCACTTCTTTTCTGCACTTTGGCCAGTTGTAATTTTCTGTAAATTTCTGTAATTTTCTGAGTACTCTTCCATTCTATAGGTATGATGACAAATGTTTAAAAGGCAATTTGATGTAATGTCTTTATTGCTACACTGTAATAACTTGCACCCCTAGGGCTTATGTTCTGCTCTTTCATAGATTCTTGTTCTAGTTTGTAGTACCAGAAGTGTGATCTTTGCTGAAATGTGGGCCTTAAATTCAGTCAGAAAGGTGGTGTTTACCCCACCCCTTGACTTTCATGCCACTATTGCACTGATGGTCACCTCTTGATAGGATGATGATTATTGTAGCTCACAGCTTTCACAGATTGATGAGATTGTTCATTACTTTTGTCCCCAAACATTTTACATAGTACTTACTGAAAACTATGAAAACTGTCCAGCAAAAAAGGACAGTTCCAACTGTCCTTTTTTTTTTTAAATCTGTGTTCCTTGATCAATGTCTATCTTCAGCAATAGGATCTTTTTTTTTTTTAGAAGTGAGAACTTTTTTTTTAGTGTGTGTGTGTGTGTGTGTGTGTGTGTGTGTGTGTGTGTGTATCAGAGGGCACTGTGTATCCCAGTGGAGACTTGGGGAACCATCCTGGATTACTTCTACCTCTTTCTTGTTTTGCTCTGGGATCTCCCAGGCTCTGCCTGCCAGAGTCAGAAGTGTAGGCCGCTGCTGTTTCTGCCTGGTGTTTTTATGTGGGACCTGGGATCTGAACTCAGGACCTTCTGCTTGTAAAACAGAGTCTTAACCCTGAACCATCTCTACAGCCCAGCAATAGGATCTTATTACTAGTGTCTAGAAGACAACCAAGAGTAATGACAAAAGCCTATACTGTTTGGTGGACCTTTGAGACCTCTCTGATCAACAGCTTATTTGGAGGTATACCATATCTGGTACTTGGAATTTTGTTTAATTGCCTATGATTTTTTTTTTTATTTCTGCTCATGCAAACTTAGCAGGTACACCGGTCCCCTCCCTTCCTTCCCCCCACCCCCTTGTTCCCCCCTTCTGCTCCCTCCTCACTCCCCATCCCCCAGTGCCTCCCCCCCATCCCCAGAGCATCCTTTAATGTGCATGCCAGACTCTCCTCTGGGTCCTCCTTTCTGATGAGGTGCAAGGACCCAGCGGCATTTCCCAGAACCCTTTCCTGTGTTCCCCTTAAGCATAGGAACACTACTGTTTAACTGCCTATAACTTCTAATTGAAACAGTGTAGGGCATTTCTATTTTTCACTTTCTTCCTCTCTCTGTTTGCTTGTTTATAGGGCATGTCTGTTCTCACTCTTTTTTGAAACAATTTTTTTCTCCCACATTTTGTTTTTTTTTCTAATCATAAAAGCTCAGTAAGTACTCCGTCCTCTCCCTCCATCCTCCCCTCCCCAGTTGTTCCCCACTGTACTCTCCCTCCTTTCCCCCTTCCTTTTATCCCGCTCCCTCTGCTCCCCTCTCCCAGTGCCTTCCCCTTCCTCCCTCCACCTCCTGAAGCACCCGTTTATGTGAACGCCAAATCTCCCTCTGAGTCCTCTACCCTAGTGAGGGTTCAGGACTCAGTGGCATAGCCTGGAGCCCCTTCTTGGGTTCCCTGTTACTATGGGAACTCTATTATGACTGTAAAACAATTTTTTAATACACTGGTAACATGGGAGATTTCTGTCTCATTGTATCGTACAGCTTTAGTCTATTTTTTCTTCCTTTAGCTCTTCCTATACCCTATCCCCTCATCTGTTCCCCTCCCCTCTGCTCAAGCATTTTCCCTCCCATTATTACCTTTTATTTCTTACCTACTGTGGATTTTTTTTTAACTCTTCCTTTATTAACCTTTTTTTCATGTGGAGGTGTGTGCGTGTGTGTGTATACATGTGGAGGCCCAAGGGTGACTTTAGGAATTATCTTGGTTTCCTCTACCTCATTGCATTGCTCTGGTGTTTCTCAGGCTTCATATTCCAGGGTTGAAAGTGCAGGCCCTGCCATTTCTGCAGGATTAGAGAGGGAGAAGGAGATTTAGTTGAGATCTAAACTCAGGTCCTTTGACTTGGGAGGCAAAGGCTAATTCCCTGAGACCTCTCTCCTTCCCCTTATATTTCCTTCATTAAGGTCTTCCCTATTCTTTCCTCCCACCCCCACTTAATGATCCACCTGGCAGTTACATGAGTTCAAAATTAATTGATAGCTGCTACATATGGAGAACATGAAGCATTTATCTTTCTGTGTCTGAGATACTTTGCTCTTCCAGTTCCATCCATTTACCGGCAGATTTTATAATTTCATTTTTCTTGATAGCTGAATAGTATTTCAGTTTGTATATATATCACATTTTCATTACCCTGCATTTGTTGATGGACATGAGGCTGATTCCCTCTCCTTCCTTATTACTGTCAATAGAGCTGCAATGAACATGGATGTACAAGTGTCTCTGTAATAAGATGTAGAGTACTTTGGGAATATTTCCAGAAATGATATATAGCTGGGTCCTGTGGTAGTTCCATTTTTACCTTTCTGAGGAACCTCATACTGATTTCCAGAGTGGCTATACCAGTTTACACTTCTATAAGCAATGAATAAATGTTCCCTTTTCTCAGCATTCATTGTCATTTGTATTCTTGATCTTAGTCATTCCGATTGGAGTGAGATCATATCTAAGAGTACTTTTAATTTACATTTCACTGATGACCAGGGAAGTTAAACGCTTTTTAAGATTTTTTCCTTTTAAAGATTTTTTCCCAGCATTTGAATTTCTTCTAGTGTCTCTTCTTAGTTCCAAAGTCCATTTTTAATTGGACTGTTTGCTTTCTTAATCTTCTTAATTCTTTCAATTTCCATAGTTAGATATAGGTGTCAACTTTTTTTTTTAATCTTGCTGAAGTTCAATATATTTACTTTCAAATTGGCACATATTATAATCTCATAAAGAAATTACAAATATTACATGATATACTGGCCTGTGATGAATACACAATATGCCTTTAATAAATGTTAGCCATTTATACCATCATTAAAGGGGACTTTCACCTGAGATTAACTTTTGTGTATCTCCTTGTTATTAATTCCCTAGTTTCCTGCCTAAACAAAATCACATTTTATTAACAACAGTAAAGAAAACAAATTGCATTGATCTGATAATTACTCCTGGATGAATAATCATACATTTCTGATTGAATTAGTTTCGATCAAAAACATATTTCAACTACATTTTATTTAAAATTTTTTTTCATTTTGGGATAAGTTTCTTTTTTTTTTGGTTGTCTAATATTTCGAGTATAATTTTTTTTAATTTCCACTCATACAAATTTAACAGGTACACCGGTCCCGTCCCTCCCTCCCTCCAACCTCCCACTGCCCTATGCCCCCCTCCCCTTCCTCCTCCCTCCGCATCCCCCAGCGCCTCCCCCTCCCATCCCCGGAGCATCCTTTAATATGCATGCCAAACTCTCCTCTGGGTCCTCCTCTCCGATGAGTTGCAAGGACCCAGTAGTGTTCCTTAAGCATAGGAACACTACTGTGGCTGTCAATCCCTTACCTCCAAGGATCTTGATGCCTTTAGCAAATGCTAGACTTTGTGGGGTCAATAGTGTGTTGGACATTGCGCAGGGCATGCAAAGTCCAATTATGATTGCTTCAGCCCTAACTTGTGTGGAGTATCTTGCATACTATTGCTCCTCCCATCCTTGTGCTCTTACAATCTTACCGCCCCCTCTTCCGCAAATTTCCCTGAGCTTCTGGATGGGGAGAGATTAGGCTGGCCCAGTTCTAGGTGGTTGATATAGAGTCTCTGAAGTTCTGGATTATGGTTTGTTGATTTTTTTTCCAGTTTTGCTGCTCCTGCAATGCCCTTCACTCCATCCTGATGGGTATTGGATGTCACTCCCCGGCCAGAGATAAAAAGCTGTTTAACTAGAGTCTTGTTATAAGAGTATATTCAAAGATAGATGTAATAAAAGTAGGAAACCACAGTGAGGGGGGTCAATCACCCATTTGCAAAATGGTTACTTTTTATCTGCCAGACTATATGCCCTCCCCTTCTGGTGAGATCATACCCCCTCAGTTGTAAATAATCAGGAACGAAAGTCTGTGAAGTTAACCAGATGTCTCATTACTCACTTGCAGTCCTTGATGGTGGCCTATTTTCTCTGCTGTAACATGGTCCCTTCTCTCCTTGTTTCTGGTGTGGCCCTCCTACCCCATCCCTCCTGTTCATAATCCTTGCAATTACTGTAGGTATTACAGAGATTTATCCTTGAGTGTCTCTAGGTGGGTTTGGTACTAGGAGCCACCTATTAGGGAGTACATACGGTGCTTAATTTTCTGGGTCTGGGATACTTCACTTAATATAATTGTTTCTAATAGCATTTATTTCCTGGCAAATTCCATTAATTCATCATTTTTGATGGCTGAGTAGTACTCCATTGTATAGATGTACCACAGTTTCCTTATCCACTCGTCAACTGTTGGACATTTGGGTTGATTCCATGACTTTGCTATTGTAAACAGTGCTGCTATGAACATG
Organism: Typhlomys cinereus; assembly: GCA_023101885.1. NCBI lineage: Eukaryota > Metazoa > Chordata > Mammalia > Rodentia > Platacanthomyidae > Typhlomys > Typhlomys cinereus. The sequence goes on along the minus strand of JALPQD010000819.1, from coordinate 457,896 downwards.
GTCGTGCTTGTGCTATCAAGGTGAATTTTTGCTGTATGGGGGGTTATTCCCAAAAGTGGAATAGGAGGGTCATATGCCATTTCAATTTTTAATTTCTTTAAGAATCTCCAGACGGCTCACCAGAGTGGCTGTATGAGCCTGCATTCCCACCAGCAATGTAGGAGAGTTCCCTTCTCTCCACATCCTCTCCAGCATTTGGTGGTGTTTGTATTGTGGATTTTTGCCATCCAGATACAGGTGTCAACTTGATGGTTAAGTGTTCAAGCTCTGGGCACATTTGTAGAGAATTACTAGTTGAGTTAAACCCCAAGCAAGACTGCAAGGGATTATCTAGTTGATGAGGTAGATCCATAGTGGGTGGGAATAGTTCCTGGACAGGTGAATAAGATAGAGGGAGCTGGTTAGGGAAGTTGACATCCTTTGGTATATTTGTCCAGACATCCTGGTCTGGCAAATAGAGATTGTCCCTTTCTCAATAGTCCTGTGGGTGTTTGGATATATTGTGGCCAGTTCCCTCAGCCCTTGGTGATGGTATGAGCTCTCCTGCCGAGCTGGATTAAGATCTGTAACCAAGAAACATAAGCAAGAATTAAACCCTTTTATTTTCCCATTAAGTTATTTTGTTATGAATTTATCAGCAACCACGCAGGCAAATTACAACACTGATGTTTTAATTTTTTGACTTTTTGTTATAGTCAAGATTAAGCCTCTGTCAGATACATAGCTAGAAAAGATTTTCTCCCATTCTTTGTGTTGCCTTTTTGCACAATTAGCTGTTTCATTGCAGAACAGTTTTTTTATTTTTAAATTTCATGAGGTTCTACTTGTTGGTCGTTGATCTTATTTTTATGCAAATAGGGTTCAGAAAGTGCTTGCCTATGCCTATCTGTTTGTATTCCCTATTCTTTCTTGTAGAAGTTTCAGAGTATCAGGTTTAACGTTGAGGTCTTTAATCCATTTGAAATGAATTTTTGTGCAGGATGAAAAGTAAAGGTCAAATTTTGATTCTTCTCCATTTTCCCAGCACCATTTGTCGAACATGTTGTCTTTTCTCCAATGTATATGCCTGTCACTTTTGTTAAAAAAAAATCAGGTGGCTATAGGTGTATGAGCTTTTATCTAGGTCCTCACTTCTAATCCGTTGATTGGTATGTCTGTTTTTGTGCCAGTACCATGCTGTTTTTTAGTACTATAGCTCTGTAGTGTAGTTTAAACTCAGAAATGGTGATACCTGGAGCTGTGTTTTTATTGCTAAACATTGTTTTAGCTAACCAGTGCCTTTTGAGTTTCCATAAGATTTTTTGAGATTCATTTTCCAATTTCCGTGAAGAATTTCCATTGGGACTGCATTGAAACTGTATACTTGTCATTTTCACAATATTAATCCTACCAATTATGGGATGAGAGGTCTTTACACCTTCTAGTATAGTATAGGTCTTTCACTTCTTTGGTTAAATTTATCCAAGGTATTTTTAGAGGCTATGGTAAGTAGGATTGGTTCTCATTTATCTCTCTGTTTGTTTGCTCCTGGTATATAGTAAGGCTGCTCTTTTTTTATATTAATTTTGTAGCCTGCAACTTTATTGAAATGTGTATTAGCTGAAGCAGTTTTTTGATGAAACCTTTGGGATCTCTCAAGTATAGAATCATATCTGCAAATAGGAATACCTTAACTTCTTCCTGTCCTATTTTATATCCCTTTTGTCTCCCTCTTTTGTTTTACTGTTCTAGCTAGGACTTAAAGCACAATAGTGAGCAGGAGTAGTGAAAGTGGACAGCCTTTTTTGCTCCTGATGTAAGTGGAAATGCCTCACATTTTTCCTCCTTTAGAATAATGTTTGCCTTAGACTGGTTGTATATAGCCTTTATCATGTTGAAATAGTTCTCTGCATTCCTGTTTTCCCCAGGGCTTTTTTTAAAAATCATAATAGGTTGCTGAATTTTGTCAAAAGTCTTTCCTGTATCTATTGAGAGGATCATATGGGCTTTGAGTCTGTTATAAATTATATTTATTGATTTATGTATGTTAAACTATCTTTGCATTTCTGGAATGAACCTGACTTGATCATGGTGAATGATCTTTTTTGATATGCTTTTGGATTCAGTTTGCAAGTATTTTATTAAGGATTTTGACATCTCTGTTCATTAGTGAAATTGGCCTATAATTCTCTGTCTTTTTTGATATGTCTATCTGATTTTGGGATCAGAGCAAGATTAGCTTCATAGAAAGAGTTTCGAAGTATTCCTTTTGTGTTTTGTGAAAATTTGGGAAGTAGCAGTGTTGTTCTTCTATGAAGATCTGGTAGTGTTCTTTGCTGAACCCATCTGGTCCTGGGCTTTTTTTTAGTTGGTAAATTCGTAATTACTATTTTAATTTCATCTAGCATAATTATTGAGGTATAAATTCTTTCTCTATATGTTTTGGTTGATTTAAGTACGGTATGTTCTTTTCTGAGTTCTTATGCATTTGTGTTCTGTTGTTTTCAGGAGAAACTGGTTTGTTTTTATTTCTTGCCTTTATTTTTATTTTTTGAAACAGTTTCTCATGTATCCTAGGCTAACCTCAAGTTGTTATATAGCTAAGGCCGACTTTGAATTCATGATCCTCTTTCCTCCACCTCGTAGATGCTGGTATTATAGATGCACACCACTGTGTTTGATTCAAGTTGTGCTGGAGATCACAGCCTCATGAGCACTAGGCTGGCACTTAAACAATTGAGTTACATGTACTCCAGCCGTATAGTTTCAGGAGCAATTCATTAATCAGTGTCAGTTAAGTCAAGTTGGTTGATAGTGTTGTTAAGATCCTGTATATCTTTTTTTTAACATTTTTTATTATTATTTCTGCTCATACAAACTTAATAGGTACACCGGTTCCCTCCCTTTCTCCTCCCCCCCACCCCCTTGCTCCCCCTCCCCTCACCCCTCCCTCCTCATCCCCCAGTGCCTCCCCCCCAAACCCTGGAGAATCCTTTAATGTGCATGCCAGACTCTCCTCTGGGCCCTCTTCTCCGAGGACGTACAAGGACCCAGTGGCATTTCCCTGACCCCTTTCCTGTGTTCCCCTTAAGCATAGGAACACTACTATGGCTGTCAATTCCTTGCCTCCAAGGAAGATCCTGTATGTCTTTAGTAATTTTTTATTTGTTCTATTACTAAGAAGGGGAGTTTTAGGGCTGGAGAGGTGGTTCAGGGGTTAAGCCTTTGCCTTGCAAATAGCAGGACCTAAGTTTGGATTCTGAATCACATGTAAAAACACCAGGTTGAAATGGTGACAGCCTGCCCTTCTGGCCCTGGAAGGCAGAGCCTTGGAAACCCCAGAACAAAAGCAAAAAGGAGGCAGAGCAATCCAGGATGATTCCTGATGTTGACTTTGGACCTACACACACACACACACACACACACACACACACACACACACACACACACACACACAGAGTTTTAATTCCAAGTTATAATTGTAGATTTTTTCTATTTCCTTTTTTGACTCAATTAATGTTTATCACCATATTTCTTAAACTTTTGCTATTGGCTATGTAAAAATATGATTACTAGATCTTGACAAATTTACCATTATGAATGACTCCTATTTGTCCTTGTTAATATTCCTTGTTCAGAAATGCAGTTTCCATTTTATTGTGCTTGACATAGTGATTTCCCAAAGATATCCTTGTCCTAATCTTAAGAACCTGTGGATATATTACATGACTAAAGGAACCGTGTGGTTATATTTAAATTTGCAGTATTAGTTTCTGTTGATAATGTGACACATTGCCACAGACTTGGTGCTTTATATTTATCCAGAATTAGCTCAGTTTTATACACTAGAAGTCTCAAGTACAGCACAGCTTATATCTGTTTTGAATCTCATGCAATTTGAGAAGTCATCTGAACGCTCTGGGAGATTAATTTCCAAGGTAATTTGGGCTGTTTGTGATAATTCAGTTCATGGCCTTCCTCTAGTAGTTTCCTGTCTTTAAAATATATCTTCATCTGTCAGTGTTGTCAAGAGAAACAACCAATAGGATAATAGAGTTGAAGATAGAGACTAACAGTTTTTATACAAAACTCGCCCATGTGATTTGATAGTCTGAAATGTGAATGGCAGGCAGACAGTCTAGGAACTTAGCAGGAGTTGACACTACAGATCCGAGGTGGAATTTCTTCTTTTCCAGAACTCCTCAGTTTTTACATTTAGAGCTTTCAATTGGTTGGAAAAGAGCCACCTACCCTACAATTTCAAAGGTAGTCTCCTTTAAATATATAAAAAAGGGGCTGAAGAGATGACTCAGGGGTTAAGACTTTGCTTCACAAGCATAAGGTCCTGAGTTCAGATTCCAGGTCCCACATAAAAACGCCAGGTAGAAACAGCAGTGGTCTGCATTTCCTACCCCGATGGGCTGACTCTGGGAAATCTAAGACCGAAGCAAAAAATGAGGTGGAAGTAATCCAGGATAATTCCTAAAGTCACCCTTGGTCTTCCACAAGGACACACAGTACCCTCTGATACACACACACACACACACACACACACACACACACACACACACACACTAAATAAAGTTTAAAATTAAAAAAGACACATAAAGCATAATGATAAATATAATTTATTTCTTCTAGTCAGTATACTGATATCATGGAGTATGGTATAGTTATATTTGATTAGGCTACAGTATCCAGTTATTTATCAAACACTAAATTATGTGGTGCTATGAAGATATTCTCTTTGAACTCTCCTCTTCTGTTCTTTGCTGACTATTGTCCAATGTGTATAGATTGCTTTATATATATTTTTTAAGTGGACAGGTAAATCTCATTCTTGCCTTTATAACAAGATGAAGTTCTTGAAAATGTGATTTCCTATTAATATTTCATGAACATGATTTACAGAGGGTCTTTTCTATGTGAGATGTGAGTGTGTACATGTGTACGCTTGTAGATTTATGGAGCCACTGAAAGTTTGGGGTAGGAAGATGTCTCAGTAGATAAAGCCTGGAGACCTGAGTTCAATCCCAGAACACACATAAAGATGAAAGGAGAGAACTGACTCCTGAAAGAAAAAATTCCAATTTATATACTTGAATGCATATGCCAGAGAAATCTGAAAAATGGCTGCCCTATTTCTTTGTGTGTGTGTGTGTGTGTGTGTGTGTGTGTGTGTGTGTGTGTGTGTGTGGTTTTTGTTGTTGTTTTGAGACAGTATCTCCATCAGTAGTCCAGGCTGGCCTGGAAATAATTATATAGCCCAGGATGGCTTGGAATTCACAGTATTCCTCCTGCCTCAGATACTAAGTACTAGGATTATTTGGATTATAGATACCTAAATACTGTACTTTTATTATTAATTAGGTTTTTAGTTGTATGAAAATGGTACATTTTAAAAAATAGAATTAAATAATCAGTCACTGACAGAACTGGCCTTATCCTTAACATGTCCTTGTGTTGTTGTATAGCTGGTTCCTTCTACATGCAGTGCTTATTAAATGCTTGTTCATCTAACTTTTCTGTCTGGCACATATTCAATTATGTTCTTGAACCAGCATTATGCATTTTCTCCTTCCAGTTTCCATTTCACTTTGCCCACAGCACAATTTCAACAAATGTTACACTGTACTTTGTGTATTTCTTTTTTTTATTAATACATTTTTTATTATTATTTCAGCTCATACAAACTTAATAGGTACACCAGTTCCCTCCCTCCCTCCTCCTCCCCCCTGTACGCCCTGCTCCCCCTCCCCAGCCCCTCCCTCCCCATCCCCCAGTGCCTCCCGCCCCAATTCCCAGAGACTCCTTTCTTGTGCATGCCTGATTTTTCTCTGGGCCCTCCTCTCCGATGACGTACAAGGACCCAGTGGCCTTTCCCTGAACCCTTTCCCATGGTCCCCTTAGGTATAGGAACACTGCTGTGGCTGCCAATCCTTTGCCTCCAAGGATCTTGGTGCCTTTAGCAGATGCTAGACTTTGTGAGGTCAACAGTGTGTTGGACAATGCGCAGGGCATACAAAGTCCAATTATGATTGCTTCAGCCCTAACTAGTATGGAGTATCTTACATATCATTGCTCCTCCCATCCTTTTGCTCTTACACTCTTACTGCCCCCTCTTCCGCAAATTTCCCTGAGCTTCAAGATGGGGAGAGATTAAGCTGGCCTAGTTCTAGGCGGTTGATATAGAGTCTCTGATGATCTGGATTGTGGTTTGTTGATTTTCTTTTGCAGTTTTGCTGCTCCTGCAATGCCCTTCACTCCATCCTGGTGGGCATTTTATGTTACCCCCTGGCCAGAGACAAAAAGCTGTTAAACTAGAGTCTTGTGATAAAAGCACATTCAAAGGTAGATGTAATAAAAGTGGGAAACCACAGTGAGGGAGGGGTCTATCACCCATTTGCAAAATGGTTACTTTTTATCCGCCAGACTATATGGCCTCCTCTTCTGGTGAGATCATACCCCCTCAGTAGTAAATGATCAGGAACAAGTCTGTGAACTTAATCAGATGTCTCATTACTTATTTGGCTCCTTGATGGAGGCCTATTTTCTCTACTGTAACATGGTCCCTTCTCTCCTTGTTTCTGGTGTGGCCCTCCTACCCCATCCCTCCTGTTCATAATCCTTGCAATTACTGTCTCTAGGTGGGCTGGGTGGGTTTGGTACTAGGAGCCACCTATTAGGGAGTACATATGGCGCTTAATTTTCTGGGTCTGGGATACTTCACTTAATATAATTGTTTCTAATAACATCCATTTCCTGGCATATTCCAGTAATTCATCATTTTTGATGGCTGAGTAGTACTCCATTGTATAGATGTACCACCCTTTCCTTATCCACTTGTCAACTGTTGGACATTTTGGGCTGATTCCATGACTTTGCTATTGTAAACAGTGCTGCTATGAACATGGTCATGCTTGTGCTATCGAGGTGAACCTCTGCTGTATGGGGGGTTATTCCCAAGAGTGGAATAGCAGGGTCATATGGCATTTCAATCTTTAATTTCTTTAAGAATCTCCAGACAGCTCGCCAGAGTGGCTGTATGAGCCTGCACTCCCACCAGCAAAGTAGGAGAGTTCCCCTCTCTCCACATCCTCTCCAACATTTGTTGTTGTTTGTATTGTAGATTTTTGCCATCCTGACCGGGGTGAGATGATATCTCAGGGAAGTTTTGATTTGCATTTCCCTGATGGCTAAGGAAGTGGAACATTTTTTAAGATATTTGTTAGACATTTTAATTTCATCCCTGGTAAAGTTTCTTTTAAGTTCCAGGGCCCATTTCTTAATTGGGCCATTGGTTTACTTGGTGTTTAGTTTTCTAAGTTCTTTGTGCACTCTAGACAGCAGAGTTCTATCAGATGTGTGGTTAGTGAAGATTTTCTCCCATTCTGTGGGTTGCCTTTGAGCTCGCGTTACAATTTCTTTATCTGAACAGAAGCTCTTTAATTTCACAAGATCCCAACTGTTGAGAGTTGGTAGCAGTGACTGTGCCATTGGATGTCTGTTTAGGAAATGGTGGCCTAGCCCAATCAGCTCGAGGGAGTTCCCTATCCTTTCAACTATGGTTGTTATAGTCTCTGGCCTGATATCAAGGTCCTTGATCCATTTGGAATTAAGTCTTGTACATGGTGACAAGTAGGGGTCCAGCTTTAATCTTCTGCATGTGGAGATCCAGTTTTGCCAGCACCATTTGTTGAAGATGCTGTTCTTTTTCCATTGGATTCTTTGGGCCCCTTTGTCAAAGACCAAATGGCTGTAACTTTGTGGGCTTATATCTGGGTCTTCAATCCTTATCCGTTGATCTGTGTGTCTATTTTGGAGCCAGTACCAGGCTGTTTTTATAACTATGGATTTGTAGTATAGACTTAGGTTTGGTATGGCAATACCTCTAGCAGTGTTTTTGTTACTCAGGATTGTTTTTGCTATACTGGGTCTTTTGTGCCTCCACATGAACTTTGAGATTGTTTGGTCAACTTCTTTGAAGAATTGCTTTGGGATTTTGATTGGTATAGCATTGAATCTGTATATTGCCTTTGGTAGGATGGTCATTTTTATGATGTTGATTCTGCCAATCCAGGAACATGGGAGGTCTTTCCACCTTCTGGTGTCTTCTGCTATTTCTTTCTTTAGGGTTTTAAAGTTTTCATTGTAAAGGTCTTTTACCTCTTTAGTTAGGTTTATACCAAGGTATTTCATTTTTTTAGGGGCTATAGTAAATGGGATGGTTTCTCTCAAGGCTTTTTCACTTCTTTCATTCTGGGCATATAGGAAGGCCTCTGATTTTTGCACATTTATTTTGTATCCTGCCACCCTGCTGAACTTCTCAATTAGTTCCAGGAGCTTCCTGGTGGAGTTTTTGGGATCCCTCAGGTATAAGATCATGTCATCTGCAAATAGGGATAGCTTGACTTCTTCCTTGCCGATTTGAATCCCTCTTATGTCCCTTTCTTGTCTTATGGCTTCAGCTAAGACTTCAAGTACAATATTGAATAGAAGTGGTGAGAGTGGACAGCCTTGTCTAGTTCCTGATCGAAGTGGGAATGCTTCCAATTGTTCCCCATTGAGCATAATCCTTGCTGTGGGCTTGTTGTATACAGCTTTTATTATATTGATAAAGGTTCCTTCCATTCCTACTGTCTCTAGCATTTTGATCATAAAAGGCTGTTGGATCTTATCAAAAGCTTTTTCTGCATCTATCCAGAGTATCATGTGGTCTTGGACTTTGGACTGGTTTACATGATGAATTACATTTATTGGTTTGCGTATATTGAACCAACCTTGTGTGCCGGGGATGAAGCCTACTTGGTCCCCATGAATAATCTTTTTAATATGTTTTTGATTCCGATTTGCTAAAACTTTGTTGAGAATCTTTACGTCCGTGTTCATCAGAGAGATCGGCCTGTAGTTTTCTTTTGTAAGTGAGTCTTTATTAGGTTTTGGGATTAAAACGATATTAGCTTCATAGAAGGAATTTGGTAGTGTTCCTTCCTTTGCTATTTGATGGAACAGTTTAAGGAGTATTGGTATTATTAACTCCTTAATGTCTGGTAGAACTCTGTGCTGAATCCATCTGGTCCAGGACATTTTTTGGTGGGAAGATTTGAGATTACTTCTTCAATTTCCTTATATGTTATAGGACTATTTAAATAATTCACAACTTCCTGATTCAATTTAGGTAAGTTGTGTTTACTTAGAAATTCGTCCATCTCTTTTGTGTTGTCAAACTTCACAGAGTATAAGTTTTTGAAATATGATGTTATAATTCTCTGGATTTCTTGGGTATCAGTAGTGATAACTCCATGTTCATTTCTGATTTTGTCAATTTGGGTTTTCTCTCTCCTGCTTTTGGTTAATTTAGCTAGGGGTGTATCAATCTTATTGATTTTTTCAAAGAACCAGCTTTTTGACTGGTTGATTTTTTTTCTATCGTTTTCTTAATCTCGATTTCAGATATTTCTCCCCTTATTTTGCTAATCTCTCTTCTACTACTTTTGGGATCAGATTGCTCTAGTTTCTCTAAAGCTTTAAGCTGCATTGTTAAGTTGTTTATTTCTGATGTTTCCATTTTTTTGATGTAGGCATTAAGAGCTATGAACTTACTTCTTAGAACAGCTTTCATTGTGTCCCAGAGATTTTGGTAAGTTTTATTTTCATTATCATTCACTTTCAGGAAATCTTGAATTTCCTTTGTAATTTCTTCCTGAATCCAGTTCTCATTCAGCATCATATTGTTAAGTTTCCAGGAGTTAGTGTATTTTCTCTTGTTTGATGTGTTGTGGATGTCCAGCTTTAGGCCGTGGTGGTCTGATAAGGCACAGGTTAGAATTTCAACTTTCTTGTATATGTGTAGATTCGTTTTGTGGCCCAGTATGTGATCTATTTTGGAGAAAGTTGCGTGTGCTGCTGAGAAAAATGTGTATTCTTTGGTGTGTGGGTGAAAAGTTCGATAGAGATCTGTAAGGTCCATTTCTTTCAGGGTTTGATTAAGGTCCAAAGTGTCTCTGTTAAGCTTTTGACCTGTTGATCTATCCCATGTTGAGAGGATGGTGTTGAAGTCCCCAAGAATTATCGTTTGGGGGTTGATTTCTTGCTTTAGACGCTGTAGGGTTTTCTTAATGAATGTGGAGGGGCCCGTATTGGGTGCATATATGTTCAGTATTGTGAAGTCTTCCTGGTGAATTGTACCTGTGACTAAAATGTAGTATCCATCCGTGTCTCTTATCATTTTCTTTGGTTTGAAGTCCATTTTGTCTGATAGCATAATGGCTACCCCTGCCTGTTTTCTGCTTCCATTTGCTTGTAGAATTGTTGACCAGCCTTTTATTTTTAGAGCGTGCCTATCTTTTGTGGTGAGATGGGTTTCCTGCAGGCAGCAGATTGATGGGTTGTGATTTTTAATCCAAGTTTGTAATCTGTGTCTCTTGATCGGTGAATTAATTCCATTAACATTTAGCGTTATAATGGAGAAACTATTTTTAATTCCAGACATTTATTATGTTTAGTAGTTTTTATAAGTATATTGCTTCGCTTTTAATGGTGTTATATTTGCCTTCTGTTCTCCTGGATATGCCTGTTTTTTTCTTCACGCTTGAGTATCATTTCTAGCATTTTTTGAAGGCCTGGTTTGGTGGCCATGTATCCCTTCAAGTTGTCTTTGTGCTGGAAAATTTTTCTTTCTCCCTCGATCATGACTGATAGTTTTGCAGGGTAAATCAGCCTGGGTTGACATTTTTGCTCATTCAATACTTTAAGTATGTCTCTCCAAGCTTTTCTTGCTTTTACTGTTTCGACTGAGAAGTCATTTGTTATTTTGAACGGTTTACCTTTAAATGTGACTTGTTTTTTCTCCCTTGAAGCTCTCAGCACCAGTTCTTTATCTTGAATGTGGAGTGTTTTAACTATTATTTGCCGTGGCGTGCTTCTGTTTTGGTCGTATCTGTTTGGGGTGCGGAATGCCTCTTGTATATGGATGGGCCTCTCTTTTTTTAGATGAGGAAAGTTTTCCTTGATGATCGTTTGAAAAATTTCCTCAGGGGTGTTATTTTGAGATTCTTGCTCTGGTATTCCATGAATACGCATGTTAGGCTTCTTCAGGGTGTCTCATATCTCTTGGATATTTCTCTCAAGTACCTTTTTGGCTTTAACAACCTCTTCCATTGAGCTGGTTAGTACTCCCATTTTATCTTCAAGGTCTGAAATTCTGTTTTCTGCTTCATTAGTTCTGTTGATAAGACTCTCTGTGGCGTTCTGGGTTGAAGATAACTTGTCTTGTAGCTCAGTTTTAAACTCTGCTTGAGTCTGTTTTAACTGCTCTATGCCAGTTTTTGTTTCTTGCTCTGTTTTTCTCAACTCCTCCAAATGTCTGTTGTGTTCCTCTTCAAAGTGATTGATTCGATTATGTAATTCCTTCCGGATTTCCTCTTTCATAGTATTGAACATGGTAATGATCATATTTCGAAAGTCGTTATCCTGGGTCAGGCTTTCTTGGCCTTTTTTCGTGAGTTTGTTCTGGTTGGAGTCTAATATTATGGGATTAATTTCTTCAGTGGGAAATTTGTTTACTTGAGTTTTGCTTCTCATGGATTTGCACTTTGACTTTGGCATTGTCGTTTTAACTCTTAAGATCTTTCAATTTCACTAAACTGAATTATTTGGCCTGGGGTTCTGGGGGTGGGCAGGGACAGAGCTTACCTACCTAGGTTGCGGGTGAGGCCCGGCTGGACCACGCGCGTGCGTCCCGAATGGTGGAGCGGGCTGGGGCAAAGGACTTTGTGTATTTCTTTATGGAGTCCTTCCTGTGAGGAAGCCCTTAGCAGCAGGAGACTTATGTGTATTTTTTTATCCACGACACTATATCTCTTCTACATTGAACTTTTTCAACAAACTGTTACTAAACTGAGTAACAATTACTCAATTACTCCATGAGCCGAACAATACTACTGTTATGCTTCCCAATTAAGTATGAGTCATTGGTAAAGATGAACCCTTTTTAATAATTTTGCTTTTCTTCTAGTAAATTCCTCATTTATGCCTGTCTGCTGCTGTTCTCTGTGCTGCTGGCCCTTCGTCTGGATGGCATCATTCATTGGAGTTACTGGGCAGTGTTTGCTCCAATATGGCTGTGGAAGTTAATGGTCATTGTTGGAGCATCAGTTGGAACTGGAGTCTGGGCACGAAATCCTCAATATCGGTAATACTGCTTTATAAAATCCACTGAACTCTATTCTGAGTTAGCAATATCTTGTTTCTACTCACTAGAGAAAAAGTAAGGACCTTTATTTTTCTATCTACCTGGAATTTCATAAGACCTGTAGTTCAGGTAAAATGAGATATAATCAATTTTTTTAAAAATAAAATATTTGTTATATATTTTCTTACAAAAGCATATTAATTTGGGTGTTTGAATGCATAGTCAATCTACAAATGCCTATAACACACAAAACTCACCACCATACAGAAGTATTATGCCCATTACACTGAAAAGCATGAAATCCCTCCGTGTCTGTTGTTCTCCTGCCTTGTTCATTGGCTGACTTCTCTAGTTTACTTTAAGAACTGGGACTATCCTACCTTACTAGTCCTGTGGTAAACTGTTAGTGTTATCAGGGAGTGAGTTTGGCCAGAAGACTGAGTTCTTTAAACAGGACTTGGAGAAGAGGAAAATTGAGAACCAGATGCTGAGAAAGAAGGTAGAGCTCTGAAGGGCCTGGAAGTGAGGGTAGCTTATATTGCTGGACTCTTTCTCAGAAAAAAAGGATGTAGTAGAGAGTGGGTACCATTCTCAACCTGCATCATGAAGATAAGGAATGAATCTCTTCTCAGTAGGCAAATGTGCAAAGGTAGACAGATACATCAGCTGCTCATTTAGAAGAGTGTAGAAGTTATGGCCACCTCAGCTTTTTGAATTTTCGACTGTTATCTTCAAAAGAAGTTACAGTTTGGATTGTATAAAATACATATTACATAGGTAATTGGGAAATTTAAAACTGTACACAAAGAGCATTGGAAGGTGATGTACATTCATGTGAGGCCATTTTTAAAAATACTTAGAATGTATTTTTAAGTTAATTGATTGTCATGTTTGGGCACAAGTGTCAAATTGATAGTTGAGGGTTTGAGTTCTGGGCACATTCGTAGAGAATTGGTGGTTGAATTAAGCCAATAGCAAACGTGCAGGAGATTGTCTAGCTGATGGGGACAATCCAGCCATAGTGGGTGGGATTAGGACCAGGAATAAAATACAGAGAGCTTGTTAAAAGAGTTGGCATCCTTGTGTATATTGGCCAGACATGCTGGTCTGGCAAGTAAGGATCATCCCTCTCTCAGCCATTACATAAAGATGGTGTGGAAAGTTTCTTCTGCCCTAATGTTGGTGCATGCTCTCCCATCAAGCTGGACTGTAACCGGACTATAGTAAGAAACTAAACCCCTTGTTTCTTAAGTCGTTTGATGGTCATTTATCAGCAACCATGCAGGTGAACTGATACAGAATTTGGTAACTAAGAAGTGGGGTATTGTTGATAAATCTGGCTATTTGGACTGTGTATTCTGATGTCTTTTTTGGAAGAATATGGTAGTATCTGAAGACATTGAGATTGTGTGCCCTAAAAACCATTCAGCTTGTGGGCCATTTGGAAAATAATGGTGCTGAGAGAGTTATGGATTGTTTGGACCCAGTTTGTGATTCAGGGAACCAAGAACTTTGGTAAAGCTGAATTTAAAGACAATGGAATGATTTGCTTAATAGAGGAGAGCTATGTTGGCAGCCTTGAAGATTTGTATGAGGAAAGGGCAAGCAGCTGAATAGCTGCCATTATTGGAGAGATGAGCATCAATGAAGGAAAACCTAGTGACTTGCACTGGGATGGTGAAAAACATGAATACCACCAAATGGCGATTTCGTGATTTGAAAACTCAGATTCCTTCAGGGGCTGAAAGCCCAAGTTAAAGCCATTTCTTGCCTTTTGGAAGTTTGGCTGCCTAAAAAGAGGCCATTTCAGTGTCAGAACACAAAACTTGGTATAGCTGTGGCTCGAATGGACCTAGCTACATTTCAGTCTTGCTTGTGGACTCTGCTGGTATCCCTCAGGTGGTACTACTGGTTTTGGTATACGATTATGGGGTTCATGAAGAGCAACAAAAGCTTGGCACCAAGTGGCAGGCATGGAGTCCTGCAAGGAAAGGTGAAGCTTACAGCTGCAGAGGCGAATTCAGAGTGTTGTTTAAGATGCCAGAACTGTAGGATGTATGCTGAGGACAGCTGCGAGTGGAGATTCAGCCTGGTTCAGAGGAACTCTGCTTCTACAACTTTGAGCTGCAAACAGAGACTGAGAATGCCTACAGTCTTTGAGCCACCTTGACTATATGATGAACAACAGAAGATGGACATTGAAGTACTGGATGCGGTATTTGATTTGTTGTACTTTGATCTTTCTAATGTTTTGTTATTGTTCAAAAACCTTCTGTTTTAACGTTTTATCTGTTTTCAAGTATTTAACTTATTCTGATTTAATACACTCTTAAGGTTAAGAAACTTTGAACTTATTAAAATGTTGGAACTGAAGTTTTTTTATTTTTATTTTTTATTTATTCAGTTGTGCGTGTGTGCACGTGTATGTGTGCACGTGTGTGTGTGTGTGTGTGTGTGTGTGTGTAAAACCCCGGGCGAATTTGGGAACCACCATGGACCGCCTCTACCTCCTCCTTGTTTACTCTGCCCTGGGATTCACAGGCTCCACCCTACCAAGACCAGAAATGCAGGCCGCCCCGGCTTCCGCCTGGCGTCTATACGTGGGCTCTAGGATCTGAACTTAGGACCTTCCGCTTGCAAGGCAGAGGCTTAATCCCTGAGCCACCTCCCCAGCCTCGGAACTGAAGTTTTAATGAGAGAACATTTTAAATTTGTCTATGAAATGTATTTATATTTTTAAGATAACTTTTAACACCTATAGGGACAAGGATTGAACGTTACAGTTTAAAAGTGCTGTGTTTTTGTGTCAAGTTGACAAGGGGTGGTGTGTCATGGTTGGGCACAGGTGTCAACCTGACAGTTGAATGTTTGAGCTCTGGGCACATTCGTAGAGAATTGGTGATTGAGTTAAGCCCAGAGCAAACCTTCAGGAGATTATCTAGCTGATGGGGAAAACCCAGCCCATAATGGATGGGATTAGGCCCAGAAATAAAATACAGAGAGCTGGTTGAAAGAGTTGGCATCCTTGTGTATACTTGGCCAGACATGCCGGTCTAGCAAGTAAGGATTGTCCATCTCTCAGCTGTTATGTGGTAATGGTGTGGCCAGTTCCCTCAGCCCTGGTGTTGGTGCATGCTCTCCAGTCAAGCTGGTGTGAGAACTGTAACCTGACTGTTGTAAGGAAATAAAGCCCTTGTTCCCTTAAGCCGTTTGATGGTCATTTATCAGCAACCATGCAGGCCAACTGCTACAGAATTTAGATTTTTTTAAAGTTATTGATGTAGCTATAAAGTTATTGATGAAGCTATACATTTCTTTTTATAAGAAATTTTTTTTCAGATATTTAATGTTTGCTCCTATAAAAACAGTAGTTAACAGTTTAGTTCCCACTAATTGATATTTATGTTATTATTTGTACTTTTTCTATTGGATTAGATGTTTTAAATAAGGAATTGGGTGGCTGGTTAAATGTATGGGATGCACAGGTGTAGTCACTCCAGCATGAACATTAGTGAGTTGCTATTGGGCCTATGGATACAGCCTCTGATCTTTTAATGTGTTCTAATTTCTGGTATATTTGTCACCTGCAAGACATATATGTCAGAAATGTTCATTTGTAGTTTGAATGAACATTGGAGGCCATTTAAATTCATTAGAAGCATTTTCCCAAAGTAGGCATTTCTGGTCTTTTCAGTTGTTAATCTATTCATGATAATACTTACATAGCTAATTAAACTTACTTTGTTTGAAGACAGTTTTAACTCTTTTGTCCTTTCTCTTTCATCTGCAGGTTTTAGTTCATCATCATGGAATAAAAATTTTAAAAATACATTTATTACTTTTTTCCTTTTCCCATTTTTATTTATATGTGGGGATGATTAAGCTTTTTATTACATTTTAAAATATACTTTTTATTTTTATTTAAAAATAAAATTACCATATGTTATTAAATATAACTTGAATTACTGATAAAGCTAAAATTATATTATTACATGAAATTTATGTTTTACCTATGATTTATGTTTCTTTAGTTCGGTGAGAAATAAGTCTTGAGACTGAAAATATATCTGTAAGTTTTTAATAATAGAAGTTTTAATAGTCTTGGAAATAACTCTAATAGCAGAATTTAAAGTTATGAACAAAGGTGTTCACTTCTAAGAATATCCTTGGCTAGTTAAAACATTAATGTCTGTTTTAGTCATTGCATTCATTTCTTCTCATGTATTATCCCTTGATGTTTGAAAGGCTGCCACTTGAAGATTAGGTTCAAGGGTTGGTGAGATGACTTGGCAAGTAAAAATGCTTGTTATTCAACTCTGGAAAACTGACCTTAATCCCTGGAACCTATGTGAAAGTGGAAGGAGAGAACCAATCCCACAGAGCTATTCTCTGACCTCTGTACACATACACAAAGACTCATGCACACATACACAAATTTTGCATGCAAGTGTATGCACACACACAGTGTAATTAATAATAATTACATTTAAAGACAATTACGTTTAAGTTAGACTTTTACCTGATTTCCTTTGTGCTTTGTCAGATTTACAAGTGAAATTGAGAATATGAAAGTGAGGTTTATATTTGCTGTGGACTGTTTACTTATACTACAGACTCTGAACTGAGTTGTTGGTTTTTTTCTCTTCTTTTCTCCTATCCCTTTTTAGAGCAGAGGGAGAAACATGTGTGGAGTTTAAAGCCATGTTAATTGCTGTGGGCATCCACTTGCTCCTGCTTATGTTTGAAGTCCTGGTCTGTGACAGGATCGAGAGAGGAAACCATTTCTGGCTTTTGGTCTTCATGCCATTGTTCTTTGTTTCCCCTGTGTCTGTTGCAGCTTGTGTCTGGGGCTTTCGACATGACAGATCACTGGAGGTGAGATTTTACATATTTAACTATGTTTTCAAAGCAATTATTTTAAAGTTAAGTGCTTGCTGTTTGTCAGGAACAGATTGGTCCTAAGCACTTTATCATGGTATATAAGAAAACAAATGACACTGGAAATACACAGTTCTCTTTCTCAGTCTTCTTCTAGTTTCCTTTCTTTAATATTTATCTATATCTGTCACTCTTGTCAAGAGAAGCAACCAATAGGATAATAGAGATAAAGATATAGAAAGATTTTATAGAACTCATCCACGTGATTTGTTAGTCATAAATATGTATGGCAGGAAGACAGTCTGGGGATTTAGCAGGAGTTGACAGTACAGATCAGAGACAAAATCTTCCTTTCTGCAACACCTTAACTTTTGCATTTAGAGTCTTGGAATAGGGCTGCCTACAGTATCAAGGGTACTCTATGTTAAAAAGTCAATACCTTCATAGCACCACATAATTAGTGTTGTTAAATAGCCCAGCCATATTGACAAATAAAACTTACCATCTCACCATATCATACCCCATGATGTTGTTCCTCAACTTCTCTGATTGATGTGTGTTGTGAGGAAGGTGTAGTTGCTGTTTAAAGAGGATAATTTGTTCATGGCCACAGAAATAAGGGGAAGAGCCAGAATTCCGTTTTAGTCTGCCTGATTCTAAAGCCTGAACATTTAACTGTGAGCTGAGGGTCCAAAACCATCTATCAATGAATTAAGGGGGAATTGAAGCAGCAGTCTCTATCCCCTTTAGGTGCAGTTTCCCTTTGTATGATTTTAGTTACCTATGGTCAGCCATGGTCTGAAGAGAAAGTATAACATGGTTTTTAGGGGAAAGAAAACATGTATATTGCTTTCATGAAAGCAATATACTATATTGTATATTGTATATACTATAATGTATATTGTTAGAATTGCTGTGTTTCATGATTGTTGCTGCTATCTTACTGCAACTAATTTATAAGTTAAACTTTATTATACATATGTGTGTGGTGAGCTGAAATGATATATAAAAGGTTTAGTATTCTTCCGTAGTTTCAGACACTCACTGGAAATCTTGGCATATACCCTCATGGATAAGGTGAAGATGAGCTATTGTTGATTCCATGTTATTTGCTCTGTGGATAAATAGAAGAGTGTTGCCAGTTTGGAAGGAACATAAGGAGTTGCAGGCTCAGTCTTGACCCCAGGTGTAGATTTTGGAGAAAGATTCTTGGGAATGGTGAGATGAGACTTATAAAACCCAGAGAGATCAGGACTTGGGCATCAGGAAAGGCTTAGTCCTGAATAGTAGGGAGTCCATTACTCTAGAACTCATGAAAAGCCATAGCATAAGTATGGTTGTTTGGTACAGATAGACTGTGGAGGGGGAAGGACCCATATCAGTCTACTGTCATCCTGCGCAGTCGTCCCCCCCAGCCCTCCAAACAAGTGCAAAACACTTCTTTTTAACACTATTCCCTCTTTAACACTATTTCCCAGGGACTAGTGAAGAAAATCACATGATTTACAGACTGAATCACCACAGACTTACTGTTTTCAGCCTCAGCCAGACCTTGTATTAACAGGGCTGTAGCATTCTGGACCCCAAGGAGTAAAAATAGGTTTGGGGTTAGGAGTGGGAAAATCACATTTTTTCATGAATTAAGCACAGATATGCATACAGTATATGATCTACAATATCTGTGATGCTAACATTTCATTTGATGCACAATTAGAAAGCAGATGTGTAACAGTGCTCCTTGGTAGGGGAGGAAATACAAAAGCAATGGAGCTGGCCCTCCTCATACTCTTGCAACCTAGTATCATCTGTCTACATACATTGCCCCCAAGCCCTAGTGCCATTAGCCTCTGTCCCTCTTAAAGACCTTCCTATTTTCTGCCCCTATGTCTTGGTTATCTCCTGAGGAACTTAGCCATACTCACCCCATCTCTCCTTTCTCCCTATCTTCCTTCTTTCCTTCCCTTCCTCTCCCCCCCCCAAAGAGAAAAGAAAGCAGGAGCAATCACCTTTCAAGCTCAGTTGTCATGAATTGTCTTTACACTCACTGGACAGCTCCTCCAAATGTGCGGTTTCATTTCCATTTTTCTTATTCCTTGTTTAATCCACACTCAGGCCCTGGAACCTTGCTTGCCTGGGATCAGGTATAGAAGGTTCCTTTTTTTTTAATTTTTTTTATTATTTATTTAATTGTGCATGTATGCGTGTGTGTGTATGTGTGTGTGTATGTGTGTAGCACCACGGACGAATTCGGGAACCACCATGGACTCCTCCACCTCCTCCTTGTTTTCTCTGCCCTGGGATTCACAGGCTCCGCCCTACTAGGACCAGAAACGCAGGCCGCCCCTGCTTCTACCTGGCGTCTATACATGGGGTCTAGGATCCGAACTCAGGACCTTCCGCCTGCAAGGCAGAGGCTTAACCCCTGAGCCACCTCTCCAGCCCTAGAAGGTTCCTTTTAGTACTTAACCTTTTCAGACCATTGACCACTATAATAGTTAGCTTTTGTATCACTGTGACCAGAAACTTTAACAAAGCAGCTTAAAGGAGGAGAGACTTCTTTTGACTTAGTTCTACAGGGTTTGGTCTTTTATGGTGAAAAGAATCAGCAAAGCAGCTTACTTCAAGGTATTATTATTCAAGGTATCAGGAAGCAGCCAGGAATAATATACCCCCCAGGGGCCCACCCCCAGTTTTCTACAACTTCAAGGGGGGAATCACACTTCCTAAAGAATCCAGTCTCCCAGAATATTGCCACTAGCTACAGGGTGAGCATTGAAAATATGAAACATGTCTTATTCAGCCCACAGCTTTTCCTGAGCTCCTAACACAGCTTCCACTTCTCTTCCTTGAATCTAAGATGTGCAAGTTTGATTGTCAACATGAGTAAGAAGTACCTTGAATATCAGTACCGTGCATCTTTGGTTATATTAAATCTTCTGTTCCTTCAGTTGCTTTGCTCAGTGTTTTAGTTTCTATTCTGTTGTTATGATTAATCCAACCAAAGTAACTTAAGGGAGAAAGGGGTTTAGTTGGGCTCAGTGTTCTAGAGTTCATCAAGATGGGGAAGGTATGATGGCAGATAGGAAAGGCATGTCAGCTACTCACATTGCATGCATACACAGAAGAGAGAGAGCAGGGGAAAGGGAGGAAGTGGGGCTAGGCTCTGAAGCCTCAAAATCCACCCTCAGCAACATACTTTCCCCAGCAAGGCTCAAGCTCTGAAATGATTTACAACTTTCCCAAACAGCAGCACCAGCTGGGGACCAAGAATTCAAATGCATGTGCAGATAGGGGAGATTTTTTACTATTATTTTATTTATTTACTTATTTTTAGTTTTACAAGCATATTGAGTACTAATCCCTACTTCCCTCCATCCCCCTCCCTCCCATCCTCCTCCCTTCCTCTCAGCAATCCATTCCACTCTCTCCCACCCTCCTGCCTGTCTGCTTCTATGGACTCCAGGGTTCCCTCTGCCTTGTCTACTCTTGTGGGGGTTCAGGCCTCTGTGGCATACCAAGTTGCCCTTCCTGGGGCCATCCCACTGATAGGACCATTTTCTTCACTTATCCAGCTCTAGTCCCTAAGGTTTCCACTGTGTGTTCTTATCTTTCTTGAGTTCCTTGTACTCTATGTGGGCATGTTGGTATGTCAATCATTATGTAGGCTTGATAAGGACAAGTCTCATTGCAGTGAGTATGATATTTAATATTCAGTATTTTGTTACAGTAACAAGTCTATGAGAAAATTGTTACCAAAGAACATGGGTCCTATCTGTGACCTTACCTGTTTCAGAA
This sequence comes from Typhlomys cinereus, assembly GCA_023101885.1. Lineage (NCBI taxonomy): Eukaryota > Metazoa > Chordata > Mammalia > Rodentia > Platacanthomyidae > Typhlomys > Typhlomys cinereus. Next base: position 437,051 of record JALPQD010000819.1, on the reverse strand, counting down.
GTTTTTGGAAATGGTTTTTGGAGGATTTTGGAAATTTTCAAAATTACGAACTGGAAAAAGCATAGAATTCTATTTGCAGAGCTTAATGGGTGATGCTGCTGGGAGCTCAGATCATAGGACAGCAGGAATGTAGCTAGTAAAACTCACAACACTTCAATGGAGACATTGTTGGTGCTCATTCTTAGAAACAACTTTTCTTCATTTTGGTTTGTGTCCTGAGTGTTTTGTGGGAGGTTGAATTTAGAGGTAGTTATCATAGTTAAGCACAGGTGTCAACTTGACTGTTGAGGGTTTGAGCTCTGGGCACAGTTGTAGAAAGTTGACGGTTGAGTTAAGCCCAGAGCGAACCTGAAGGAGATTGTCTTGCTGATGGGGAAGGTCCAGTCCATGGTGGGTGGGATTAAGCCCTGGATAAATCAGAGAGAGCTGGTTGAGAGAGTTGGCATCCTTCTGTTCACTTGGCCAGACATGCTGGTCTGGCAAGTAAGGATTGTCCATCTCTCAGCCATTATGCAGTGATGGTGTGGCCAGTTCCCTCGGCCCTGGTGTTGGTGCGTGCTCTCCCGTCAAGCTGGACTAAGAACTGTAACCAGGAATCGTAAGAGAATAAACCCTTGTTCCATTAAGCCATTTGATGATCATTTATCAGCAACCATGCAGGCTGACTGCGACAGTAGTAGACTAATTAATTTTCCAGAGGAAATTTCAAAGCAGTCTAGCATTGAGTCTGTGGAATGAATGTTGTTGGCAGCTTTTAGCCTGGTTTACAGTGAAAATTGGAGGGATTAAAAAAAGAAAAAGCCTGCATTTTAAGCATAAAAGGCCATGTGAAGTTGAAGTTTAGAAAGGTATGTCTTCTAAGAATACTAGATCTATTAAAAAGAAGCCAACAATTTTTTTAAATTTACATTTTTATATACATGCTCCTTGCCTCCCTTGTTCCCCCCTTCGTTCCTTCCTCCCTTCACTCCTGCTCCCATCCCATCCCATCCCTATGTAGAACCAGTCTACTCCCTTCTATTCTCCTGTCCTTTGGTTCTATGGGTCCTTGGGTTCCCTCTGTATTATCTGTTACACCAGAACAAAAGGAAAAAATTCTTTGATAGAATTTCAGGAGTTGACCAGGTCTCACTCATCACAGCCTCAAGAGTGTAAAATTGTAAATTCATTTGAAGGACTTGTCTTTGAGAAGAGAACATTTCTGGGCCACCCTGCTTGCACAGGGCAGTCTAGGAAAGTGGAAAAGAGCTCAGAGCTGCCATCGCCATGGTTTGACCAGTTGTAGACCTTTCTATCATCCACACGTTGCAAGAGTAATGGATCAAAGTCAAAGGCTTCCATTCAGACTCCAAGAGATGACCTTTGATGCTCTGCAGTGGGTCCCAATGTCAGAATCCAGCAAGCCAACTAGGAGATGGCTTTGTGAGAAGCTGGGATACTAAAGCTGAAGATGCAGTGGAGATCCCAGGATGCTAAGTATATGCAGGAAGTGATAGGCAGAGAGAAGAGTCAGCCTAAGAAAGAGAACAAGCCAGCTGCAACCAGCAAGATTATAGGGGCATGAGTGTCCAAGCCATTCAGGGTTCAGCTCATACTGTTACATTCTCTGGATGCCCAGGCATGGAGCTACTATTTTTAATGTTTGTCCTGAGAGTTCAGTTTTTCTTTTCTCTACCACTATTTTTCCCTTTTGGAATATAGAGATGTTTTGTGCCATCATATCTTAGAAAGGTGCATCTTGCTTTGATTTTACAGGGCTTTATCACTGAGTTTGCTTTGAGTCTCAGAGGAGATACTGGACTTGAACTTTTGAACAATGGTGAAACTGTTAAGACTACAGGGTTCTGGAGATAGACTAGGTACATTTTGCATTATGAGATGAGCATGAGCCTTTTGGGGGCCAGAGATGGAATGTTGAAGTTGAGTGAGATGTATATGGAAGGTCTGGTTACAAAAGTTTGAACTCATGCTGGATAATCTTGTCAGAATGATTGAATCGAGATTGGAAATTAGCAAAACACACCTCTGGGTGTGTTTCTGTGGGTGTTTGCATTTAGAATTAACTAAGGGGTGGGGCAAGCATTTCCCACCATCACCACCGTGATTTGAATCTCTGTCATTCACCACAGTCTATTCACCTGGTGGATTGAAACCTTGAGCCAAAATAAATCTTGCTTTACTTACATTGTTTTGTTCAGGTAAATCATTACAGTGAGAGTCATCACAGAGCCTGTCTTCTGCCCTTGTAATGAGCTTGTCTTCCTCCCCTATTCCCTACAGGTCGCTGTTGCTTAGTGTTCTCATCTTGGATATCTTTGTCTTCACTGTTCATACTTGTTCAGAGTGGTCTCATTGACACTCCTGCTTCCGCTGTGCCTCTTGGGCCATTGCTTCATAAATTTCTATTTCCCACATCACATTTCTGTATCAGCTACAAACTCCTTATGTGGCCTTATCTCGTCTGCCCTCCTACTTGATTCTAGGCACATTCTATTTAGTCATCCACTCCTTTCTACTTCGTGCCTCTGTTTGCCTAGTATCTTGTTGCAATTACCTACACAAATAAAAAAGTAAACCATATTTTAAAAACATAAAAAAATTGCTGGATGTGATGATACATGCCTATAATCACACACCCAGAAAATCAAGGCAGGGGAATTCCAAGTTTGAGACCAGCCTTGGTCACATGGAAAGTATCTGCCTCAAAAAACAAAACAAAACAATCGCAAAATAATACATTCAAAGAAAGTTATGAAATAGTACCTTCTAGTTATACCCATTTTCTCTAGTTTTTGTCTGCAAAGGGGTGGGAGGAGATGTTCTATGGGGTATTGAAGGTAGGAAATGTTTGCTTGACTAAGTCTGTACTTTGCTGTACTCTTGACCCTTATATATTAAAAAGTATTGTTAGTACTGCTTTACATGCTTTTGTGACATCTGGAAGTGATTTTTTAAACTTTTTGTAGCTACTGTCCCCCTAGAAGCCAGCTGAGAATATACTAATAGAGTCATCTATAAAAAAACTATTAGACAAGAATTGAGAAGAAAGTTTAAGATATTGAACTGTGTTTCTTGGAAAGCAAAAGCATACACCAAGACTAGGACTACGTTAAACATTAGGTTAAGAAAGTGATTGCTGCAGTTACTCTTTGTCACTGTGAAAATTTAGAGGAAGATCGGGTTTATTATTTGGCTTATGGTTCCAGATACCATATAGCCCAGTTTGGCTGGGAATGCAAAGCAGAAGGCTGGCTCAAGTTATAAAAAGTTACCAGGAGACAGAGAGGATGAGAACCAGAAGAAACTGGGCCAGATTATCCAACCCCAAAGCTCACTAGCAATGATATGCTTCCTCCAACTACACTCCATGCTTAAAAATCCCATTAGCATTCCAACAGCAGCATGAGCTGGGGACCAAGTATTCAAGCCCATGAGCCTATGTGAGACAGTTCACATTCATTTCATGACAGAGATCTTTCACATACTCACATTCATGACATTTCTGCCTACAGGAAGAAAGAGCATTCTGGAGTTGAATGCCTTGTTGACACTTGTATATGGTAGCAAAACAGCAACTGACTGGGTAGGTTCCCACAGTAATAATAAAGGAGGGCTTTAGTTTTGCCAGTGGGCCTCATGATGGCAGGTACATTAAGGCAGAGTAGACAAAGAAACTCCTCAGCTGAGTGGACTGCAGAATAGTTGAGATATGTCCTGAGCAGAAGTAAAAAGTGGAAAATGTGGAAGCAGGGGAGCCTTTATACAGGGGTTGGCTGTACAGGGCCTGTATGTTCAAACTTTAAAATAGGTACTGAGAGGCTGGGGGTATGGCTCACTAGTTTAAGAACTTGATGAATAAGCATGAGGATGTGAATTTGTATCTTCAGCATCTATGGCAGCATGTGCCTACAAACCCAAGTGCTGGGAGATGGAGAAAGACAAATCCCAGGAGCTCACTAGCCAGCCAGCTTAGCCAAAATGGTGAGTTTCAGGTTCAATGAGAAACCATGTCTCAGAAAATAATGTGGAAAAGTGATTGAGGAAGATATCCCAATGTCAACCTTTGAACTTAATATACAGTCACATGGAAGAGTACACCTGTATATATCATATTCATGTGTGTGAGTGTGCACATATACACCCGGAGTTAATTAAGATAGTAAATATGTGTTGAGATGCCCTGGTCGTCCTACTGGATTTATAGGGCACTAGAAATAGCAGCACTAATACTTTACACCCATCTAGGCACCATATATGCTACTAGCTTAAAAGGGTTTATGGTTCTTTTGCATTCCTTGTGATAATACTGTATCATTAAGAAACAGACTTTTTAGCCGTTGCTGTGGTTAAGTTAATCATATGGGAAGATGCTAGTGAAAAGCAGGCAGAGAGTGGAAGTTTCTTACCTAGTTCTATGGTTTGAAGAAATATGTATATGTACTATCCAACAGACATATATAGTCCATCAAGAATTTAGTGGTAATTTTAAAAGAATGACATAAAATTTTTCTTTTTGATTTATGTGACTTATTTTTTCAAATGGTTTTATTTTTTTCAAATGGCTTAGTATGAAATTATTATATTTAGAACTCATTCCTTAAATCAATTGGGCTATTGGGCATTTCTTTGGGCCTAGAGTTCTATGGAAGAAATACTGTGTGACTGAGAATTATGGGGAAGCTCTGGGTCAGGTAAAAGGTTTTTTTACTCCACAGACAAGAAAGCACCTGGGGGCTTTTGGGAACAGAGTCATCTATACTGGGGAAATGGAGCTCTGCGAGTGCTTTGCACTGTTGGTACTACAGGGCCTATGTAGGAAGTCATCATAATGTGAATAAAGAATGGGTGAGATAGTGAAGAGAGGCTAGACTGAGAATGGACAGAAGGTAATGCCAAATGCATTTGTGGGGAACACAATAGAGTGCTTCCCAAATCAGTGCTTGAAAAGTTAAGCTTCTGTGGTGCCTCATAGCAATGGAAAGGAGAGGGGCAGGAGAGAGAGAGGCAATGAGCTCAGTTAAGGACCTGTTTCACTGGAGGAGCTTCCAGGAAAGCCATGCATACTGGATGTGGTATGCGGTAGTAAGGCTAGCTTGGAGGCAGACTTGAGAACCAAGTGATGGACATTAAAATAAACCAGAGTGTGGGCTATAACTTTTTTTTTGCATGTGTAGGTGTGTGTTTGTGTGTACAAGAGAACACTTGAGTTGTGTGCCTATGGAGGCCCAAAGGTGACTTTGGATTTTTCTACCTTCTTATTGCTTCACTCTGGGGTTTTTCAAGCTCTATCTTTCAGGGCCAGAAGTACATACTGCTGTCATTCCATCTGGAGTTTTTACGTGGGACCTGGGATCCAAACTAAGGTCCTTTTGCTTGCGGGTCAAACACATAACCTCTGAGCCATCTTTCCAGCCCCACGGCTATAATTTTTCTCCCAACACGCAGGATGTTGTGAATAACTGTGTGTTTGTATTTTTGTTTTTCCAGCAGTAATTTAATTTTAGGCTCTAGGAAGCATAGCCATTTTAATAGTGGAAAAAAGCTCAAAAACTTGTCTGAGTATTCATAGACTACTATATTTGGAATACTTGAAACCTAGAAAGTTAGAATCAGAGTTGAAGGTCTAATGAAAACTCTATAATTGTTGGTTTGATGTGAAAAGGTCCTCAAGAAGCTGGAAAGGAAAGGGTGGAATTAGGGCTGAGATTCTGGAAGGCAGAAGTATAAGAGTGTTTATAAGTAGAGATGATTTTTATTAAGGGCACAAAAAAGACATGGGGAAGTCTAGAACAAGATTACCTCTTTTTACATCTGCAAATGAGGCCTTTATCAGATCTTGAACCTCAAAGGGGCCAAGACATCAGAGCATAGGGATGAGACAGAAGACGTGTGCATAATTCCCCTAAGCATAGAGCTGCTGTGCTCCTCTGGTGCTGAAAAGTCAAGAGCTTCCTGTGTAACAGCATGAGAGTTTTACTGTATTATAACTGCCTTTGCCTTTTAGTGTGTTAAACAAGTAAACAGCACTGAATGTAATTTTACTTTGTTAATTCATTGTTTTCTTCATTTTTAGTTAGAAATCCTGTGTTCGGTCAATATTCTCCAGTTTATATTCATTGCCTTAAGACTGGACAAGATCATCCACTGGCCCTGGCTTGTATGTAGCTTTTTAAATCCTTACAACTTTTTTTTATTATAGAAGTATTCCATGTTAATTTCAAGAAACCTGCAAGACACAAGCAAGCATAGATAATAAACTAATAATCACATATAACCCATGGGAAACTAGCATACTTAGTGTTTTCTAGTCATTTGTTGTTTACAGGCAAAATTTTATATCTTGCTTTTTTACTTAATATAGGCTAAGCATTTGCACATATCAGTGACTTTGTAACCATAACTTGTTAATTTCTTAGTGCATTTATCAAGCCATCTTATTTCTAGATGCTTCAGTCACTTGTGTTTTTAATTGTAAAATGTTCTGTAGTATATACTCTGTATATATTATAATATATATGTATAGTTTAACTTTTCTAAATTTTAAATTGACAAGTAGTTATATATGTTTCAGGGAAATAGTAGGACTTTCTAATATATACGTGCAATACATTGTGATCAAATCAGAGTAATTGTATATCTATTACCCAAGACAGTTACCATTTGTATTTGGAATGTTCAAAATCCTATTTTATTTCAGCTGTTTGGAAACATTCAAATAATTATTGCCAATTATTATAATTCTGTTGTTCTATAAACATTGCAAGTTCTTTTTCTTCTCCAACCTCCAGTGTATATTATTGGATGTAGAAATTCTTACTTAGACTGGGGAGATTGCTCAGTGGTTAAACCCTTTGCCTCAAAAACAAAGGGACATGGGCTCAGAGCCCCAGATCCTATGTAAAAATGCTGGACAGTTGTAGTGGCCAGCTTGTAATTCCAGACCTGGGAAGTGAAACTTAGGTATCCCCCAAGCAAGCTGGCTAGCTAGACTAACACTAATGGTGTGCTCTAGATTTAATTAGGGACTCAGGCTCACAACAATAAGGTGCACAAGCAATTGAGAACAATTCCTGGTATCACCCTTGAACTTACACAGGCATATACATTCAAATGCATTCATATACATATACCTGTACACATTCATACATACACCCAAATGAAAACATACATTCATACATTCCATATACACATATATGAAAGAGAAACAACTTCTTGCTTACATGTTTTTATTGGTTTCTTAGGAAGTACTCCAGAAACAGTATCACTGAACTATAGAGTGGAAACCTATTAATTTTTATTAACGCTTTTAACATTTTAACATGAAAAATAATGGGTTTCGTTATATTCTCATACATGTACTTTGCTCATATTCACCTCCCTATTATTCTCTGTTGTCCCTTCATCCTGCTAGTCCTCTTCCTTCCTCAGATAATTCTAATCTGCTTTCATGTCTCTCTCATACACATTTAAGTCTACATGTCACATGAGAAAAAACCATGCAATATTTGAGTGTCTGTCTTTCTTTTTATTCACTATTCTCTTTTTAAAATTTAATTCATTTTGAGAGAAAGAGGAAGCTGGAATTACAAGCATGTGGCACTGTGCCTAGCATTTTCAGTAGATTTTGGGGATTGAATTTAGGTCCTCTTGCCTCCTAGCCCTTCATGTATAATTTTGTACACACAACATTTTCTATTGTAGGACGATAATTCATTGTGAGAGTGCACATGTGCAGGCTCACATGTGGAGACCAGAGAATAATTTCAGAAGTCAGTTCTGTCCATTTTGTGGGTTCTGGGGATCAAACTTATGTTGCCAGGTTTGCATGCAAGTGTCTTTCAGCTGAGCCTTATCACCCACGCTCTATTACTCTCTCTCTCTCTCTTTCTCTCTCTTTCTCTCTCATCTCCACCTCCTTTAGAGTTCTTTCTCTCCCTCTTCACATTTCATGTCTCTTATGATACATGATTTTTTTAAAAAAATCTAGATTGGTGGGAACTTTTTGAGATTGTTAAGTACATATACTATTTTACCAAGTTGCTTTTCATAAAACCTGTACCATCTTATATTCTTGCAAGGAGCAAAGTTGTAAGTCATCCTTCTAAACTATGGCTTCAGTTAATGGTTGTTTGGTTAAATCTGAGGTCATGAATGCATGGGTGGAGGGAAGGATACAAGATAAATGACAAATACTTACATATTGAAGAATACAGTACAGTTTCAACTAGTAAATGTTTAGGAAGATTTAGAACACAGGGCTGTGGAGATGATTAAGCATTTAAAGCACTCTCCAAAAGGATCCCACGTAGAAGGCTAGGCAGGTATAGTAGATAATCTGCCTATAATTCCAGTCCTGTTAATCCTTACAGCAAGCTGACTAGCCAGACTGGCACTAGAGGTTAACTCTGGATTTAGAGACCCAGCCTCAGTAAGGTGGAAGACCAATTAAAGATGATTCCCCATATAAATATTGGACCTCTGCAAACATATACAAGCATGTACACATGCGTGCACACACACTGAAAATAGAAAACAATTAGAAACATAGGCAGAAAAATTATAGTGCCCATGGGATATAAGGTTATGCCATTTTGTTTTAGATTTGGCTTGATTATGTTTTATGCTACTCAGTGTGTAATTTTTTTATTTGTGTATGCAAGTGTGGGAGGGGGTGCAAATGTGGATGTGGATGTGTGTGCCTGTGGAAGCCAGAGATCAACCTTGGGCATTGTTCCTCCAGTGTATTTACCCTGTTTTCTAAGACAGGGTCTCTTTCTCAAGTAAGGTCTCAAGCTTGGAGCTTACCAATTAGGCTAGGGATCCATCTGTGTCTACCTCTTCAGAGCTGGAATTACAAGCATGTGGCACTGTGCCTAGCATTTTCAGTAGATTTTGGGGATTGAATTTAGGTCCTCTTGCCTCCTAGCCCTTCATGTATAATTTTGTACACACAACATTTTCTATTGTAGGACGATAATGAAAAATAGAAAATAATTCATTTGTAGGCAGAGAAGAAAATAAGGGAATGTGTATTCCAAAATTAAATCTGAGAGTTATTATCTCTCTTCTGCAGTCTTTGATTATAAAACATTCATAATAGAGCATAGTATTAGAACAACCCACTCTAAATCTTTAGGCTAGTAGCTGAAGAAATGGTGAATAAACTCAAAACTGCTTCTATTGTCACATGAAGGAAGCAAATCAGACAGAACTCATTCAGGTCTGTAAGATGGAATTTAAAAAGGTAGGAATTTTGAATGCTTTCCACAAGTAATAGAAAGTATCTCACCTCATAATCCTGTATAGATCCCAGTGGATGAAGTGGTCTGATTGCATGTTTTCCATTATTAGAAAGGAAATTAGGCTATTAAAAGTCATTCCACTCATGAAAGGAATTCTAATAAGTGAATATCATCAGAGACGTGCTTTAGAAAAGGAAGACAGACTACATATAGACTTTTTAGAAAAACCTATAATCAACAACTCCAAGATACTCAAGAGACTTAAATCATAAGTCTGTGTTGAGCTATTAGAAGAAAAGGTGGGACAAAAAATTTGAAGCCTTCAGTGAGGTGAAGAGTTCTTCTAACTGACACTACTAGTATGACCTGTAAAACAGATGTATCATAAATTTAGACTTCCTAAAATTAAAATAAAATGCAGGAAAAGAGGTTGCTGGCTAAAAAGTTTCACAATGTGCATATCAAAATTTTAATCTCTAAGTCATACAAATAATTTTAAAAACTCAAATAAGAAGCAAAATAACTAATGTAAAAAAGTCATACAAAAAGCTTCAGTGGACAAATCACAAAGGAGAATGAATAAACACAAGAAAGGTGCTCAATTGCCATAACCCATTAGGAGAAGGCAAAATAAAACTACAGTGAGATCCTGCCACACATTTATCAGAATGGAGAAAGGATTAACACTGAGAATGTCAGGTGCTAAGGAGAATATGGAGAAAGTAAGCCATTCCTGTATTCCTAGATGTATAGGTACTCTGTAGATATCACTTAAGATAAAAAGCACCTTCAGTGAGTGATGAGTCAAACTATGATCATCCATTCAGTGGGATGCCTGAGACAATGCAAGGGAAGAAAGGAACACATTGGATGAATCACCAAGATATGCTATTTGACAGAAGCTGATCTCAGAAGGTTACTTGTTATACTAGTCCATCTTCATAACATTTTTGTAAAGACAAAAGTACAATGATAGAGAACAGAGGTCATGGTGTGGAGATGGTTTGACAGTGTACGGAAGAGAACTGGAACTGACACAGTTTTGTTGATCTATGGACGTTAGAACTCAGAACTGTGTACCAAAAATTAGTCAGTTTTACAGTAAGAATTCCTTTAAAAAAGGGATAGTTGAGAAGTATTCTTAAAGCACAGGGAAGGAGAGAAGGAAGATGTTGGGGGAGGGTGGCCTGTGATAAATCCTGGGATTAGTTTATGGGCTCATCAGTAGGTGAAACAAAGTCCATTTGTCATGACAGCAACTTCCTATGACATTTGTGGGAAGCCTCAAATATATCCTCAAAGTACCTCTAGCAGTTTTGAAATACTTGTCCACATGAAGAGAGTATGTGAAAATAAGGTGTCTACCATCCACTGTGATGCCTGGTAGTAGAGACTAGAGTGTATATGAGCGAGTAAGTATGGGGTGAGTGACTGAGAGTGAGGGGATGGATTAAGGAAAAGCTTAGACTACTAGGAGTTCGTGGCCCAGATGGAAGATTGTCACTTGAAGGAAGAGGAGCTAGTGACAACATTTCCTGGAAGGAGGCCCAGTGGTAGGTGTATTGTGTCTTATGCCCATGGCAGTCCTGGGCTGTGGGAATGCACTTAATCTCACTTGCCCTTTGTCTAATGGCCAGGCCCAGCAAAGGGCTAGTGACACCCACCAACAGGCTTGGAATAAGCTCTGAAGACACTATTTCTGCTCCTGGCAGGTCGTGTGTGTCCCCCTGTGGATCCTCATGTCCTTTTTGTGCCTGGTGGTCCTCTATTACATTGTTTGGTCTGTCTTGTTCTTGCGCTCTATGGATGTGATTGCAGAACAGCGCAGGACACACATAACCATGGCATTGAGCTGGATGACCATTGTTGTACCTCTTCTTACTTTTGAGGTAAGCTTTCTACAGTGAATTTCTGAACTCTAGATCGCATCCTTATTTGCACAGTACCACATACAGGTAAAATGGGTAGTCTGCTAGCCCTTGGCATGACAAGGATCCCTGTGGGGAGAGAAATAAAGTCTAGGGGAAAGTTCAGAGCAATGAGAATGTATTCTTTTTCTCATTAGGCAACATTCACAGCATGACACATCTGCAGGTATCTACTTTCTACTTTCTGATAAGGAGCGTTGGATGTCTTAGTTTTGTATTGTAGTTCTATAGAATATTCTAGACTGATCACTGTAGACTCTTTAGAACAAATCTTGAAAAGTGTTTCTCATAAAACTCCTGACAATAGGACTTCTGTTTATTCCTGGAGTGGATTCCTGTTTATTCCTAGGCAGAGTGTGAAATCTCAGTCTCTTTTTCCATGATAAGTAGTTTGCTTCCATTACCTATGGTGGTTTCCTTGTTTGCAGATCTGACAGAGGGAAGGGGTATCTAGGCAGACAACTGCAGACTTGCTTTGTTTTCATGTGATGCATCAACTTAACTCTGTTTCCTTCTCTAGATCCTGCTGGTTCACAAGTTGGATGGCCACAACACTTTCTCTTGCGTTCCAATATTTGTCCCCCTGTGGCTCTCATTGATCACATTGATGGCAACAACCTTTGGACAGAAGGGTGGAAATCATTGTAAGTCCACAAACTCTCAGAGGCAATGATGTGTGTGCATGTGTGTGCATATATGTGTGTGTATGTACAGGCATGTATGTGCACACATGCCTCATAAAAAGAAGAGTTCAGGACCGCAATTTAGAAGTTGATGTGGGGACCCTAGGAATGCAGAATGGGTGGAGTGCTCCACAGGAAGTTATACGTATTGTCACATTTGTTTTGGTATGCTGGCTTGTACTATGCTGCACCTCAATGCACGCTGCAAGTGGAGGTAGGGCCAAACTTGGCATGATACCTCTCTGAACTCCAGTTCCCTGCTCTGGAAAATGGACTTCAGATCCCCCTAAAAGAGCCTATGAGGATAGATGAAAAGTACATATCTCTCACCAAACCCAGGAGTAATCCCAGTCCCTTTCTGCACAAAATGGACAAAATGGAATCTTAGTCGCACTGGGATTAACTGCTCTGAAGCTCTACCAGCATGCTAGGGTTTGTGCTTTGGAGGTAGTTGTGAGGAAGGTACCTTCTTCACATGCCTGTGAGCTATATGACAAAAAAAACCCAGAGGACTTCCCCTCTGACAGCCTGGAAGAGACTGAGGGGGCAGTATAGACTGTGCTGCTGCTTGTGTCCTGGGAGACCCAACACTGAGCTGGCATCCCCTATGAAAGAGGACTAGACCTCAGGGAACTAGTTTGAGGGGATCCTGTGAACTCAGAATCTACTCTGGCTTGAGTCAATCCATTTCTTTGTCTGCTCTCTCATTAGTGAGTTTAATGTGGTTCTAGAAGATTGGAGGAAATGTGGAATGCTCTAGACTCTTCCAGTATTAGAGCCAACATAGTCAGTGGTTCTGGAGCACTATTGTACATCAAGTCATGGGCTGGCCAAGAGAAACTGCCTTCTCTAGCCCATCCCACCTTACCATTTCCCAATGAGAAACTCTGGCTTAAGGACAGAGAAATCACTTCTCAACAGGGACCTGGGTATGCTGCCACTGCCAGCTTGGGACCCCGCTTTAAGATCCTGGAGATAGAGACCTGAATTCTTCCCCTTGGGCAGTTAGATCCTGGCAAGCCTTCATTTTGAAGAGTTTGGGTAATGAAATACATAATGCCAGTGAAACTGTTCAGCAAAGAAGACTGACACGAAAGCTGTTTGAGCTTATTGTTTGAAAAGGAAATATTTATGTTGCAGGGTGGTTTGGTATTCGCAAAGATTTCTGCCAGTTTCTACTTGAAATCTTCCCGTTTTTGAGAGAATATGGAAACATTTCATATGACCTCCACCATGAAGATAATGAGGAAACAGAAGAAACACCGGTTCCAGAACCTCCTAAAATTGCACCTATGTTTCGCAAGAAAGCCAGGGTAGTTATCACCCAGAGCCCTGGAAAGTATGTCCTCCCACCACCTAGACTAAATATTGAAATGCCAGATTAAAGGCTTCTGTGGATCTCCACCTCAAGCCTTGTTTGCATCCAGTGCCAATCAGCCACTCACCACAGCAGGACTCAGAGATGGCAGGGGACTGGGAATGTTTACAGCTATGGATGCCAGTGACACAGAGAGGGAGGAACCCATTTTCCTCCACATGTGCTTGTCCCCATAATACCCATCCAGGGATGACTGCTGCCTACACCCTCAGAAGAAGCACCTGTGGACTGGGCAGTTTGTCTAGTGCTAAAATTCTCGTCAAAGTGTTGTTGGAAGATGTGCTTCTTAGAAGCCACCTTCTTGTACAGCTCAGAGCTGCTGCTGCTGCAGTAGCTAGTAATGACTGCACCCAGGTCTGTGCATAACCATTATGTTCAAGCACAGCCCATTCTTTCCCTGTCCTTGCTGTGGAGAGCTTTCATTATGGACAGGATAACAGCAGGTCTCGAGGGCCTCATTAATGAGCCTTTCTCAAAGGAGTAACTCCATTCCTGTATAGTATTTATATACATTTTAGCATTGTAATATACAGTGTCAAATCCTAGTTCTGTACAGCATATTCTGTTAAAAGTATTTTTTTACAAACTTGTGCTGGAAGCAGATAGGTGAAGTCACAGTAGAAGCAGGTAGCATGACTGCTGTGCCCCATATGGGTGTCCCACTTTCAACGAATATGGCCAGTGACACCCTGGAATTCCATCACGTGCATAGTATTTGCTCCTGCCAGCACAGCTCCTGTGATTAAGAATTCTGTGTTTTTCTAACACCAGGGAAATGGTTAAAAAGCCTAAGAAGTGTCCCTTGAGACCAGGACACTGGAAAAAGTTGCTGAGAAACAGCTAGGGATACTTGTCTGTGTTAAAGGTCAGAGCTTCCTGCTTTCCTGCAAGAAGAAAGCCGCATACTGGGCATGCACATATCTTGCAAGAATGGTTGTTAGCCTAAATTGAAATGGTTGTTTCTCAGTGGAGTGATGGTCTTCCAGTTTGGAAAATGTAGCAGGTGTTTATGTGGTCACTTGATCAGTGGCATCAATCAGATATAATTATAGCCCACTGTGACATTGTCCCTACCCTGACATGGGCCTCCATCAAGTCTATTGCATTTGAGAAAAAAGAGGGAATGAAATTCTGTAGGCTTTCTGCTTGGTGTGTTAAAAAAAAAAAAAAAGGTGGTTAAATCCACTATTTTTGTTCCATGTAATTCAATAAAATGATCCTCATTTTGCACATGCACTGTGTGTCTCTTGTTTTATACGTGGCTGGAGAAACTGGAATTATTCCCAGCCAGCCACAGGACATCCTTCAGCTGTCACAGGAAACTGAGCCTGGTAGGTGGGAGTAAGCATACTTAACAAATCTCTTCAAACACAGGTATACAGAAGAAAGAATCTGTGTCATCTATCCACCATGGCTGGGTAATATGGTTGCCATTGTTAGAGGGTAATCTGTTCATGAACCTGCCTGCAATTAAAATTGCCTTTGTGATGGTACTGGGCATTGTTTAGTCAGCCCAGAGGTTGAGGATTGCTTACTAAATGCTCTGTTTCTATCTAAGCACTCTCTTAGCTGTCTCTGAAGTTCAGTGGAGTTTAACTCGAATGATTTTTTCATGTCATGCTTGAAAGCAATTGACAAGAAAAGTCACCATTCGCTGTTGGTGAGGAATACCTTGCAGGCAGCCAAAAGCCACACGTGGATCTTGGGCTCACTGGGTTTCAAAAATGCTTTCTCATAGGTGCCTTGCTCCTCTTTTATGTACCATTGATTCTCAATCCAGAGAACTGGGTATCACTCCTCTTCTCCCTGAGGAGATGTAGAAAAGTATCTTTAGGAAAATGGCTGGGCAGACATAGCAATGCCAACCTATTTGCAAACCCCTGTTGTTCCCACGGATCTTTATCTGTGGGGGTCAGGATATCTCCATCATGGAGGCTTTATTGGTTCATGGAAATTCTTGGAAGATCATGTGATCTATTCCCAGAGTCTAGTGGGAATGGGTCTGGAGAGTATTAACCCTGTGTGGTAGAACAGTGAGATGTGAGTAGATGTCTGTGCTGATCCTCCAGCACCACACCCTAAAGGAACAATTGTAGAGATCAAATGCAGTGGCAAAAACCCAACACATACCTGTTTTTTTCCGTTCAAGGAAATTGAGGTATATGTGAAGGCCAAGTGCCAAGTACCATGGCCTTTGCATGACCACAGAGCTACACATTGTCTGTCTGTCTGTCTGTCTGTCTCTCCTTTCTCTTTCTCTCTCCTTTCCCCCTCTCTCCTTAATCAAGATGCTACCATTACATCATTCCTGAAAATGGGGTATTACAGTCCCCTGCTATTGTTATATTAGAGTCTATCTCTTCAGTTCTACTCTTTGATTACATATTGGGTGCTCTGACATTGTGTGCCCATGTGTTTATAATTGTTAATTCTTATTACTAAATTGACTCCTTTATCAATATGTAATGGCCATCTTCATCTGATTTTAGTCCTTTTCATTAAAGCCTATTTTAGCATATACATAAGGGTACATCTACTTTATTTTGAATTCTATTATAGTGAAATATCTTATTCCATTCCTTTAATTATTATTTAGGATTGTTTTGCCCTCCTGAATCTTATGTTTTCATATGAAATTTGAGATTGTTTTACCAATTTCTGTGAAGAATTGGGTTGGAAATTTGATTGGTATTATATTGAATTTGCATATTGCTTTCAGTAGAATAGTCATCTTAACAATGTTAATTCTGCTGATCTAGGAGCACGAAAAGTCTTTCCATCTTCTGGTGTATTCTATAATCTCCTTTTTTTAGGGTTTTAAAGTTTTCATTGTATAGATCTTTCACATCCTTGGTTAGATTTATTCCAAGTTATTTTACTTTTTAGGAGCAATGGTAAATGATATTGTTTCTCTTGGGTCTTTCTCATTTTGTTTATCCTTGGTGTATAAGAAGGCAACTGATTTTTGAGCGTTAAATTTGTATCCTGCCGTTCTACTGAAATTATTAGTTCCAGGAGTTTCCTGGCAGAATCTTTAGGGGTCCTTGAAGTATAGGATTATGTCATCTGCAAATAGGGATAGCTTGATTTCTTCTTTTCTACCTTGAATCCCTTTTATCTCCCTCTATTATCTTATTGCTCTAGCTAAGTCTTCAAGTACAATGTGAAATAGAAGTGGTAAGAGTGGACAGCCTGGCACCTATGAACAAAGATGGTTCTGATTTGATCCAGAAACCAAAACTCAAACTATGAACTAATAAGAAAATAAAATGTGTTTTGTCTTATTGCAGGCAGAATTGTATTGTTTATTTTCTAAAAAGTGTAATCGATGAGAATGTAATACCTTCATGTTTCTGAGAAGCGACCTGCCCCTGGAGAGAAGTGTTAATAAATACGATTTCTTACCAAAAAGAAAAAAAGAGTGGACAGCCTTATCTAGTTCCCTATTTGAATTGGAATACTTCCACTTTTTCACCATTTAGCATGATTTTTGCCATATGCTTGTTGCATATTACCTTTATTATGTTGATAAATAAATGTTCCTTCCATCCCTATTTTCTCCAGGGTCTTTATCATAAAGGGGTGTTGGATTTTGTCAAGTTTTTTTCAACATCAATTGAGAGAAATATACTTGGCCAGACATGTTGGTCTGGCAAATAAGGATTGTCTTTCTCACAATGGTCCTGAAGATTTTGAGACTGTAGATTACAAAGCTGTCGAGCAGAGTTTAGTGGACTATCTAGACCATAGTCATGCTGTTGGGTCCAGATTGTAATGAAGAGAACAAGAACTTTGGCAAACTTTGAATTTTAATTTGACAGTCTGGTTTCCTTGGTGTAGAGGAAAGCTGTGTTAAGAGCCTTGATGTTTTGGAAAAGGAAAGAACAGACAACAGAGCAGCTGTGGCTGTTGGAGAAAGACCTAGTGCTTTGCACTGGGATGGTGAGAGAAATGAATACCACCCTATTGAGATTTTATTCTGCAAAAATCCAGATTTGTTCAGGGGACAAAAGCCCAAGTTGAAGCAGTTTCCTGCCTTCCAAACATTTTGGCTGCCTAGAAAAGGACTTTTCCAGGATCAGCGTGCTGAAGTTAGTACAGCTATGGTTCAAGAGGGCCTGTCTATGTCTCAGCTTCACTGCAGAATTTTATCACCATCATCTAGGTGCTACTGATTTCGATGCATGATTGAAGAGTTCATGGACAGCAGTTGGAGCTTTTCACCAAATGCCGGTTTAAAGTACTTACATAGGAAGGTGAAGTTTATGGCTGCAGAGGCAAAACCAGAATGTTGTTGAAATGTCAGTGTTGCAGTTCGCTTGCATGGTTGCTGATAAATCACCATCAAACAGCTTAAGGCAACAAGGGGTTTATTTTCTTTTATGATTGATAATATTCTCAGTCCAGCTTGACAGGAGAGCTCACACAAACACCAGGGCCGAGGGGAACGGGCCACACTACCTTTATATAATGGCTGAGAGAGGGACAATCCTTACTTGCCAGACCAGCATGTCTGGCCAAGACTACACAAGGATGCCAAGGCCTAGTCCCACCCACCATGGGCTGGGCCTTCCCCATCAGCTAGACAATCTCCTGCAGGTTTGCTCTGGCCTTAATTCAACCTCGAATTCTCTACAAATGTGCCCAGAACTCAAACCCTCAACTGTCAAGTTCACACCTGTGCCTAACTGTAACAGCTAGAACTATGGGATATATGCTAAAGATACCTGTGAGTACAGATTTGACCTGGCCCAGAGAAATGCTGTTTGTGCAACTTTGAGCTATAAAGAGAAACTTGGTTTGCCCAGAATCTTTGAGCCACCACGACATGATGAGTAACAGAAGATGGACATTCAACTATAGGATGTGGTATTTACTTTGCCAGATTTTGGCCCTTTAATTTTGAATTGAATGTATTTTACAACATAAGATAAATGTTAATACCTGTAGGGACAAGGATCGAAAGGTTACAGTTTAAAAGTGATACGTTTTTATGTCAAGTTGACAAGGGATGGGAGTGTCATACTTAGATACAGGTATCAACCTGACAGTTGAGAGTTTGCAATCTGGGCACGGTTGTAAAGAATTAGTGATGGAGTTAAGCCCCAAGCAAACCTTCAAGAGATTGTCTAATTGATGAGGAAGATCCAGCCTGTGGTGAGGGGACTAGTCTCTGGACAGTGAATAACATGGGGGCAGCTAGTTAAGGAAGTTGGCATTTTCTGTGTACTTAGCCAGATGTGCTATTCTGGCAAGTGAGGCATGTCCTCTCAGTGGTTCCAGTGGAAAAGGTGTGGCCAGTTCCCTGGCTCTTGATGTTGATATGAACTTTCCTGCCAAGCTAGATGAGGAAACGTAACCAAGAATTGTAAGCCAGAGTAAAACCCCTTGTTCCTTCAAGACATTTTGGTTGTGAACTTACTGGCAACAATGCAGGTAACTGTCACAATAGGTCTTAAAAAAAGCATTTTATTTATTTTATGTATGTGTCTGCGGTCTGTGTGTGTATCAGAGGGTACTGTGTGTCCCTGTGTAAGAGCAAGGGTGACTTAGGGAATCATCCTAGATTGCTTCTGTCTCCTTTTTGCTTCACTCTTTGATTTTCCAGGCTCTGCCCACTAAGACCAGAACTGCAGACTGCAGCAGTTTCCACCTGAATTTTTACGTGGTACCTGGGATCTGAACTCAAGACCTTCTGCTTGTGAAGCAGTCTTAACCTCTGACCCATCTCTCCAGCCCAACAGTAGGTCTTTTAAAAATACATTTGATTAGTTTTTCCTTTAACTGGAAAATGTAATACATTTATATTTAAGATCATTTTCAATAGGCAGGATTTTTTTTGCCTGTTTTCTAATGTTTTTAAAGTTCCTTTCTCCCTTTATAATGTTTTGGGGGTTAGTTTTCTCTAGTAGTATACTTGTACACTTGTATTCATAAAACCTGTTCTTTGTACAAACATTGCACAGACTATTTTAATAACAGGATTCGTTGTTTAAATCTTTTTTTTATTCAATTGTGCATGTATGTGTGTGCGTGTGTGTGTAGAACCACGGACGAATTCGGGAACCACCATGGACCGCCTCTACCTCCTCCTTGTTTACTCCGGCCCGGGATTCAAAAGCTACCAGGGCCAGAAATGCAGGCTGCCCCCGCTTCCGCCTGGCGTCTGTACGTGGGGTCTAGGATCTGAACTCAAGACCTTCTGCTTGCAAGGCAGAGGCTTAACCCCTGAGCCACCTCTCCAGCCCCTCGTTGTTTAAATCTTATGTGTTTCATTGACACGTTCTTAAAGAGGATGAGTACCCCATCTTTGAATCAACTATATAAGCCCTGTCTGCATTTTAATTTCTCTTTTATTTAAAGAGTACATGCTGCTCTGATTCTCCATTAGATTTGCACTGAGAAATTTAAAACTTCAGATTTTTGAGGATATACTCTCTGAAACTTAAAAACAGTTTTTATTTTAGTTGGTTTGTTTTCACCTGAAATTTTAGTATCTGGATGGTTTTCATGCATCACCTCAAAAGGTGGTACTGGATTAACTTTATGCACTTTAAATATCTGCATTTTTATTTAAAATTAAGTTCAAGTGGCTATTGGAAGCATTTTTGTGGGTAAAAATTTTTTAGCATAATGAATTTTTTAAAATTATTTATTATTCAATTGTGCGTGTATGCATGTGTGCGCGTGTGTATGTGTGTGTGTGTGTGTGTGTGTGTAGAACCACCGACGAACCACCATGGACGCCTCCACCTCCTCCTTGTTTACTCTGCCCCAGGATTCACAGGCTCCGCCCTACCAGGACCAGAAACGCAGGCCGTGCCTGCTTCCGCCTGGCCTCTATACGTGGGGTCCAGGATCCGAACTCAGGACCTTCCACCTGCAAGGCAGAGGCGTAACCCCTGAGCCACCTCTCCAGCCCCCATAATGAATGTTTTTATACCTCATCTTTTATTATAATTATTTTTAACAATTTTTATTATTATTTCCGCTCATACAAACTTAATAGGTATACCGGTTCCCTCCCTCCCTCTTCCTTCCCCCGACCCCCCTGCTCCCCATCCCCTCACCCCTCCCTCCCCATCCTCCAATGCCTCCCCCCCCAATCCCTGGAGAATCCTTTAATGAATTTTGAGATTCATTTGTGTATTTCCTTTGGGAAATCACTTGTACTTTGGTATACATATTTGTTCCTTGTTTGGAAGATGTTGTTATTTTGTTGGAGTCTGTCTGTTGAAGTATGTGCATATGTGAGCATATGGATAACTAATGTACATTCATCATGTTTTCTTAGGTAAATTTGTTTTCTTCTTTGTAAAGAATTCAACATTTCTTTTTTTTATTATTTTTTTTAATATATTTTTTATTATTATTTCAGCTCATAAAAACTTAATAGGTACACCAGTTCCCTCCCTCCCTCCTCCTCCCCCCGAACCCCCTGCTCTCCCTCCCCTCACCCCTGCCGCCCCATCCTCCCGTGCCCCCCCCCCCGATTCCCAGAGTCCTTTCTTGTGCATGCCTGACTCTCCTCTGGGCCCTCCTCTCCGATGACGTACAAGGACCCAGGGGCCTTTCCCTGAACCCTTTCCTATGTTCCCCTTAAGCATAGGAACACTACTGTGGCTGTCAATCCCTTGCCTCCAAGGATTTTGGTGCCTTTAGCAGATGCTAGACTTGGTGAGGTCAATAGTGTGTTGGACATTGCGCCGGGCATGCAATATCCAATTATGATTGCTTCGGCCCTAAGTTGTGTGGAGTATCTTGTAAATCATTGCTCCTCCCATCCTTTTGCTCTTATACTCTTACCGCTCTCTCTTCCACAAATGTCCCTGAGCTTCAGGATGGGGAGAGATTAGTCTGGCCTACTTCTAGGTGGTTGATATAGAGTTTCTGAAGTTCTGGATAGTGGTTCGTTGATTTTCTTTTGCAGTTTTGTTGCTCCTGTAATGTCCTTCACTCCATCATGATGGGTACTGTATGTCACCCCCTGGCCAGAGACAGAAAGCTGTTAAACTGGAGTCTTATTATAAGAGCACATTCAAGGGTAGATGTAATACTTATACCCAAAATTGGAATCGCAGGGTCATATGGTGTTAGGCAATGGGAGGGGTCAATCACCCATTTGCAAAATGGTTACTTTTTAATCTGCCAGACTATATGCCCTCCCCTTCTGGTGAGTTCATACCCCCTTAGTTGTAAATGATCAGGAACGAATTGTGAACTTAACTAGGTGTCACATTACTTTCTTGCAGTCCTTGATGGAGGCCTATTTTCTCTACTGTAACATGGTCACTTCTCTCCTTGTTTCTGGTGTGGCCCTCCAACCCCATCCCTCCTGTTCATAATCCTTGCAATTACTGTAGGTAATACATAGATTTACCTATGAGTGTCTCAAGATGGGCTGGGTGGGTTTGGTATTAGGAGCCACCTATTAGGGAGTACATACGGCACTTAACTTTCTGGGTCTGGGATACTTCACTTAATATAATTGTTTCTAATGACATCCATTTCCTGGCAAATTCCATTAATTCATCATTTTCGATGGCTGAGTGGTACTCCATTGTATAGATGTACCACAGTTTCCTTATCCACTCGTCAACTGTTGGACATTTGGGTTGATTCCATGTCTTTGCTATTGTAAACAGTGCTGCTATGAACATGGTCGTGCTTGTGCTATCGAGGTGAACCTCTGCTGTATGGGGGGTTATACCCAAAAGTGGAATCACAGGGTCATATGGCATTTCAATCTTTAATTTCTTTAAGAATCTCCAGACGGCTAGCCAGAGTGGCTGTATGAGCCTGCACTCCCACCAGCAATGTAGGAGAGTTCCCCTCTCTCCACATCCTCTCCAGCATTTGTTTTTGTTTGTGTTGTGGATTTTTGCCATCCTGACCGGGGTGAGATGATATCTCAGGGAAGTTTTGATTTGCATTTCCCTGATGGCTAAGGATGTGGAGCATTTTTTAAGACATTTGTTAGACATTTTAATTTCATCCCTGGTAAAATTTCTTTTAAGTTCCAGGGCCCATTTTTTAATTGGCCATTGGTTTCCTTGATGTTTAGTTTTCTAAGTTCTTTGTGCACGCTGGACAGTAGAGCTCTATCAGATATGTGGTTAGTGAAGATTTTCTCCCATTCTGTGGGTTGCCTTTGAGCTCGTGTGACAATCTCTTTATCTGAACAGAAGCTCTTTAATTTCACAAGATCCCAACTGTTGAGAGTTGGTAGCAGTGACTGTGCCATTGGATGTCTGTTTAGGAAATGGTGGCCTAGCCCAATCAGCTCGAGGGAGTTCCCTATCCTTTCAACTATGGTTTTTATAGTGTCTGGCCTGATATCAAGGTCCTTGATCCATTTGCAATTAAGTCTTGTACATGGTGACAAGTATGGGTCCAGCTTTAATCTTCTGCATGTGGAGATCCAGTTTTGCCAGCACCATTTGTTGAAGATGCTGTTCTTTTTCCATTGGATTTTTTGGGCCCCTTTGTCAAAGACCAAATGGCTATAATTTTGTGGGCTTATATCTGGGTCTTCAATCCTTATCCATTGATCTGTGTGTCTATTTTGGAGCCAGTACCAGGCTGTTTTTATATCTATGGATTTGTGATATAGACTAAGGTTCGGTATGGTAATACCTCCAGCAGTGTTTTTGTTACTCAGGATTGTCTTTGCTATCCTGGGTCTTTTGTGCCTCCATATGAATTTTGAGATTTTTTGGTCAACTTCTTTGAAGACTTGCTTTGGGATTTTAATTGGTATAGCATCGAATTTGTATATTGCCTTTGGTAGGATGGTCATTTTTATGATGTTGATTCTGCCAATCCAGGAACATGGGAGGTCTTTCCGCCTTCTGGTGTCTTCTGCAATTTCTTTCTTTAGGGTTTTAAAGTTTTCATTGTAAAGGTCTTTTACCTCCTTGGTTAGGTTTATACCAAGGTATTTCATTTTTTTAGGGGCTATAGTAAATGGGATGGTTTCTCTCAAGGCTTTTTCACTTCTTTCATTCTGGGCATATAGGAAGGCCTCTGATTTTTGCACATTTATTTTGTATCCTGCCACCCTGCTGAACTTCTCAATTAGTTCCAGGAGCTTCCTGGTGGAGTTTTTGGGATCCCTCAGGTATAAGATCATGTCATCTGCAAATAGGGATAGCTTGACTTCTTCCTTGCCGATTTGAATCCCTCTTATGTCCCTTTCTTGTCTTATGGCTTCAGCTAAGACTTCAAGTACAATATTGAATAGAAGTGGTGAGAGTGGACAGCCTTGTCTAGTTCCTGATCGAAGTGGGAATGCTTCCAATTGTTCCCCATTGAGCATAATCCTTGCTGTGGGCTTGTTGTATATATTATATTGATAAAGGTTCCTTCCATTCCTACTGTCTCTAGCGTTTTGATCATAAAAGGCTGTTGGATCTAGTCAAAAGCTTTTTCTGCATCTATCAAGAGTATCATGTGGTCTTGGACTTTGGACTGGTTTACATGATGAATTACATTTATTGATTTGCGAATGTTGAACCAACCTTGTGTGCTGGGGATGAAGCCTACTTGGTCCCCGTGAATAATCTTTTTAATACATTTTTGAATCCGATTTGCTAAAACTTTGTTGAGAATCTTTGCGTCTCTGTTCATCAGAGAGATCAGCCTATAGTTTTCTTTTTTAAGTGAGTCTTTATTAGCTTTTGGGATTAAAACGATATTAGCTTCATAGAAGGAATTTGGTAGTGTTCCTTCCTTTTCGCCAACTAGGCTTGGACCCTCTGTGCTCTGTGCAGACCTATTCCAAGGACCTCAGGACAAAGCCCTCACCTTGCCCTGGCCTTCCAGGCAGAACTCAGCAGATGTCATGTCCAGAGCCATGCCCTTGGTCTCCTAACATTTCATACTCTAGTGTGATGATTCGAACTGTCTTAAACTGCAACTTAGAGGTAGTTTATTTTAGATCTCTTCCAAAGGCGTATGTAGATTATAGGTAAAATGATAGATGATCTTAAATGTCAACATGATTGGATTTAGATATACCTAGGAGGTTAATAAAACACATTCCTGATATATCTGTGATGGTGTTGTGTGAAGCTTCGTGGGATGAGATTGCCACACAAATATCTGTCCACCCCAGACAAGGTTTTAACAACAGACCAAATTCTAACTCAGTGAACTTACAAGTTTACTGGGGTTACTTAAAGGAGCATGAGCAAGTTTAACTATAGGAGCATAAATGATCCCCAAAACAGTCACACTGGAAGCTATTGTCCCTAGCATGAATGATGAGTTCACTTTTGATCTATCTTCCTCAGCCTGTATACTTGTAGTTTGAATGTGAGCTGCCCCCTTCAGGCTCACGCGTTTGAATCTTAAACCTGTACTAATGTTTAGGAAGGTTGTGGCACCTTTAAGAGTGTCTGCCTTATTGGAAGAGGACATGTCACAGGTAGCAGGCCTTGGGGTTTGTTGGTCAGGCCCTTCTGCTTTCTCTGAGTTCTGCACTTACTGTGTCTGCCTTCCTGATGGCTATGGTGACCTGAACTGACCTGTTGCTTCTGCCTTCAGCCATGCCTTTTGCTATGTTATTACTGCCATAATGGACAATATCCCTTCTGTAACTGTAAGCCAAATAAATTTCCCTGGGCAAGTGGATAGGATGAAGAGAGCTGATACTTCGCATACTTCAGCAAACTCAAAGACTAGCAGGTAAGGTTGGCTCCTCAGCAGTCCCTGTAGATGTGGTGTGGCCAGTTCCCTCAACTCCTCATGTTAATATGAACTCACCTGTCAAGCTAGACTATGAACTATAACTGAGAATTTTAAACAAGAATAAAACTCCTTTGTTCTCTTAAGCTGTTTGGCTATGAATTTATTGGCAATAATACAGAGTAACTGCAACAACCAGTATTGCCTTTGTATACTTGTGATCCACCTGGTCCCATGCGTTCAGAATGACTTCTCTGCTCCCCTCTTTCATTAATCTATAGTTCCACACATTGTTTCCAGTTCCACACATTGTGAGTACTATAGCATTATAGCATATCTTTTAAATCCTGATATTGCTAGCTCCCCAAATTTGTTTTCCTGTGCAGTCTGTTAGCTATCCTAGGACTTTTGATTTTTCATATATACTTGGGGGTCAGTTTGTTAGTACCTGGAAAATAGATTGCAGAAATTATACTGGAAGTACACTGAACCACAGCAGAAATGGGAAGGGGCTGTTATATCAACAATACTGAATCTTCAAAACTATGAAGTACGTCTTTACTTAAATCTTTTTGCATTTTCATTAATGTCTTCGATGTTTTTACATCCAGATCATACACATATGTTTCTTGTCTTTATATCTAAGAATATAAAATTTTTGGAGCTATTTTGAATAACATTTTTCAAACTAAAATTCCATATATATGGTAAAGCAATTGACTTAAAATAATACCCTTTTTTGATTGCTCAATTTGCCTTTTAGTTCTAGAAATTTTTATTTATAGACTCCATGGTATAGTCTACCTGTGCAACTATGTTATATATAAATAAAGATAGCTTTTTCTCTCTCATTTCAATTTACACATTTTCAGAACTTTTTCTCATTCAAGTTAAATCTCTTTAGTATGATTTGAATAAGAGTGATAAATAAAAGAATTATTGCTCTATTCCTCATCTTAAAGAAAGTATCCAGTCTTCTAATATATATATAAAAACAAGTAAGGTTGGCTCCTTTCTCAGCAGTCTCTGTCGGTGTGGTGTGGCCAGTTCCCTCAACTCCTCATGCTACTATGAACTCACCTGTCAAGCTAGACATACATATATGTATGATATATATATCATATATATGATATTGACTATAATGTGATGAGAGTATTTATCAAGAATTAAAATTGACCCCTCATATAAGCCAAAGGACAGGAGAGTAGGAGGGAGCAGGCTGGACCCAGGAAGGGTCCAGAAAGGGATGAGAGAAGGAGGAAAGGGAGGGGGGAAGGGAAGGGGAATGAGGGAGGGAGACAAGGAACATGTATAACTAGGAAAAATAAAAATAATTTTAAAAGGAATGCAAATTTCTTGATAATTCCTTTTCTCAAAAATCACCCAAAAAGATCATATGCTTTTGCTTCATCCTGTAAATGGTGGATTATGTCATAGATATTCAATATCGAGCCAGACTTATGAGGTGGAATAACTGCACTTGGTTATAGAGTATAATGTTTTATGTTATCAGACTTCATTTCCTTCCCATTGAGTATTTTTGGGGTCTCTTTTATGAGATACATTGGTTGTACATTTTCCTCTCTTGTAAAAGCTTTGGCTTGTTTAGTAGGGTGATGCTGGGCTCAGAATGAATTAAGTGCTCTTCTACTTTTTGAAAGCTTGTGATTTTGTAATTATTTGAACTTAAATCTTTTGCAGATTACATTGGCAAAATAACCTTAGTTTGTTGCCTTCTCCTTTGAACACATTACTTATTAATCCAATTTAGTAAATAGCTTTAATGGATGACTATTCTAGTTTTTAATTTATTCTCTTGTGAGTTTTAATAGTTTATGATGTTTAAGATATTTTCTAAGTGATAAAATCTATGAACATAAAGTCATAGTTTTATTATCCTTTTAAATTCCATGAACTCAATATAAAGGACTTTTTTTATCTCTAATGTTGCTAATTTCTTTATTTTTTTGATAGCCTGGTGTTTTTTTTTTCACTATTTTTTACAAATGCATTGATTTACAAATGCAATAATTCTTTTATTTATCACTCTTATTCAAATCATACTAAAGAGATTTAACTTCATTGAACCACATTTTGGTGTTTTTTTTCACTATTTTTTACAAATGCATTGATCTATGCTGTAATTTTTATTATTTCTTTACTTCTGGTTGCTTTAGATTTAAAATTCTCTTTTCACTCTAAAGGTTAAATCTTAGGTTATCGATTTTAGATCTTTGGTTATCAATTTTCAAGTTATAAGCATTTGGAGTTGTATTTTTATTTATATTATAATTTTTATTATGTTTGTTTATTTTTTTCCCAATCATACAAACTAATAGGTACCCCGTCCCCTCCCTCCCTCCTTCCCCCTTCCCCAATCCCCCTTGCACCCTCCCCCCTTTTCCTTCTACCCCCTCCCTCCCTTTCTCCCAGTGCTTTCCCCTTACCTCCTTCTCATTCCCTGGAGCATCCTTTATTGCAAATGTCAAACTTCCCTCTGTATCCTCCACTCTAATGAGGTGTAAGGACTCAGTGGCATTCCCAGTGTAATAAAAAATTTATCTGTAATACATTGCTTCATTCCCCAATTTTCAATGACTTTTTTATATTTGCTCTCCATGAAATATTGAAAAAATTATTATGAAGTTCTTGGAATCCATGAGGTATATAGAAATTTGTTATTTAATTTTCAGATATTTGTCAATTTTTGCTCTCCTTCTGTTAATTATTTTTCATTTAATTCTAGTCTGAAGTATGACCATGTTGATTTAATTTTTAAGCCCTTTCCATTTTCAAATTGTTTTTAATATCCCCATGTGTGATCCACATCTATAGTGCCACACAGATCACCTATCTCCCTAGTGATTTTTGCCTATACCATCCTGCTGACAGAGGATGCTGGCGTCTGCAACTCCACCTAGTGATTGGAATAATTTCCTTTCATCATCCTGAGCCATCTTTTGGACTTCATTAATCATCCTGGATTGCTCTACCTCCTTATTGCTTTACTCTGGGATTTTTAGGCTCCATCCTCCAGGGCCAGACATGCAGGCCACTGCCATTTCCAGAGTGTTTTTTATGTTGGATCTGAGATCCCACATACTGGAAGTATACTGAACCACAGCAGAAATGGGAAGGGGCTGTTATATCAACAATACTGAATCTTCAAAACTATGAAGTACGTCTTTACTTAAATCTTTTTGCATTTTCATTAATGTCTTCGATGTTTGCAAGGCAAAGGCTTAACTCCTGAGCCATCTCTTTGGTTTGCAAGGCAAAGGCTTAACTCCTGAGCCATCTCTCCAGATCCTATAATTGTTATTAAAGGATAAAACAGTGTTTGTTTCCTCCATGTCCCATGGGACAATAAATAAGACTAAAGGGAAAGAATGAATTTAGTGGCACCGAAGTCATGGGAGGCCAGGGTCATAATGGAGAGCCCTATGGGACCATAGAACCAACTGGAATGAAGCACAAGTCATCCTACCATTCAATCACCATGGCCACAGGTTTGGTGTAGACAAAATGGTCCTTGAGGAGGGGTTCGGCTGGTGTTGAAGGTGCACTCTTCATCCAGGCAGGCTTCAGGGGAGCAGTAAATAGTGGCAAGGCAAGCCATGCTTTGAGATGCTTCCTCAAAGCCAAGGTTGGGGAGGGTCACAATGTACAGACCTGACTGGCTTCTTGGGGACCTTAGAGACTAGAATGAGTAAATAGAATGGCAGCATAGAGTAGGCTTTGAGAAGGGAAGCTCAGGTTACAGGCTGCCAGAGACCACTTACTACAGTGGGGTAATGGGCTGGACACTGGGCTGCTAACTTCCAGAACTTCCAGGCAGCAAACTACTGTTTTCTCCAGCTTTATCTTAGGGCAAGCCTAAGCGGGGGGGGGGGGGGTCCCCGGGGGGGGGTCCCCTCGGGATAGACATAAGGAGTCCAAGCAGTGTTGGAAAACATGGCTCTGGGATAGCCCTCTGAATGCTAACCCCCTTGTTCCCTTGAACTAATACCCAGACTGGACTGGCACCCCAGGGGACACAACCTGACAGTATGGATGCCAGGGCAGCAGGGTCAGTGACATACCCTCCATGGTCCCTGGAGCCTATGTCTGGGGGAAGTCCCAGCTCACATTGGTTCTCTAGGGTTAGGCTTGAGCTCCTCCAAGAGATTTGGGAATGGGGTAATCTCAATCTTTGGGATTTCTGGTTTTCAATTTGAGGCCTGCTGAGTCAAGGATGGGGTGTGGAATGCTGAGTGGTGGCTTGTCCATGACTCTCCTTGGATCTTGATTCTCCAGGTCTGGGGAGCAGCGTGACTACGGGAACAGCTGGGCATTTCTGAGAGTACTTGAGTCTTGCTAAAGGGAGGAATACGCCTCTGTGCACAGAACCCTTCATGGCAACTTTCCCTAGTCTCAGGGTTAACTCCACTTTCTTAGCTTTAGCACCAATTTCTAGGCTTCTGCTGCTGTTCCTTCTCTAGTTTCTCCAATAATATTTCATTAAGTGCATATGTGGGTGGAATTGTTAGGCCTGGGAAATTTTCTGCTTTGTTGTTGTGCCCTTCTAAGTCTCTATTATTTTTTGTTCTGAAATCACCTTTACCTGATAATAAAATTATCTCAGCTTTCTGTCTCTGTACTGTTGAATTAGAAGAGTAACTGTTTGTTTAGTTGATTTAATGTACAAAATAACAGTTTGGTTGTTTTTTCTTATTCATAATAACATTCTCACTTATTTGTATGATTTTAACTGTTACATATAACATCATTATAGCAGGATGAATACCTATTATGTTTTAACTGTCTTCTATTTAATACATGTGTTCTTTGTTTTTTCTTTTCCTCTCATATGTCTCATGTTAGCATATACACAGTTGGTAAGACTATAGCCACAATGAAGAGACAGGGTCTTCATGCAACCCTAAATAAGTTAAATGGATCACAAAAAAGACATGACAATAGGAGGGGATGGGGCAGAAGAAGGGATTTTGTAAGAGGAGAAAGAGGTAAGAAATGATGATTGTGGGAAGGTCTTTCATCAGAGAGTATTTTATATATGTACAAGTATAAAATTATGAAAAGAATTTTAAAAGAGAAAAGGAGGTGTCGCAGTCAGCCTGCATGGTTGCTGATAAATGACCATCAAACGGCTTAAGGGAACAAGGGTTTATTCTCTCTTACAATTCCTGGTTACAGTTCTTAGTCCAGCTTGATGGGAAAGCATGCCAACACTAGGGCTGAAGGAACTGACCACACCATCACTGCATAACGGCTGAGAGATGGACAATCCTTACTTGTCAGACCAGCATGTCTGGCCAAGTGTACAGAAGGATGCCGACTCTCTCAACCAGCTCTCTGTGATTTATCCAAGGCCTAATCCCACCCACCATGGGCTGGGTCTTCCCTATTAGCCAGACAATCTCCTTCAGGTTTGCTCTGGGCTTAATTCAACCATCAATTCTCTACAACTGTGCCCAGAGCTCAAACCCTCAACAGTCAAGTTGACACTTGTGCTTAACTATGACAGGGGGGTTGAGGAAATGATTTTGTGTTTAAAGTACTTGCTGCACAAGCAAAAGGACTGGAGTTGGGACCTTTGGATCCCACAGAAAATGCTGGGTGAGTGCAGCAGCCCAAGTGTCATTCTAACCCTGGAAAGTAGAGCCTAGGAATCACCAGAGCAAGCTGACTAACCACACTAATAGCTCTGTGGGTGAGCTCTGGGTTTGACTAGAAACCCGGACTCAAAATAGTAAGGTGGAAGAATCACTCCCAGTATCATCCTTGGGCCTCTGCATGCACATTGTACATATGTATTTACATACAGGCACATAAACACACACATGCACCTATACACATACAAACATGCATACACAGACATGCATATCATCACATACATATGTATATGGATTTTAAGAAAAATTAAAAGGGATAAGGTAATTTTAATGAGTAGTATAAACAGTGCATATATTTTCCACCCCTAAGTGTTTCCGCTAGCCTTCTGTCTCTCCTAGCATCCACTGATACACTTTCTGTCATCTTTTGGTTTGTATTTTTAGAAGTTTTAAATAAATGCCCAGAATTTCTATAGCCATCTTTTGTTTGGTACATGCTTACATTTGTTTCACCATTTGATAAACTGTTTTCTCTTAAAAATAGTTTAGAGAAGAAGATAGAGCAAGAGAGATATGTGTGCATGTACTATGGCACACACGTGAAGGTAAGAGATCAACTTCTGGAAATCACTTCTCTCCTACCGTGTTGGCTCTGGGGACCACACTCAGGCCACCAGAATTGCACACAGGCCTCTTCACTCACTGGGCCACCTTACTGGCCCCAACTTACTCTCAAAATAGTTCTGATAGTTTTCCATTATCACTAGATATATATGCAAGTTCGTCATCCTCTCTAATACTTGGTATGGCGAGTCTTTTCTGTTTTAGCTACTGATTTAGAGATGGTTCTATCTCAGCGTGGCTTTCATTTGCATTGCCCTGGCAATACTGCTACTCATTTTCTATTATTTTTGGCCATCTCTATATTCTTCTGAGTAAATGCATTTGTCATGGTTTGAAATGTGTCCCCCACAGTCTTATGTGTTTGGCAAGGTCATGGCACCTTGAGAGGTGGAGCCTTGCTGGAGGAAGGCAGTCACAAGGGGTGGGCCTTGAGGTGGATTAGTCCCACCATTCCTCCAGGAGAAGTCTACCATTGCAGCAAGCAGTCTGTAGCTCTCAGCTCTAAGATGTCTGCAGTGACTTAGCCTCCTCCAGCTTTGACCAGCCAGCCATGCCACCTCTGGTTTGAGAGATTGTAACTTCCCTCTGGAACCGTAAGCTGAATAAGCCTTCCTTTCTCCCTTAAGTTGATTGACTTTGAGTTGTTCTCTCACACTAATAGTAAAGAGTAACTGTTACAGAAATTGGTACCAGAACTGGGGTATTACTGTGAGATTAAGAACAGCTGGTACCACAAAGTGAAGTTGTTTGCGAAGCTGAGAAAAATTGGTACCCAGAAGCATGGCCAATGCTGTGATGTGGCTAGTGTGCCTTTGGAACTCTTTGTTGGGAGAAATACGGAGAACTTTGGGACTTTGTGCTGGGAAAGTCTTTGCATCTTGGTGGTTGGGCCAAAGGGACCTTTCTTGTGAGAGCTCAGAGGAGAGCAATGCTGTGAGAGATGCAGACAGTGGAAGCCCAGCTTGTGATGGTCCAGAGGGGAACAGAGACTGTGTTTGCAACTGGACGAGTGACACATGGAGCCATGTATTGGCTGAGAGTTTAGTGAAGTTTTGTGCTTGTCCTGAAAGTTTGCCTGAAATTAAGCTGGGGTGCTTGGCGGAGGAAATTTCAAAGCAATGTAGTC
Source organism: Typhlomys cinereus (assembly GCA_023101885.1). Taxonomy (NCBI): domain Eukaryota; kingdom Metazoa; phylum Chordata; class Mammalia; order Rodentia; family Platacanthomyidae; genus Typhlomys; species Typhlomys cinereus. The sequence continues at coordinate 404,767 of JALPQD010000819.1, read as the reverse complement.
TTGACAATGTGATATGGCTGCTTTTTAGTTGTCTTCAGAGTTATGAAAAAGAGCAAAGAATCAGGCAGGAAGAAGCAAAAACTGTACGATCCAGTGATGAAAAATACAATGGCAAACTTAAAGAGTCGAACCAGGAAGAAGCAGAGAACAAAATGGCTGTTGAAGAGATTAGCTCCATTTGTAAATCAAAGCCTGCTCCTAATTTGAATAATAGGAGAGGCCCTAGCTTGAGGGCAAGATCCTCAGGGAAGGCTCCCACTCATAAGAATGCAAATCCTTTCAGAAGACTGGAGCTAAAGGGTGGAGTTCCAAAGCAAGAGTTGGTTTCTCTTACCAATCAACTGCCCAGGAGTGAAAGAGATGGTCAACATAGAGAAACAGAATCAGCTGTGATTCAAAGGGGCCAGTCTTGGCAAAGTCATCCACGTGGTTCTGGTTTTAAAGGCATCAGTGATGCAAGAGGGAGGAGATCATGGAGTCCTCCTCTAAGATTTCAAAAATTCCAGAATCCAGGCATCATGTGGCAAGAAGCCTGCAGTTTAGAGGCCCAAGAAGGGCAGTTTGTGCTGTGGAGTTAAAGCCTGGTTTGCCATTGAGAAGTAAAGATGTTAGAGATTCCAGAAACAACGTGGGACACCTGCCAAGGAGAGCTGTATACCCTGGGAGGAGTCAGCTCAAGAGACCAACGTATTCTATGGGCAGCTGCATTGGAGGGATGGAACCAAAGCCCTAAGGAAATGAGATGATTTCAACAAGAGGCTCACCTGTTGGACTTGGAGCTACAAGATTTGGAGTTTGTCCTGCTGGTTTTCAGTCTTGTTATGGACCGATCTTTCCTGGATATGCCCCCATTCCTTCCTTTTGGAATGGGAATGTTTATTCAGTGCCATTTTATGTTAGAAGTATGTAACTTGTATTTTGATTTTACAGGAGGCTTTGGACTTTGGACTTTGGGGACTACCATTGTAGTCTATGAAGACTTTTAATGTTGGACTGAGTATGGTTTGCATAATGAGATGGCAGTGAGCCTGTGGGGACCAGGGGTGGAATGTCATGGTTTGAAATGTGTCCCCCACAGTCTCATGTGTTTGGCAGGGTCATGGCACCTTAAGAGGTAGAGTCTTGCTGGAGGAAGGTAGTCACAAGGGGTGGGCCTTGAGGTGGATTAGTCCCACCCTACCTCCAGGAGAAGTCTGCCTTTGCAGCAAGCAGTCTGCAGCTCTCAGCTTCCAAGATGTCTGCGGTGACTTTACCTCCTCCAGCTTTGGCCAACCAGCCAAGCCACCTCTGGTTTGAGAGACTGTAACTTCCCTCTGGAACCATAAGCTGAATAAACGTCCCTTTTTCCCTTAAGTTGATTGACTTTCAGTGTTCTCTCACAGTAATAGTAAAGAGTAACTGTTACAGCATTCTAATGTTAGTCATTTTTATTGGGTTATTTGTTTGCTTCTTTCTGAGTTTGAAATAGAGTTCTTTTCATTCTCCATAACATCTCAAACAGATATGTGATTTTCAGATATTTTCTGGTCTTTACATTCTCTTTGCCATGACTTCCAAAGAACACACATACTGAGTTGTTATGAAATACAGTTTCTCAAAAAAAAAAATCAACAAACCATAATCCAGAACATCAGAGACTCTATATCAATCACCTGGAACTAGGCCAGCCTAATCTCTCCCCATCCTGAAACTCAGGGAAATTTGCGGAAGAGGGGGCGGTAAGATTGTAAGAGCACAAGGATGGGAGGAGCAATGATTTGCAAGATTCTCCACACTAGTTAGGGCCGAAGCAATCATAATTGGATATTGCATGCCCGGCGCAATGTCCAACACACTATTGACCTCACAAAGTCTAGCATCTGCTAAAGGCACCAAGATCCTTGGAGGCAAGGGATTGACAGCCACAGTAGTGTTCCTATGCTTAAGGGGAACACAGAAAAGGGTTCAGGGAAATGCCACTGGGTCCTTGTACATCATCGGAGAGGAGGGCCCAGAGGAGAGTCAGGCATGCACAAGAAAGGACTCTGGGAATTGGGGCGGGAGGCACGGGGGGATGGGGCGGGAGGGGTGAGGGGAGGGGGAGCACGGGGTTCGGGGGGGGAGGAGGAGGGAGGGAGGGAACTGGTGTACCTATTAAGTTTGTATGAGCTGAAATAATAATAAAAAATGTATTAAAAAAATGGGCCCTGGAACTTAAAAGAAACTTTACCAGGGATGCAATTAAATGTCTAACAAATACCTTAAAAAAATGCTCCACTTCCTTAGCCATCAGGGAAATGCAAATCAAAACTTCCCTGAGATATCATCTCACCCCGGTCAGGATGGCAAAAATCCACAATACAAACAACACCAAATGCTGGAGAGGATGTGGAGAGAGGGGAACTCTCCTACATTGCTGGTGGGAGTGCAGGCTCATACAACAAACCACTCTGGCGAGCCGTCTGGAGATTCTTAAAGAAATTAAAGATTGAAATGCCATATGACCCTGCTATTCCACTTTTGGGAATAACCCCACATACAGCAAAAATTCACCTCGATAGCACAAGTGCGACTATGTTCATAGCAGCACTGTTTACAATAGCAAAGTCATGGAATCAACCCAAATGTCCAACAGTTGACGAGTGGATAAGGAAAAGGTGGTACATCTATACAATGGAGTACTACTCAGCCATCAAAAATGATGCATTACTGGAATTTGCCCGGAAATGGATGTTATTAGAAACAATTATATTAAGGGAAGTATCCCAGACCCAGAAAATTAAGTGCCATATATACTCCGTAATAGGTGGCTCCTAGTACCAAACCCACCCAGCCCACTTAGAGACACTCAAAGATAAATCTTTGTAATACCTACAGTAATTGCAAGGAGTATGAACAGGAGGGATGGGGTAGGAGGGCCACACTAGAAACAAGGAGGGGACCATGTTACAGCAGAGAAAATAGGCCTCCATCAAGGACTGCAAGTGAGTAATGATACATCTGGTTAAGTTCACAGACTTTCATTCCTGATCATTTACAACTGAGGGGGTATGATCTCACCAGAAGAGGAGGGTATATAGTCTGGCAGATAAAAAGTAACCATTTTGCAAATGGGTGATTGACCCCTCCCTCACTGTGGTTTCCTACTTTTATTACATCTACCTTTGAATATACTCTTATAACAAGACTCTAGTTTAACAGCTTTTTATCTCTGACCAGGGGGTGACATCCAATACCCATCAGGATGGAGTGAAGGGCATTGCAGGAGCAGCACAACTGCAAAAGAAAATCAACAAACCATAATCCAGAACTTCAGAGACTCTATATCAACCACCTAGAACTGAGCCAGCCTAATCTCTCCCCATCCTGAAGCTCAGGGAAGTTTGCGGAAGAGGGGGTGGTAAGATTGTAAGAGCACAAGGATGGGAGGAGCAATGATTTACAAGATACTCCACACAACTTAGGGCCGAAGCAATCATAATTGGACTTTGCATGCCCTGCGCAATGTCCCACACACTATTGACCCCACAAAGTCTAGCATTTGCTAAAGGCACCAAGATCCTTGGAGGGAAAGGATTGACAGCCACAGTAGTGTTCCTATGCTTAAGGGGAACACAGGAAAGGGTTCAGGGAAATGTCACTGGGTCCTTGTACGTCATCGGAGAGGAGGGCCCAGAGGACAGTCTGGCATGCACATTAAAGGATTCTCTGGGGATTGGCAGGGGAGGCACTGGGGGATGGGGAGGAAGGGGTGAGGGGAGGGGAGCAGGGGGTTCGGGGGGAGGAGGAGGGAGGGAGGGAACTGGTGTACCTATTAAGTTTGTATGAGTGGAAATAATAATAATAAATGTTAGATAAAATAAAAATAAAGGATGCTCCTGGGATGGGAGGGGGAGGCACTGGGGGATGGGGACAGAAGGGGGAGGGGAGGGGGGACAGGGAGATAGGGGGTTGGAGGGAGGTTGGGACCAGTGTACCTGTTAAGTTTGTATGAGTGGAAATAAATAAATAAATAAATAAATAAATAAATAAATAAATAAATAAATAAATAAAATGAGAAAAAAAAGAAATACCGTTTTTCAACACATATTCATTAACTGTGTACTTTTTGATCTGGGTAAGAAATTTACTAATGTATTATGAAGTGAGTTTGTCCCTGCAAACTTCACTTATAAAAGCCCTAAATTCCAATGTGGCTGTGATTGGAGATGAGTACTTTAAGACATAATTAAGGTTAAATGAGATCGTGAAACTGGGGCTTTGCTTATATATGCATCTCTTTCATAAGAAGTAGCACCAGATAATTCTCTGTGTACATGTACTGAGGAAAGACCATGTGAGTATTTACTAACCATTATGTGGTTATCTACAAGCATGAAGAGAACCCTCATCACCCACTCTACCAGCCATTGACCTGGAACTTCCTTGCCCTAGAACTGAGAAAAAATAAAGTTCTGGTATGTCAGTTACTCCAGGTGTGGTGTTTTGTTATAGAAATCTGAGCTCAGACGAATTTTAGCTTCATGTAGTATACACTTAAAAATATGGATTGAGGCACCTGGAACCAGACCAGCCAAATCTCTCCCCATCCTAAAGCTCAGGGAAACTTGTGGAAGAAGGGGTGGCAAGATTGTAAGAGCTTAAAGAAGGGGAGGAGCAACGATGTGCAAGATACTCCACACAAGTTAGGGCCACAGTAGCCATAATGGGACTTTGCATGACTGCACAATGACTGACATATCAATGACCCCCCAAAGTCTAGCATGGATCACAGGCACTAGGATCCTTAGAGGCAAGGGATTAATCATCATAATAGTGTTCCCATACTAAAGAGGAGCCTAGGAAAGGGCTCTGGGCAATGCCACTGAATCCTTACACCTCACTAGAGTGGAGGACCAGAGAGAAGTTTGGCATTCACATAAAAAGAAGAGGAGGGAGGGGGTGAAAGGATGGGGGAAAGGGGGAGAAGAGTGCAAGGGGGACTGGGGAAGGGTGGAGGGAGAAAGAGGACCGGGGTATCTATTAAACTTGTATGATTGGGGAAAAATAAATAAATATAGATAAAAAATAAAAAATATGGATCGAGGGCCAGAGAGATGGCTGAGTGAACGAGGTACCTGCTCACAAACCTGGAAACCTGAGTTTAATCCCCAGAAGCCCATATGGTAGAAGAAAACTTTCCAAAGGTCACCACCATGCACCTAAGAATGTGCTTATACTCTCTGTCTTTGTCTCTCTCTCTCTCTCTCTTTCTCCTTCCTCCCCTCCCTCCCCTAATTCCTTCCTTTCTCAAACAAATAAAAAAGAATTTAAGGTATAGTATTGGCTTTAGAAGTAGGTAATGGATGGAGCTAAAAAAGTTTAGAGGTATATGCTTGAGAAGTTGATTTTCTTGCAGTAATTGTTCACAGATATTTGGATTTTGAAGGTGATTCTGGCAGGTAAATGCTCATGAAGAAAGTAAGAGAGGTGTTGAAATCCTGTCAGCTAAGAACTAATACATAGTTCATTATGAATGGAATGTTGAATACCATTCTGGTGATGTTTCAAATCAAAATGGGGAGCTTGTTATTTGAAAAATGGAAAGTTGCCTTACAGAATGGACAAAAAGCTGATCATTTGTGTTTTTGTAGAAAACGACCTTAGCAAATGACAAAGTTGGCTATTAAGTTGAAAATGTTTCTAAGCAAATGTTGAAAATATGGACTAAAACTTCCTGGCTTCTTTTTTAAATTTTTTTTATTATTTATTATTTATTCAATTGTGTGTGTATGCGTGTGTGCACGTGTGTATGTGTGTGTGTGTGTAGAACCACGGACGAATTCGGGAACCACCATGGACGCCTCCACCTCCTCCTTGTTTACTCTGCCCCGGGATTCACAGGCTCCACCCTACCAGGACCAGAAACGCAGGCCGCGCCTGCTTTCGCCTGGCGTCTATATGTGGGGTCCAGGATCCGAACTCAGGACCTTCTGCCTACAAGGCAGAGGCTTAACCCCTGAGCCACCTCTCCAGCCCCACTTCCTGGCTTCTTAAAGGGAGTTGTCATCATAGAGAAGTTAATTACTATTGCAGTTATGATTCTTTTTGCTTTAAGACAACGCTCATACAGAACCTAAGTTAGAAAGGTAAATTCATTTAAGTTATAGTGATGAGGGGCTGTAGTCCATTATGTATGGAATCACATAGCAGAAGGCATAGCTGGAGGCAGAAGCAGGAGACTGGTTCAGGCAACCTTTTCCCTAAGGAAGATAAACAAAAACAAACAGAGGAATCAGGGCCCGGCAAACATACCTCAGGCTCACCCCTTGTGACATGCCTTCTTAGCTCCACCACCTAAAGGTACCACAATGTTCCCATTCCCAAGCATTACTATCAGTTAAGAATTGAAACACATGAATGAGCCTGGGGGAGGGAGTAGAAGGCAGCTCACATTCAAACTATGACAATCACTAAATGAAATATAAATAAAAACTGTAACTAGAACTTGAAGAATTTAAGTTGTCAACACATCCACATTGTAAAAATAAAGAAGCTGCTCTGGACAGAACAGTAAGGGTATGGATTATTATTTGGTAAGAAGAGTCATATAAAACTGATTGGAATCAGGGGCTGGAGAGGTGGCTCAGAGGTAAAGCCTCTGCCTTGCAGGCGGAAAGTCCTGAGTTTGGATCCTAGACCCAACGTATAGATGATGCGGAAGTGGGGGTCGCCTGCATTTCTGGTCCTGGTAGGGCGGAGCCTGTGAATCCCGGGGCAGAGTAAATGAGGTGAAGGCGGTCCATGGTGGTTCCCGAATTTGTCCGTGGTTCTACACACACACATACATACACACACATGCGCACACACACACACATGCTCGCACAATTGAATAAATAATAAAAAATGATTGGAATCAGACCACTTTAATAACCTTGCTTTTGACTGGATGGTTTCTAAGCAACAGAAATTGATTTTTTTCATCCTTCTGAAGGCTAGGAATCTATTATGAGGTACTCAGAGACTTAGTGTTTTGTGTTAGTGTTATAGAAATCTGAGCTCAGATGAATTTTAGCTTCATGTAACAAACACTTAAAAATATGGATTGAGGCACCTGGAACCAGACCAGCCAAATCTCTCCCCATCGTAAAGCTCAGGGAAGCTTGCGGAAGAGGGGGCGGCAGATCGTAGTTCACAGAGCAATGTAGCTGTGCCTGCCCTCCTCTCTTCTGCCCCAAGGAAATTCGTGACAGCTCATAGTCACCGAGCCAACACTGTAGCTTCAGGGTTACTCTAAGGCCCAAAGAGAGGCATGGTGCCTGGTAGGTGCCTGAATTCCCAAGATTGAGGAGGAAGTGGCTGTCACTGCCTAAAGGGAGTTCCCTGCCACAGGAACTGTTAGTTCTCCCCCAGAGTGGTCTGAGTCTCTTCTCCCAGAATCTGCATGATCATGTGCTCCATTCCATTCCATGGAACTCATTAAATGAAGCCTCTGGCAACTAAGAAGTGGATGCGGAAAACCCAGAATCCTTGCTGGATGATGCAGTGCGTGTAAAAGTGACTGACTTGGTGTCATTCCTGCTCCTCCAGGATTGAATCTGTTCACCAAGGCATACAAATGCTACATAGTATCACCAGAAATTACCAGGACTACTATGCAATGGTTTTTAGCGAAGCCTGTCAGTGTGTGAAGCTGGTCTTTGTCACCAACAAGAAGAAAGTGGGCCAAGCTGTCTACCCCTATGTCACTGTCATTAGGCTGGGTCTCATCGAAGATGGGAGATTAAGTGATGACTGTGGCACACCCAAGATAGGCATTCTTATAGGAGTCCCAAGCATCATCTTCATGGAAGTCCACTTAGCCTGTGAGGAGGTGGTATGGGCTGTGCTGAAAGTGGAGTGCATTCCAGGGGGACCACTGCATCTCATCACTCACTGTTCAGTGCAGCAATAATGCTTAGAGTACTGGCAGATATCCAACAGTGACCCGGTTTTCCATGAGTTCCTATGGTAACTAAGTGCCACTGACAGCCTGTAAAATCAGAACTTTGGAGTGATGAGGAAGAGGGTGCATCAGTGTGAGATATAGTCAGGACCACTGGGGAAAGCTAGGTAATAGTCCACTGCCACTTCCAGTAGCTTTTCCTATGCCCTTTCATGTGGGGTTTGGGGACAGATCACAGTCTTCTAGAGTATCGGGACTCCAGGGCAACCTTAAGGAAAGACGTTTTTCTAATTTGTGTGTATTCATGATGTGTTTGGATTACTTCTGGGACTGAGTTACATTTCCTTTGGGATTTTTTTCTTTTATTCATTTTATTTATTTGAGAGAGAGAGATTTTGTGTGTGAGAGAAAGATTGTGTGGAAGAGAGAGAGAGAAGAGAGAGAGAGAGAGAGAGAGAGAGGCGCACCATGTAGGCTTCCAGAGACTGAATTCCAATTTGCAAGCAGGCATCTTGCCCACTGAGCTATCTCACTACTCCCCTTTGGGATTTTCACACTTCCCTTTGAACCGAAGGCTTTAGTTGATAGTGGCAATACATTTATTAATGTTAAGATGGTGTAGAAGTCAGTCTTGCTAACTGCTCAGCAAAGCAAGAACCTCATCTTATTCTGTGACCTGGAAGAAGATAACATGGCAGTAGAGTAAGCATTTCCATGCAAATGTAAGGAACTTAGGAAGAAAAATAGATGACATAAGGCAACAGACAAATTAGAATGAACTCTTCCCTCCTCTTTTACTTTAGTCTTCTTGGCCCATTTAAAATATAGATAATTATTTTGATTTGTTTGTCTGAGAATGTAGAAGAAAGTATTTCATGATAAATCCCTGCAAGTCACTAGAGGATTGCCCCTCCAAACCATAGTCGATCCCTTAATTTCTGAGGACAGTGTTAGCCGTGGGATACTCAGAGAAGCCACGCCTTTCCTTACCCACTGAATAGGAAGATCTACTATAGCTGTCCCCAAGACCAGCACCCTTTCTGGGCCTCAGGACACCATCACAAATGAGGATATGAGCACATAGATTTCCGCAAACACACAGTCCATTGCACATGGATGACACCCAAATCTCACTGGTTGGCCTTGAGAGCTGCATGATTCAAATGCCAGGCAGTATCAGGACCTGAGGAAGTTGCTTGGTTACCTTGGATACACACACATACACACACATGCACACACACATGCATGCATGCACACACACTTGACTGTGATGAGATTGACCTCTGTTTCTGCTCTCTGACAGCAAACAGTGTATGTCCCAAGCTACATGCTCTTCCTTACCAGGAGGAGGCCTTATACCACCTTCCTGCATGTCTCCAAGCCCTACTGCACTGTACCTGTGGAAAACTTCTCCATTATCCCCCAGAACTTCAAGTCGAGCCCCATGTGCAACTGTTGGTTGAGCAGTTGCTTCTCCCTGTTTGAACTCCAACCACAAAGTCTGAATTCTCTTTTCTGACATCCACGGCTATGCTTGCTCTGTCTGTAGGAGGCTCTTGGAACTTAGTTGAGGCATCACAGTTCACTGCTAGCTTTCTGCACAAACCTAAAGTGGTTTGTGTTTGCACCCAAACTGGAACTATCCTGTATTCTTCCAGCTCCACAGTTAGTGGAAAGCACATTGACTGTTTGGAGTAAGACAGTACTGGGTGTCCATTCAGCTAGTGGCCTGACTGTGTCATGAAAGCTCCCAGTATGTCAAGTATGGGTGGAGAGCACCTTTTTGGACTTTGCATATGGCCAGGGTGCTGCCTGCCCTTGACCTCCTGGGACAGGGCTGTGCTATGGCCAGGGATTCTGTGCATTCTGAGAATAAGACCAGAAAAGCAAATGCGAGATCCCATCTGTGTGTGTGCTGTGCAGCTCTCAAGTAGAGGATGGGGATGGGCATGTAAGTAGTATCTCTGGGGGTTCTGACTATAGGTTCCCTAGCTCATACCTCTTAGACAATCCTGCACTACCCTGTACTCATTCCAGGCGTCTGCAGCACATCCTAGAACCTTCTGAGCTGCCTTTCAATGTTCTCTGCCTTTTCTTCCTCCTGGTCTCATGGCAGACATTTCGGGCCTCTCAGGGATGACACCCAATAGGAGTCTAATGATTGAATATGTTCCTGCAGCAAGAATGTATTGTTAGAAATCATATTACGAATGTATGCTGTGTGTATACCGCTGAGTTAGGCCCACGGACTGCTTCTTCACGGGGCTACAATCTAGGAGGCTTTGCAGAAGTTCTCAGGCCCATAGTGCCTACACTTGGGGGCACCACAGACAGCTTAGATGATGTATGCTCAGAGCCTGTGGGAGCATCTTATCAAGGCTTCCCAATATTGACTCCTGAATTCTCACTGAAGTTTCCTTTCACTTTTCCATACCTTTTAGCATTGTGCTAATTCCCTAAGAGCCCATTCCTAGCCCACCAGAATGTATTAATGCTACCTTGTGCTCCTGGAAAGAGGAGAGATGAGGTACGGTCTGCACCCAGTCTACAAATCTGATGGTCAGCTGATAGTCAGTGGAAATGATCTTTCACATCATACAGGTATTTGACAAAACCCCCTGAACTCCACAGCACTATGTTAAAAGGAGAGCTAGCTCACCCGAATTCTTGAGCATCTGCAAATGCATCTTGTTGCTCTGATCATGATCAGGCTCCTTCCAGCCCAGGGTCTTCTAACCCACCCTGCCCTGTTCTGAGACCACAACCCATTGAAGCCTATAAAGAAGTGCTTACTTGCCTGTGCAGTGTCAAGAAAGTTAGGTGAGAGCTGGTACTCATATAGCTGTAACAATGAGGGCCATCTCTCTGCAGCCCCCTCATCTAGACAGAAAACCAGGGAAAATCTCATCTCTACAATTCAGGTGTGACTGTGACAACAAAGGACAGATGTATAAGCTTCAATGGGCTGTGGTCTCAGAACAGGACAGGATGGGTTCAGAGTCAACAGTGGTCTCCTTAGAAGACCCTGGGCTGGAAGGAGCCCCAGAACAGCATTTCCTGTTTCATTATTTTTTATTTTTAAAAATTATTTTTTCTGGTGTGTGCATGTATGCCTGCATCCATGTAAACATGTACATGTTTGGGGAGGGGTGTACAAGAGGGCGCTTGCGTGAGCATGCTGGTACAGGCCTAAGGGTAACATTGGGAATCATCCTGGATTGCTCTTTCACCTTATTGCTCTAGGCTTCCCAGGCTCCTCCTTCCAGGGTTAGAATTACAGGCCATTGCCACATTGCCATTTCCACCGTGCATTTTTACATGGGATCTGAGGATCTAAACTCAGGTCCTTTTGCTCATGAGGCAAAGACTTTAAACACTGAGCCATCTCCCCTACCCCGTTTGGTTATTTTTGCAGCATGCCACTCTCCTTATACAATTAATCCATTGTAGAGTTTTTATATGTAAAATGCTCAGGCAATTTTCACTTCCAGTAAGCTGGAGTGTACATACTTTTCATTACTCTCTCTAATCATTTATGTGAAAGTCCCTAACTATGCACACAAGATAGACAAACAACAAAAGACTCTGAAAAATGGACAGATGATGTAGTTGCTCTGATCATGATCAGGCTCCTTCCAGCCCAGGGTCTTCTAAGGAGACCACTGTTGACTCTGAACCCATCCTGCCCTGTTCTGAGACCACAGCCCATTGAAGCTTATAAAGAAGTGCTTACTTGCAGATCCACGAGAAACAAAACCCAGGAAGACAAATCTCCCACCAAAAGAATTAACCCCATAATGATGGATTCCAACCAGAACAAATTCACAGATAATAGCCAAGAAGGCCAGACCCAAGATAACAACTTTCAAAGTATGATCATTACCATGATCAATACTATGAAAGAGGAAATCCAGGAGGAGTTAGACAACCGCATCAACCATTTTGAACAGGAACACAACAGACACTTGGAGGAGTTGAGAAAAACAGTTCAAGAAACAAAAATAAACATAGAGCAGTTAAAACAGTCTCAGGCAAAGTTTAAAATTAACTAAAAGACAAGTTATCTTCAACCCAGAACTCAACAGAGAGTCTTATCAGCAGAACTAATAAAGCAGAAAATAGAATTTCAGATCTTGAAGAAAAAGTGGGAGAATTAACCAATGGAATTCATCAATGGAAGAGGTTCCTAAAGCCAAAAAGATACTTGAGAGGAATATTTAAGAGCTATGGGACACCCTGAAGAAGCCTAACATGCGTATTCATGGAATACCAGAGCAAGAATCCCAAAATATCACACCTGAGGAAATTTTTCAATTCATCATAAATGAAAATTTCCCTCAACTAAAGAATGAGAGGCCCATCCTAATATAAGAGGCATTCTGCACCCCAAACAGATATGACCAAAATAGAAAAATCGCCATGGCAAATAATAGTCAAAACACTCCACATTCAAGACAAAGAAAAGGTGCTGAGAGCTTCAAGGTAAAAAAAAACAAGTCACTTTCAAAGGTAAACCTATTAAAATAACAAATGACTTCTCAATGGAAACAGTAAAAGCAAGAAGAGCTTGGAGAGAAGTACATCAAGTATTAAATGAGCAAAAATGTCAACTCTGATGGATATACCCAGCAAAACTATCCGTCATGATTGAGGGAGAAAGAAAAGTTTTCCAGCACAAAGACAACTTGAAGGGATACATGTCTACCAAACCAGGCCTTCAAAAAATGCTAGAAAAGATACTCAAGCTTGAAGAAAACAACAAGCGTATCCAGGAGGACAGAAGGGAAGTATAATACCACCAAAACCTAAATGTCAAACAATACACTTACAAAATCCACTAAACATAAAAAATGTCCAGAATTAAAAATAATTTCTCCATTATAACATTAAATGTCAATGGTATTAGCTCACCGACCAAGAGACACAGATTACAAACTTGGATTAAAAATCACAATCCATCAATCTGCTGCCTGCAGGAAACCCATCTCACCACAAAAGATAGGCACGCTCTAAAAATAAAAGGCTGGTCAACAATTCTACAAGCAAATGGAAGCAGAAAACAGGCAGGGGTAGCCATTATGCTATCAGACAAAGTGGACTTCAAACCAAAGAAAATTATAAGAGACACGGATGGATACTACATTTTAGTCACAGGTACAATTCACCAGGAAGACTTCACAATACTGAACATATATGCACCCAATACGGGCCCCTCCACATTCATTAAGCAAACCCTGCAGCGTCTAAAGCGAGAAATCAACCCCCAAACAATACTTCTTGGAGACTTCAACACTGCCCTATCAACATGGGATAGATCAACAGACCAAAAGCTTAACAGAGACACTTTGGAATTTAATCAAACCCTGAAAGAAATGGACCTTACAGATCTCTATCGAACTTTTCACCCACGCACCAAAGAATACACATTTTTCTCAGCAGCACACGGAATTTTCTCCAAAATTGATCACATATTGGGCCACAAAACGAATCTACACATATACAAGAAAGTTGAAATTCTAACCTGTGCCCTATCAGACCACCACGGCCTAAAGCTGGACATCCACAACACATCAAACAAGAGAAAATACACTAACTCCTGGAAACTTAACAATATGATGCTGAATGAGAACTGGATTCAGGAAGAAATTACAAAGGAAATTCAAGATTTCCTGAAAGTGAATGATAATGAAAATAAAACTTACCAAAATCTCTGGGACACAATGAAAGCTGTCCTAAGAGGTAAGTTCATAGCTCTTAATGCCTACATCAAAAAAATGGAAACATCAGAAATAAACAACTTAACAATGCAGCTTAAAGCTTTAGAGAAACTAGAGCAATCTGATCCCAAAAGTAGTAGAAGAGAGGAGATTAGCAAAATAAGGGGAGAAATATCTGAAATTGAGATTAAGAAAACGATAGAAAAAAATCAACCAGTCAAAAAGCTGGTTCTTTGAAAAAAATCAATAAGATTGATACACCCCTAGCTAATTTAACCAAAAGCAGGAGAGAGAAAACCCAAATTAACAAAATTAGAAATGAACATGGAGTTATCACTACTGATACCCAAGAAATCCAGAGAATTATAACATCATATTTCAAAAACTTATATTATGTGAAGTTTGACAACACAAAAGAGATGGACAAATTTCTAAGTAAACACAACCTACCTAAATTGAATCAGGAAGTTGTGAATTATTTAAATAGTCCTATAACATATAAGGAAATTGAGGAAGTAATCTCGAATCTTCCCACCAAAAAATGTCCTGGACCAGATGGATTCAGCACAGAGTTCTACCAGACATTTAAGGAGTTAATAACACCAATACTCCTTAAACTGTTCCATCAAATAGCAAAGGAAGGAACACTACCAAATTCCTTCTATGAAGCTAATATCGTTTTAATCCCAAAACCTAATAAAGACTCACTTACAAAAGAAAACTATAGGCTGATCTCTCTGATGAACACAGACACAAAGATTCTCAACAAAGTTTTAGCAAATCGGATTCAAAAACATATTAAAAAGATTATTCATGGGGACCAAGTAGGCTTCATCCCCGGCACACAAGGTTGGTTCAACATACGCAAATCAATAAATGTAATTCATCATGTAAACCAGTCCAAACTCCAAGACCACATGATACTCTCGATAGATGCAGAAAAAGCTTTTGACAAGATCCAACAGCCTTTTATGATCAAAACGCTAGAGACAGTAGGAATGGAAGGAACCTTTATCAATATAATAAAAGCTGTCAACAACAAGACCACCGCAAGGATTGTGCTCAATGGGAAACAATTGGAAGCATTCCCACTTCGATCAGGAACTAGACAAGGCTGTGCACTCTCACCACTTGTATTCAGTATTGTACTTGAAGTCTTAGCTGAAGCCATAAGACAAGAAAGGGACATAAGAGGGATTCAAATCGGCAAGGAAGAAGTCAAACTATCCCTATTTGCAGATGACATGATCTTATACCTGAGGGATCCCAAAAACTCCACCAGGAAGCTCCTGGAACTAATTGAGAAGTTCAGCAGGGTGGCAGGATACAAAATAAATGTGCAAAAATCAGAGGCCTTCCTATATGCCCAGAATGAAAGAAGTGAAAAAGCCTTGAGAGAAACCATCCCATTTACTATAGCCCCTAAAAAAATGAAATACCTTGGTATAAACCTAACCAAGGAGGTAAAAGACCTTTACAATGAAAACTTTAAAACCCTAAAGAAAGAAATTGCAGAAGACACCAGAAGGCGGAAAGACCTCCCATGTTCCTGGATTGGCAGAATCAACATCATAAAAATGACCATCCTACCAAAGGCAATATACAAATTCAATGCTATACCAATTAAAATCCCAAAGCAAGTCTTCAAAGAAGTTGACCAAAAAATCTCAAAATTCATATGGAGGCACAAAAGACCCAGGATAGCAAAGACAATCCTGAGTAACAAAAACACTGCTGGAGGTATTACCATACCGAACCTTAGTCTACATTACAAATCCATAGTTATAAAAACAGCCTGGTACTGGCTCCAAAATAGACACACAGATCAATGGATAAGGATTGAAGACCCAGATATAAGCCCACAAAATTATAGCCATTTGGTCTTTGACAAAGGGGCCCAAAAATCCAATGGAAAAAGAACAGCATCTTCAACAAATGGTGCTGGCAAAACTGGATCTCCACATGCAGAAGATTAAAGCTGGACCCCTACTTGTCACCATGTACAAGACTTAATTCCAAATGGATCAAGGACCTTGATATCAGGCCAGAGACTATAAAAACCATAGTTGAAAGGATAGGGAACTCCCTCGAGCTGATTGGGCTAGGCCAACAGTTCCTAAACAGACATCCAATGGCACAGTCACTGCTACCAACTCTCAGCAGTTGGGATCTTGTGAAATTAACGAGCTTCTGTTCAGATAAAGAGATTGTAACACGAGCTCAAAGGCAACCCACAGAATGGGAGGAAATCTTCACTAACCACATATCTGATAGAGCTCTACTGTCCAGAGTGCACAAAGAACTTAGAAAACTAAACATCAAGGAAACCAATGGCCCAATTAAAAATGGGCCCTGGAACTGAAAAGAAATTTTACCAGGTATGAAATTAAAATGTCTAACAAATATCTTAAAAAATGCTCCACTTCTTTAGCCATCAGGGAAATGCAAATCAAAACTTCCCTGAGATATCATCTCACCCCGGTCAGGATGGCAAAAATCCACAACACAAACAACAACAAATGCTGGAGAGGATGTGGAGAGAGGGGAACTCTCCTACATTGCTGGTGGGAGTGCAGGCTCGTACAGCCACTCTGGCGAGCCTTCTGGCGATTCTTAAAGAAATTAAAGATTGAAATGCCATATGACCCTGCGATTCCACTTTTGGGTATAACCCCCCATACAGCAGAGGTTCACCTCGACAGCACAAGCACGACCATGTTCATAGCAGCACTGTTTACAATAGCAAAGTCATGGAATCAACCCAAATGTCCAACAGTTGATGAGTGGATAAGGAAACTGTGGTACATCTATACAATGGAGTACTACTCAGCCATCGAAAATGATGAATTACTGGAATTTGCCGGGAAATGGATGTCATTAGAAACAATTATATTAAGTGAAGTATCTCAGACCCAGAAAATTAAGCGCCGTATGTACTCCCTAATAGGTGGCTCCTAATACCAAACCCACCCAGCCCATCTTGAGACACTCATAGGTAAATCTATGTATTACCTACAGTAATTCCAAGGATTATGAACAGGAGGGATGGGGTTGGAGGGCCACACCAGAAACAAGGAGAGAAGTGACCATGTTACAGTAGAGAAAATAGGCCCCCATCAAGGACTGCAAGAAAGTAATGTGACACCTAGTTAAGTTCACAATTCGTTCCTGATCATTTAGAACTAAGGGGGTATGAACTCACCAGAAGGGGAGGGCATATAGTCTGGCAGATTAAAAAGTAACCATTTTGCAAATGGGTGATTAACCCCTCCCATTGCTTAACGCCATATGACCCTGCGATTTCAATTTTGGGTATAAGTATTACATCTACCCTTGAATGTGCTCTTATAATAAGACTCCAGTTTAACAGCTTTTTTTCTCCGGCCAGGGGGTGACATACAGTGCCCATCATGATGGAGTGAAGGGCATTACAGTAGCAACAAAACTGCAAAAGAAATCAATGAACCACTATCCAAAACTTCATAGACTCTATATCAACCACCTCGAACTGGGCCAGACTAATTTCTCCCCATCCTGAAGCTCAGGGACATTTGAGGAAGAGGGGGCGGTAAGATTGTAAGAGCACAAGGGTGGGAGGAGCAATTATTTGCAAGATACTCCACACAAGTTGGGGCCGAAGCAATCATATTTGGACTTTACATGCCTGGTGCAATGTCCAACACACTATTGACCTCACAAAGTCTAGCATTTGCTAAAGGGACCAAGATCCTTGGAGAGAAAGGATTGACAGCCACAGTAGTGTTACTATGCTTAAGGGGAACACAGGAAGGGGTTCAGGGAAATGCCACTGGGTCCTTGTACGTCATCGGAGAGGAGGGCCCAGAGGAGAGTCAGGCATGCACAAGAAAGGACTCTGGGAATGGGGGGGGGTACGGGAGGATGGGGCGGTAGGGGTGAGGGGAGGGGGAGCAGGGGGGTCGGGGGGGGGAGGAGGAGGGAACTTGTGTACCTATTAAGTTTGTATGAGCTGAAATAATAATAAAAATGTATTATAAAAAAAAAGAATGACAGACTAGGGGCTGGAGAGGTGGCTCATGGGTTAAGCCTCTGCCTTGCAGGTGGAACGTCCTGAGTTTGGATGCTAGACCCCAAGTATAGACGTCGGGCGGAAGCGGGGGCAGCCTGCATTCTGGTCCTGGTAGGGCGGAGCCTGTGAATCCCCGGACAGAGTAAACAAGGAGGAAGTGGAGGCGGTCCATGGTGGTTACTGAATTCATCCATGGTTCTACACACACACATTACATACACACACGTGCACACACATACACACACAATTGAATACATAATAAATAATAATAGTAAAAAAGAATGACAGACTAGTATACTCATCTGTGGTTCATGATGATATCTATCTTTTTTTCTCTGCTGTTGGTGATGTCAGAGTTCCAGATAGCACAATGTTTAAATAAGATTTTGAGCAAGTAGAGAGACAGGTCAGTGGTTAAAGCTTTTTGCCTCATAAGCAAAATTGTCTGAGGTCAGATCCCCAGATCCCACATAAAATGCCAGGAGGATATGGTAGTGGCCAACACGTGAAGCCATTGAAGGCAAAGCCTGAGAAACCCCAGAATAAAGCAATAAGGAGGTGGAACAATTCAGGGTGATTTCTAGAGTCGTCCTTGGACTTTCACAGGTGCATACACTCAAGTGTCCATACACACATGTACATCCACCCAAATGCAAAACATACACATATGTGCATGCACAGAGGTAAAATAAAATAGTAGCAGGAACTTAGTTTTCATTATTGTTTTATATAAGGGAAAGGGTGCAGCAAAAGTGGAACTTTAGGGAAGTAAACACAATGATTAAGTCAGTATTATCAACAGTCCAGAATAATACCAGCTGGCTCCAGAATCTCCTCCCCCAGCAGTTGTTTACTGCTTCCTTCCCTTTGAGGAGGGAACCCTTGGATTTAATTAGTTTCACAAGCTTCCTGAGAATTAATGGACCCCCTCCCAGGCTTTCAGCCCACAAACAGGAAGGGAGGCCCAGAAAGGAGACTGTGGGACCTAGGCCTGTACACCTAGCCCAGGATTTCTAGCAGAAAGGTTACCAACCTTGACAAAAGCCTACACATTTATGGAGCTAAAACAATGTGAAGCAGCATAAACCTACAGAAATGTATAGGAAAACACATTTTAGAACTAAAAACAAAGAAGAAAATCTTGGAAACAGTAAAACAGAAGTGACCCCAGACCAATATGGGCAAAATGATTATAAAAGAGGGGACTTCCCATTTGAAAACAAGAAGCCCAAACTGAAGTGCCATATTTTTTTAAGTGATAAAAGAAAAAATCTCAACCTAGCATCCTAGGTCCTGAGAAAATGCACTACAAGCATGAAGAGGAAATGGAGGTATTTTCAAGTGAAAGAACATAAGTATGCCAAGCAGACACAGCCTAAAAGAATCAATAAGGAAAGAGGCCTTTGGGAGGCAGGGGGTAGAGGAAAGCACAGGGAAGTACTCAATATGCTTGTAAAACTAAAAAAATAAAATATTTTTTAAAAAGGAATGAGGCTTGTCTCAAAAAGAAATAAGATAGGGTGCTTGGGATTTATCTCAAGTGTTGAAGTTCCTCAGGTGGTTCTGAGGATTCTATGGTATACAGACAGCTGTGGACCAAGCTGATTGGCCAGCTGCTATAGCAATGGGGTTATAACTGGCCAACCTGTGGTGAGGCAGTTCCATCCGGGCCCATAGAACACATGAGAATTGACAAGTCTATTGTCCTAGTTAGGTACAGGTGTCAACTTGACTGATGAGGGTTTGAGCTTTGGGGACATTTGTAGAGACTTAGTTGAGTTAAGCCCAGAATTAACCTAAAGGAGATTGTCTAGCTGATGGGGAAGGGCCAGCCTATGGTGGGTAGGATTAGGCCTTGGAATAAATCACAGAGAGCTGGTTGAGAGAGTTGGCATCCTTCTATATACTTGGCCAGACATGCTGGTCTGACAAGTAAGGATCGTCCATCTCTCAGCCGTTAGGCAGTGATGGTGTGGACAGTTCCCTTGGCCTTGGTGTTGGTGCGTGCTTTCCCATCAAGCTGGACTGAGAACTGTAACCAGGAATCATAAGAGAGAATAAGCCCTTGTTCCCTTAAGCTGTTTGATGGTCATTTATCAGCAACCATGCAGGCGAGCTGCAACAGAATTTGGTACCCAGAAAGTGGGGTGTTGCTAATAAATCTGACTATGTGGACTTTGTGCCTTTTGAACAGTTTCGCTGGACAGAGTTGGAAATGTTTGATGATTTTCACTTTGTGGATTACCAATACCGTTCTTTAGAGTTTAGGGGCCAATTAGATAATGTCAGTGCTGAGAGACTATGGATTGTTTGGGCCCAATTCGTGATGAGGGGAACAAGGACTTTGAAGGAAAACCCAGTGACTTACATTGGGACAGTGGAAGACGTGAAAACCAATGTATGGCAAATTTGTGGTCTGAAAACCCAAATTTCTTCAGGGGCTGAAAGCCCAAGTTAAAGCTATTTCTTGCCCTTTGCAAGTTTGGGTCTGCCTAGAAAAGAGGCTTTTCCAGTGTAAGGGCGTTAAAGTTGGTACAGTTGTAGCTCCAGTAGACCAAGCTACATTTCAACCTTGCTTCAGAATCTGGCAGCGTCCCTCAGGTGATACTGGTTTTGGTGTACTACTGAAGGGTTCATGGAGAGCAGCAAAAGCTTGGCACCAAGTGGCAGGCAAGAGTTCCTGCGAGAGAAGGTGAAGCTTATAGCTGTAGAGGCAAACCCAGAGTACTGTCGGAGATGCCAGAACCGTAGGATGTATGCTGAGGACGGCTGCGAGCAGAGATTTAGCCTGGTTCAGAAGAACTCTGATTTCACAGCTTCGAGCTGCAAACAGGGACTGGGAATGCCTAGAATCTTTGAGCCACCTTGACTATGTGATGAGCAACAGAAGATGGACATTGAAGTAAAAGATGCAGTAATTGATTTGTTGGACTTTGATCTTTTTAATGTTTCCTTATTGTTTTAAGATCCTTCTGTTTTAATGTTTTATCTGTTTTAAAGTATTTAACTTATTCTAATTTAAGACTCTTAAGGTTAAGAAATTTTGAACTTTTAAAATGGTGGAACTGAAGTTTTAATGCAGAACATTTTAAATTTGTCCATAAAATGTATTTATATTTTTAAGATAACTTTAACATCTATGGGGACAAGGATTGAAGGTTACAGTTCAAAAGTGCTATGTTTTTGTATCAAGTTGACAAGGGGTGGAGTGTCATGGTTGGGCACAGGTGTCAACTTGAAAGTTGAGGGTTTGAGCTCTGGGCACATTTGTAGAGAATTAGTGGTTAAGTTAGGCCCAGAGCAAACTTGCAGGAGATTGTCTAGTTGATAGGGAAGGCCCAGCCCATGGTGGGTGGGACTAGGCCCTGGAATAAATCCCAGAGAGCTGTTGAGAAAGTCAGCATCCTTCTGTACACTTGGCCAGACATGCTGGTCTGGAAAGTAAGGATTGTCCTTCTCTCAGCCGTTACGTGGTGATGGTGTGGCCAGTTCCCTCGGCCCTGGTATTGGTGCATGCTCTCCCATCAAGCTGGGCTAAGAACTGTAACCAGTAATCATAAGAGAAAATAAACCCCTGTTCCCTTATGCCATTTGATGTTATTTATCAGCAACTATGCAGGCTGACTGCAACATCTGTGGACAATAGGAAAAGATGGTAGTGTCCAGATTGCTTTGGTGATTCACAACTGATTACTGAGAGGTTCAGGCAATTAAGAAACATTGGAAAACTAAGTTAAATCGCCAGTGACTAATCAGCATTGACAGAGTAGCAGCCATCTCAGGATGGAGAGAAAAGCAGAAGCTGAAGAGCAAAGGCAGGTTTGATGAAGCTGGTGAGGTTCAGAGACAGGCGGATTTCAGGGACCAAGACACCGAAGCAGTCTAGTAGTGTCAGTATCAGAAGCCTGGTGAGGAGACGTGTCCTAAACACAGGGAACAGGTACATGATGGAGAAGTTCCCCGTACATCACACGCCCAGACACCTTCGAAATTTAGAGTTTGCGGTTGCATCTCACCCCTACTCCATGTAAGATCGAATGCACCCATCTCACCCTTTTAGAAAGGAAATTTTGAGTGAGTCTTGGGACTCTCTGTAACAGATGTGACCCTCACATATGTCAGGTAGGCTGACAAACCCTCCGTGTTGACTATTAAGTTTGTCTGCTGGAAACAGAGTCAGAGAAGCGCCCCGGGATGCGGCTCAGGTAGCTGGGGGCTGGGTGCTCCTGTGAGCCCCAGGGGGCCTGTACTCCCCTCCCTCAGCAGCAGTCCTTCACAGGGCCTCCAGAGACCCTGGGCTATGTGCACAGGCCTGGGTCCCAGTCTCCACTCTGGGCCTCATTTCCTGTTTGTGGGGTGAGAGCCTGGATGGATGGGGTCCACTAATTCTCAGGAGGTCCATGAAATTAAATTCAGGGGTCCCTTCCCCAAAGTGAAGGAAGCAGTAAACAACTGCTCAGGGAGGAGATTCTGGGGCCAGCTGGTATTCTGGACTGTTGATAATACTGATTTAATCATTGTGTTTGCTTCCCTAAAGTCCCACCTTTGCTCAACTCTTTCCTTTGTATAAAACAGCAGTGCAAACTAAGTTCCTGCTACTGCTCCTGCTGCCTCTGATATTCCCACATTTTCCAAGCCTCAATTGGGGGGCAGGGATATTTCCCTGTTCTACTCAAAAGATTCTAGATTGTGCACTACTCCTCCCATTGAGTATCCACCTGGGAGAATCCTTCTCTCAAGGATATTCCTACAGAGCTAGAATTACAGGCAAGAACTACTATGTCTGGGTTTGGCAAATACCTTGAGGTCCTACATTATCTAACTCACAAAAGCATGAAAAAGTTAAGAGAAAGGGCTGTCTTAGCCACTGCATGCATGTGTGTATAGAAGGCACTTGAGTGTATGTGCCCAAGGAGGCCCAATTGTGACATTGGGAATCATCTTGGATTGTTCTAACTCCTTGCTTTGCTCTAGAGTATCCCAGTTTCTGTCTTCCTGGGCTGGAACTGCAGACCACTGCCATATCCACCTGGCATTTTTACATGGTATCTGAGGATCTGAACTCAGGTCCTTTTGCTTGTGAGGCAAAGGCTTTAACCTCTCTATGCAGCCAACTTTAGCCATGCTTTTGGGAGGCTAGGAATGTTCTTCCATTAAACACAGAGGTGAATCTTCAATTGTGAGTCTGCATTATGTCCCACATGTCCCTTCTTCACTGAACACCTGAACAGCAGGTGCATTAGTACCACTGACCACCAGAATTTCCACCAGGGACGGGTGACAGACAGAAGCTGGTACATTCATCAGGGAAACATTTGTCACCACCTCTAACCCAAGGATGATGTCAAGGTCTTTCAGAATTGAGGTTCGGTAGATGGTTTCTGTTCATCTCCCACTTGAGAGAGGGGAGCTGATTACCTGTAAGAAATACACCCATCTCTTTATGTGCTGTGATTGGTTAATATTTTCAACTGAGAGCTGGAGAGAAGGCTCAGAGGTTAAGACTGTGCCTTGCAAGCAGAAGGTCCTGAGTTTGGAACCCAGGTCCCATGTAAAAACGGCAGGTGGAAACAGAGGTGGCCTGCACTTCCAGCCTGGTGAGCGGAGCCTGGGAAATCCCAGAGTGAAGCAAGAAGGAGGTAGAAGCAATCCAGGATGATTCCTAAAGTCACCCTTGCTCCTCCACAGGGACACACAGTGCCCTCTGATACACACAGAGAGAGTAAATAAAAAATAAAAAAATTAATATTTTTAACTTGGCAGGATGTATAATCAACAAAAAGATTTGTGTCAGAGCATACCTCTGAGGGATTATCTTGGTTAGGTTAGCCTCTGGGCAGGTTTATGAGAGTATATGTTTATTGAAGTAGAAAGACCCACCTTAGATGAGGAGGGACATTATTTCCATGGTTGGATTTCTGAATTGCATTAAAAAAAAGGGAAATGGTCAATCAGGAACCAGGCTTTGTCTTGCACAAGGCATATCATCTGGACACTGTACCTCCCAATGTCAAGCCCATGCTTTTCATCATCACAGTGGACCATACATGTGAAAAGAGATGAAAATAGGAGGGAGACTGGTGGTGAAGAGAAAGTTGCAGTGGGAAAGGGAGGCAAAAGGATGGAGATGAAGGCTGTATTCATGCATGAAACGCTGAAAGAAAAACAACAACAAAAACGGGTGCTAGAGAGATGGCTCAGTTTAAATCTTTTTTTTTTTTTTATGGAACGCTTCACAAATTTGCATGTCATCCTTGCGAAAGGGGCCATGTTAATCTTCTCTGTATCATTCCAAAGTATCGTGCTGAAGTGAGCACTCAGGTTAAATTTTTCTTTGCAACCAAAAGTACACCAGTTCTAATCCCAGATCCCACCTAAAAACACCTGGCTGAAACGGCAGCAACCTGGACTTCTGGCCCTTCAAGGTGGAGCCTAGAAAACCCCAGAGCAAAGCAATAAGGAGACAGAGAAATCTAGGATGATTCCCAATTCACCTTTGGGCCTCCAAAGGTACACACAGTGCTCACTCTCTCTCTCTCTCTCTCCCCCCCCCTCTCTCTCCCTCTCTCTCTCCCTCTCTCTCCCTCTCTCTCTCCCTCTCCCTCCCTCTCTCTCTCTCTCTCCCTCCCTCTCTCTCTCTCTCTCTCTCTCTCACACACACACACACACACACACGTAAACACCCTTAACTACCCACACAAAAAAAGAGAAGAGGAAGGTGAACCACCATATTCACAGCTCTCTTCTTTCTGACTGTAGATACCATGTGTTCAGCAGCCTCCTGCTCCTACTGTGGTTTCCCCACCATTTTGGACTCCCCCTCAAATTGAAGGCCAAAATAAATCTTTCTTTCCTTCAGTTGTCGTGGCCACACATTGTAAAGAAATAAATACATGTTCCCTATTCTCATGCTCAAGTGAAAATGTTAGGAAAATCATGTTCTGAATATTCAAGTACTTTGTAAAGTTCTTTGCTTTACGGCCAGAATTACGATACATCATCAACCAGTAGATTATCAGCCAGATTAATATTTACTCCCAGCCTATGACGAAGACAAAAATTGTGGGCTCCTGGTTAGAGGTTCCAGGGTGTCTAAAATCAGTCAATGGAGAACATTTCAAACACACTGGCCATGGCTGTCTAATAGAATGAGAGTCAGCTTGGGAGAAGCAGGAGAAGTCTGCTGAGATGAGCAATGCTCATTCTCAGAGGTTAGGCCAACCTTTTCCGCATTGACGGGGCAGAACAGTGTGCAAATCTGGAAGGTAGCGCATGTGGAATGACCAGGGGAAGGAGCAGTAATTTAGGAAAGTGCTGGGACACAACAGTGCCTTAACTGGGCAGGCAGCTCTCAAGCACCCAGGTCAAAATGATTCTCAAATTGCATTTGACTCCTAAAGTCACCTTTATATATGGATGCTTTTATATGTGGCATTGTCCTCCTGAAGGGTCCTTCCTCATGTGCCGAGACAATATCCAGTGCCAGAAAGAGCCACAGCCCCAGAGTAGGAAGGTCGGCCTTGGGCTGGGAGGAGGGTGAACAGCCTGGGCTCCAGACACATGCAGACCCCAGGCCTCCTCACATCCCTATCACTTATTAGGCAGGGGTGGGGACAATCCCCAATGCTGGGAGCCTCGGGTTCTTCACCATGCATCCAGTCTCATAATGTCTGTACAGCAGGCTGCTGGAACATGCGTCCTGTATGCAAAGCCCCTGGTGCAGTCAGCGCCTTGTGTGGGGTGCCCTGTGTGGGCGGGAACTCCAGTGAAAAGAAAGGTGACAGTTACTTCTGTTGGGATTGGACTCCACCCACCCTGGGAGGGTTCTACCCTCACTGTTCTGCAGCACTTGTCACGGGGTGCCAAGCTCACCACCACACGGTGCAGCTCACCAGTCAAAATGGAATTTCAGCAAATAAATCCACTGAGTTCTCCCCCTACAAGAGCACACTGTCAAATCTGGGTTGTCAGTCTCCCCCTCAGTGAAGACCCAGAATGTGAGTGGACAACCAGCCTCTTCCCAGATTCTTTTCCAGGCAAATCCCACCTTTAGTCATTGCAGCAACTCCCCACACCTAGTGTCTCCTGACAACTGACCAAGTACCCTGGAGCTAATGGAATAAATATGTCATCCAAACAGGTGACTGTCTCTCCTGACTGGTCAGGCAGAAGAGCACCTGGTCAGGGATTCTAGGCCTCAGTTTCCCCAGACTGCCCCTCATCTCAGAAAATGGGAAGTCACACCATTGAAACTCTCCTTCCTGGCCCAGGAAGGGATTCCCCTCTGCATGTTCTACTGCTGTGTTCAGAGGGGATGGGGATGTGAACTCAGCCTTGCACAGGCTATGTGGGCGTTTCCCCCAATGAGCCCCACCCCAGCCTGGTTCCACTCCACTCTGTCAACCACCAAAAGGAACAGCTCAGAGCAGCTTCCCTGTCTCTCAGCCCCTGGCCTTGGCTACCTCATTCTCATGACAACCAGCTGCCAGGGAAGGATTATTCTCTCATTTCAAACTCCCTTGACCTAGGGCAAGGACACTCCTTGGAGACAACCTTGTGCATCCTCTCAGTGCTGATACTTCGGGTCTGAAGGACTTCTCACCACCTTCCAGACAGGGCTGTTGCTCCTACACTCAACCCTATGCATTATATGTAGTGGAGGATCTGACTTTTCTGACCATCCCTTGAGAAAGAGGTTTGGGACAGGGGCCAGAAATTCACATTAGCTTTGACCTTAGTGAGTTAATAAGACTCCAGTATATCTATTTTGGTTTTGCACAACAAAAAATTAAAAACTGTACATTAACTTTAAATTAACAATTTTATTGGTTTTTATGCCGTTTCTTAACATTTCCAAGGAAGTTTCTATTCTAATCCCATGGTATCTTATAACAGATTACAGATATGAGTCCTAATTTGCTTTACAGTAAGTTACAATTCTTTCTTTTAACTTGGATAAACAATAAGACAGTAATTTTATTTGCAATTTCTGAAGCTAATAAACCTAGTAAAAGAATAACTCTGGAATACCAAAATGAAATAACTCCACATCACCCAATACAACAGAGAGGAATATTAATACTGTACTAATGTCAGCAAAGCCTGAAGCTCTCATCTCATGTCCCCTGCCTAACTTCATCTTGTTTGGAAACTGCTAGTAAACTAGAATTTATTGGTCAGTACAACTATATTATCTGCTATGGCCATCCTGTCCTAGACCCTCTCTTGCTCTTCTTGCAAAGCCTCTGCATACCATTCAGGGTACTCTCTGGGACTATTCCCACTGATGCTGGCCAAATACTCCAAGATTTTCATCTTGGTAGTCTCAGCACGGGCCCTTGGACCCCACACATATTTACAGCAAACTGGATCAGTGTCAGGCTCCATCTGGCATTCCAGGTACCCTTCTATCACAAAATCCTCAGTGATGAGCTTCCTGGGCTCCCCATATATGAAATGACTTATTCCAGCATGGACACCTATATTATTCAACACATTCCAAATCACCTCCTCCTTGATACAGTTGCCATTAATAAAGATGATACCTAGGACAAGTGTTAGGAGGCCTGTCTTGGGTATACCTGGGAGACCGTTCAGCAATCCATCATAGCTGATCCCTGCAACAGGGACAAAGGAATAAGTGTGGAGAAAGGGATCCACATCAATCACTTCAATGCCAAATACCAGTTTCATGCAGTCACTGGCTTCCTTAAAGATCAAAGTGTAGAACGCCTCAAAATCCTGGACTACCAGGCTTATCAATTCTCCTTTAGTGGTCAGCTCCAACAATCGATATTTAAGGAGCAGGAACTGTACCACTCCAGTTATCTTTGCCTTTATTGCAAGATCTAGAGCCTCATCCTCTACAAGTATTTCAGAGGGCTCATTAAAGGGGTTCTCAGGAACATACCCTATATCTTCATCGGGAGAGGATGCCTGCATAGAGCTCTGGGAAGAAAGTGATAATTCAAGATCAGACACATCAGAGTCATTGAAAATGTTTTCCTCCTCAACATACAAAAAATTCATAGGGGCCTGCAAATCCAACAGGCCTTCTTCCTCCATTTCTTCTGAAGGGCTACTTGGAAGACTATCTTCATGCTCACTCTGATTCTCAGACATGGTGACTGGATGAGGATTCACAGGTCTGGGGGAGACAAAGAGAAGGTGAAGAGGACTCTGCTGACAGACCCTCCTCTGATAGCTCCTGCAAACACTTATTACTGGATTTCTCTCAGGGGTGCTCTGGGGCCACCCCCCACCCCCCAGCCCCTAGATCCTGAAAGCGAAAGAGAAACAACTCGGAGCACAAATGGGTCACAGAGCATGAGGCTTCCAGAGGAGATGTGACTGTGGAATAATGGAGTCCCTGTGCTCTGTAGTGAGTGAGGTGGTTGATCACACTCCTGGCCTGCACCCCACCTGCACTTCTGACCCTGTCTGGGCTCCCACTGGTATCTGGGGACACTGGCTCAGGTCACACCCTCTGACACCCTCCCTGGGCTCTGGAGAGTCCATCAGAGATACTGCGGCGTGCCACAACTGTGGACTGTGAGAACACTGGGTGCCTGGGCCTGATAGCTGGTCAGCTAACTGTGGGGAGTCCCCCTATTCTAGAACCTATGGGGTCTTTTGGGTTCACTCTAGGCCCCCAAACTTCCTGAGTACCCTAAGGGCCCACTGCTGGCCTGAGCAAGCTCTGAGAACACAGACCCACTTCATTGAAGTGGAACAAAAGCAGGGAGGGGAGCCTCTCATGGAGCTACACCTTCTGGGGGCAGCAGCGAGATGCAGCCAGTTCAGTGAGGAGAGGGGCTCCTGCCTGACCCTCACTGGACAAAAAGGAAAGGACTGAATCACTTCCACCAATGACCTTAGGCCTCCTCCCTCAAGACAAAGGCCTGATCCCCTGACACACCAGAACAGGAAGGAGAGGGAATCCATCAGGCTTTCCCCACAGCTACAGGAGCACTGACAGGGCCCGGGTCTCACGTGTTTGGGGATAGGACTCCCTCAGTTCTCACCGTGAGTCCTGACAGGCTGGGATCCTCCCTGTGATGACAGGCACCTTCAACTCCCTGAGAAGAATCACCTGGAAACCAGACAGGGGGTTCAGACTTACTATCCAGGGGTGTGAATAACAAGGCAGACTTCTGTGGTATTCCTGTCTGAGCTCTGGACTGGGGTTACATCCACTCAGTCCTGAGGGTCCTCACCTTGTCCCTTGCCAGATACAGTCATCCACTCAGGGGTCCTTGGGTCTGACAGATCCTGGGACTCCCCTCTCTGCTCACCATATGACTCCCTTGCAGACCTGACATCTCCCCTAGGACCAAGGTCCTCATTTCCCAAACCTCCCACCCACCCCCAACCATGGAGCAGAAGACAGGCAGTCTCAGTTCCTGTCCACCAGGGCTCCCCAGGATTTGTAAAGTGTCTTCTTTGGGGGGAGGTTGGTCATGTTCACAGGTTCAGTTCTCACCCTGGTTCCTCACCTTGATTGCTGGAAGATGCAGGACACCTCCCTCTGGTCACGGTGACTCCAACGCCTCAACTTCCTGAGAGCAGAAAGAAGTGAGCATGTGGACATCAGGACACTCTGGGTGGGTTTATCAAGCAGGACAGAAGGAGCAGGGGTCCCCTTTTCTCTCAGAAGACCTCTGAGGCATCTTTATTGCCCACAAGGCCCCAGTTTACTTGCAGATCCATCGTTACAGCTGAGTCCCACCCTTTACAGTCCCACTCCTGGGACTACCCATCTGGCTCCTGAACAGGAAACCAGAGATAACATCCCTTGTCCACACTCATCTCCAGACCCAGCCAGCCGAGCATCAGGGGCTGCACTCACATGTCTTACATTGGGAGGCTCCTTGCTCCTCCAATGGGCCCTGATACCTTCTCTCTGTAGGCCTTCATGAGGCCTCCCTCCTCAGAACAGTGTGTTTCTTGTGACCCCTCAAATGTCTAGGCTAAGGATTCCTGCTTTTAGAAAATCTGCTCAGGGACTACAAGGGATGAAGAGTAGGGTAGGAAGGAGGGGAGTTGGGGAGGGGGATCTTCCAACAAATAAATACTGAAGGGCCCTTTAAAGTCCACTGTCAGAAAATGGCCCCCAGTCCCCCATGTGCCCAGATGTAACTCAGGAAAGAGGGGGGGTCCTTCCTGCAAACTGCAGGTTGTATCAGGAACCCTGTAAGTTACCATGTCATGAAATGGCTGAAAGTATGTGACTCTGGACAAAGAGGGAAGAAAGGGAATACTTCTGGCAAATCACCTCTAAGGAATCAAGTTCCAGTCTGAAAAAAAAAAGTCCCCAGTCCCCCCACCCCTTGATCATCGGATGTGACTCTGGAAAGAGGGGTTTTCCTTTTGACAAAACAGAATTGAGGGACCCTCCAAGAACCAACTTGAAATGACTGCAAGAATCACATGCCCAGTGTGTGACATGTGAATGGAAGGTTGGGAAGGGACTTCTCTCCTTCATATCAGTTCTGCAGGGCTCTCTGGCTTCCCAGAACCTCTCAAAATGATTATACCCCCAATCCCCCCAGGGCCTGTCTCCTGCAGGCGGCCCCTTTCTGGGGGAGGGCCATGAGCAGGATAAAATGTACTTTTATTATCCGGGCCGTTCTGTGCAGGGGAGACCCCTCCACCAACTCCCGCACCTCATCTACACCGAGAAAGTCCCCCAGACCACCCCCTCCCAGAACTCTGAACCCCACAGTCCCCGCAGGGGTAGCGACAGGAGGGGCTCGTGCTTGACGAGGGCTGCCCACCGGCATCAGAACCGCCTGGAATGCCCACCCGCATTGGGGTACACATTTGGGGTCCCTCTGTCTTCACAGAGGGGCTTCTGCAGGGCGCCCTCAGCTCCCGCTCCCCCCACAGGCCTCGCGGCTGGATTCCCAGAAACCTTCGAAAATGGCGCCCGTGCGCGGTCCTCGAACGCTGACCGAGAAAGCACCTCACGCCTCCCCGTGGGATCCACTTGGTTCCAGGCTGACCCCGGGGTGAACCTTCAGTATTTGGGGGCCCACCCATTTCAAAAGGGGGGTCCCTGTGGTCCACCCTCAGCGCTCACCTCAGCTCCGAACGTGCTGCGTGGCCCCCTCCCCTCTGGAAGCCTAGCAAAATAGCCCGCAGTCCAATTCCCCTTATATACTCTGGAAGGGGGCCAAGGAGGGAGGGGGGTGGATACTTCCGGCAAACTGACACGAAAATATCCTCAAGTTCCCCTAGTTCCCGTATGTGCTCTGGAAGGGGGTTTCCTTCCGGTAAATCAACACTAGGGGACCCTCTTAAGTTCCGCTGTCACAAAAGAGCCCCCCGTTCCCCAAGTCCCCGGATGTGCTCTGGAAGGGGGTTTCCTTCCGGTAAATCAACACTAAGGGGCCATCTAAGTTCCGGTGTCACAAAATGGCCCCCCGTCCCCCAAGTCCCCGGATGCGACTCTGGAAAGAGGGGTGCTCCTCCTAAGGCAACCAAACCTGAGGGGCCGTCTAAGAACCCGCAACCTCAGAACGCCTGCCGCATTCCAGCCCCGCGCGTGGCGCGTGGACGGAGAGAAGGGCGGGAAGCGGCTTCTCGCGCGTGCGCACATCAGCACGGCGCGGCCCTCTGGTCTCCGAGAACCAAACACGACCACAGTCCCCCAATCCCCCCAGGGCCTGTCTCCTGCAGGCGGCCCCTCTCTGGGGGAGGGCCATGAGCAGGATAAAATGTACTTTTATTATACGGGCCGTTCTGTGCAGGGGAGACCCCTCCCCCAGCTCCCGCACCTCATCTACACCGAGAAAGTCCCCCAGACCACCCCCTCCCAGAACTCTGAACCCCACAGTCCCCGCAGGGGTAGCGACAGGAGGAGCTCGTGCTTGACGAGGGCTGCCCACCGGCATCAGAACCGCCTGGAATGCCCACCCGCATTGGGGTACACATTTGGGGTCCCTCTGTCTTCACAGAGGGGCTTCTGCAGGGCGCCCTCAGCTCCCGCTCCCCCCACAGGCCTCGCGGCTGGATTCCCAGAAACCTTCGAAAATGGCGCCCGTGCGCGGTCCTCGAACGCTGACCGAGAAAGCACCTCACGCCTCCCCGTGGGATCCACTTGGTTCCAGGCTGATCCCGGGGTGAAGCCCCACTATTTGGGGGCCCACTCATTTTAATAGGGGTCCCTGTGGTCCACCCTCAGTGCTCACCTCAGCTCCGAACTTGCTGCGTGGCCCCCTCCCCTCTGGAAGCCTAGCAAAATAGCCCGCAGTCCAATTCCCCTTATATACTCTGGAAGGGGGCCAAGGAGGGAGGGGGGTGGATACTTCCGGCAAACTGACACGAAAATATCCTACAAGTTCCGGTCACAAAATGGCCCCAAGTCCCCGGATATAGGAAAGAAGGGGAAGGGCTCATTCCTGCCAGCCAAGCCCCCTGTTTTGGTGTCAGACCACCAACAACATACAATGTACCTCAATTGCCTGGGCCCATCTGGAGTGCGGCTTCCCCTACCCACTTCCCACTGCTCATCTCGGTTCAGAAACAGATTCAGAAACTTTCTTTCCGGGGAACCCTACGAAATGGTTCCAGAGGACCTGAGAGGGGTGCAATGGGGGTTCATCCCAACAAGCACACCCCTGTTTTTGCAGTGCTTTTGCTGTTATGCAGGACACAACTGTGTTGCTTGGGGAGCCTCTGTGTGTTGTGAGTTTTCTACAGGCAACTGTCAAGTGAGACATTCGCCCCACAAGCCCTGCAGCCTTCTTCCTTTCGAAAACCTACAAATGTGACTCCTTTGCCCTGTGCCCAAGGACATACAATGCAAGGAATTCATGTCTACCAAGTGGGACACACTTAGCTGCACAGTACTAAAGGGATAAAGCTGCATTACTTGGGGGGACTATGTATGCACAAAGAGGACTCTGTAGCGCATTGGAAAGTCTCACCGTAACTCAGAAATTTCAGTCAGACCCATCTCCCTGTCATGAAATGGCTTAAAGTCCCCCTAGTCTCGGGTTGCAAAAGGGTAGGGAAAGATTCATTCCTGTAAAATAAGCGAGGGATACGGTAAACTCTGGAAACCTCCACAATGACTCCAAGTCTCCCATAGGATTATGGAAGGGTGGTGAAAGGCTCGTTCCCTGAGTGCAGAGCATGAGTCACTGAGCTCTAGGTACTTCTCGAAATGGCTCACAGTTCCCCCAAGGAACGGGATGTTGGCATGGAAATGTGAGGACAGGCTCATTCCTCTGGGCCAGCTCCTTCCGGTTGAAGGACCATCCACAGGCCACCAGGTCGATAAAGGGTCAGGGCCTGTCTATGTGGGTGGGCTTCTGGTGTGCCCTCTCCAAGAACCTCAAAAACAACTCCAGTGGGAGAGTCCCCAGAAGCAGAGGGACAGAAGTGGATCATTTGTCCAAGTGGATCCCAAGTGTGTAATTGTTGGGACTCGATGTCTGGAGTGAAAGAGCATCTGTCGTCCACCCCGGGGTCTCACTGACGTAACTTGGAAAGTGAAGGTGCCGAGGCCACTGTGAAGACGCCTATCCACACTGTGAATCCCTCCTATGAACTTCCCCAGTGACAGAGGGGAAAAGGGACAATTATTTACTATGAGCGGGCCTCTCTGCGCCAGCCCACAAGTCATGCAAGCCTCTGCAGTCTGGCGAAGTGAAAATGACTTTTACTCAGCCCCAAAGCCAGTAGGGAAGGGACTCATTACAGTGAGGGAGGCCTATAACAATGACACCGCATCATTTGTGGACCCTCTAACTGTGGCAGGACCTGTGCAATCCATCCTCAGGGCCGACCTCGATTCTGAAAGTACTGTGTGCTCTTCACCCCTCCAAAAACCTCACCAAAGGGCTCCACGTGTCTGTCCCAGGTCCCTGGGGCTGGAAAGGAGGAGGGTCTAATTCAGACAAGTCAGCGCCCATTGGGTGCCGGGTCCTGAACAAAGTACGAGACAGCTCAAGTATCCTGCCTGTCTACCTAGAGCTAGGCTTCTGCTACACCCAGCTTTCCTGCTAGGGATATCCAGATCGGCCCTCTCTGAGCATCTATCCGATGGTGCCTACCTACAGAATTCTGCTCTACAGAATGGAGCTGTGGGTTCCTTCATACAATTGGGCCCCACTTTAGTGTGAGGTTAACCACAGGGATCCAGCTTCAGTATGGGGGGAATCTCTAACCACAGTGGTCCTGAACCATTTGTAACTTCTTACCTTAACTCTAAATAGGGTCATTTGACCCCGTTAATCACAGTTCCCTCTCCCAGACACTCTGCCACCAAAACAGAATAAGGATTGTACTTGTGTCATCACTGGGGAGTTTTGGAAGAGTTCAAGGGAAAGTTAGTACAAGACACCTTGCTGTCGGTGGGGTCAGCATCAGGTAGTGAGGAAGGCTTTGGGAATCCAGATGGTATTAGGAGAGGGCTTACACCAATCCAGGCTACACTGACTGAGGACTGTATCTGTCAGCTTCTGACCATGGGCACAGTGTGCTCTCACCAGGCACCTGTGTGAGGCTAGGAGGCAGGAGAAGGAGGCTGGTGCTGAGCATGAGAGGAAGCCTCAAGGGCAGAGGCCATGTAGCCTCCTCCCTGTGTGTCATGGCCCTCAGGCCCCACTGGGCCTGGGTGCTGAGCCCTCTCACGGATCTGGTTGCAGCACAGCCATGAACCACCTGGGCCTCTCCCACTCGCTGCCACACTTCCTCCTAATTCTACCTCAAATACTGAGGCAGAGCTGACAAAATGAGGCTGGTCATTGATTACATAGACCATCCTTACTCTGCAGATGTACGACCACTGAGTAAGGTACACTTGGACTCCCAGGACCTGGGACAATGTCGGAAAAGTTAGTAGGAAATGAACAATGCTTGACTGAGCCAGGTTTTCAATGTGGCCACTCCTGCAATGCAGGAAGACTGACTCAAATGACAAAGGAGCCATGGTCAGGCCCCACATGCACAGGTGCCAAAGTGGAAGTGGATTCCAGCCCTGTCAATTATGTGTGAAATATTTACCCCCAAGATAGTTGTTACTCTCTGCAATATTGAAACTGGAATGAAAGAATAAAAAATTATTCTCTTAAACTCATAATCAAGAAGTTATCCACGTAATGCCTGAAGAGATAGCTCAGGGTTTAAGACTCTACCTTGTAAGCAGAAGGTCCTGAGTTTGGATCCTTGTCCTATGGAAAAATGCCAGGCTGAAGTCCTGGTGGGTGGAGCCTGGGAAATCCCAGAGTGAAGCAGGAGGTAGAAGCAATCCAGGATGATTCCAGAAGTCACCCTTGCTTCTCCACAGGCACACAGTGCCCTTTGATACACACACACACACACACACACACACACGCACACACACACACACACACACTCTGAATGAGTAAAGTTAAAAAGGAAGTTATCTGCATAAAGCTCAAATAATGTAAAATTTTAAAATATATACATCAATGTGTCAAAGAAGGTTCTTATTGCAGTTAGTCTGTATTATTGCCTATAAATTCATGACCAATGGACTTAAAGGAACAAGGGGTTTATTTTGGCTTACAATATTCTGGTTACAGTTCTTAATCCAACTTGGCAGAAGAGTCTACATGAATACCAGGGTCCCAGGGAACTTGCCATACCTTAGCCACAGGAGTGTTGAGAGAGGGGCAAATGTCCCTTGCCAGACAATATGTCTGTCCAAGTATGCCAAAGAATGCCAAACTTTCTTAACCAGCTCCCTTTATTGTATTTACCTGTTCCGGGGATAGTCTCACCCACTATGGGCTGGGTCTGTCCACATAAATTAGACAATCACCTGCAGTCTTGCTTAGGGCTTAACTACTAATTGTTCACAAATGTACCCAGAGTCAAAGCTTCAATTGTAAAGTTGACGCTGTATCTCTCTATGACAGTGACTAAAGAGAATGTTACAAATACATTAAGCTGCCAAGGGAAGAAAATCAGTCAGGATCTCACCGGCAAGCTATAGTAACAACTACTCTAGCAAGAAGAGACCATTTCTGCAATAATGGCATGTGAAGTATAGGGGTAGCCAACTGTTTTCTGATTGACCTGCCTTTCAGCAAGAAACACATAGCTCGTTCTATATCCTAGCTAAGTATCCATGGAAATGAAGATCCTAGACCCTAGATGGGAACAAACTTCTAATGTTTAACTTGTACTTTTTTTTTTATTATTTGTTCAATTGTGTGTGTCTGTGTAGAATCAAGGGTGAATTCGGGAACCATCGTGGACTGCTTCTACCTCCCTTTTTGTTTACTCTGCCCCGGGATTCACAAACTCTGCCCACCAGGACCAGAAGCGCAGGCTGCCCCCACCTCTGCCCACTGTTTGTCCGTGGGATCTGGAATCTGAACTCAGGACCCTCTGCCTGCAAGGCAGAGCCTTAACCCCCGAGCTATCTTTCCAGCCCTAACTTGTAATTTTTTAACAGTTTTTTTTAACAAGTACTTGATAGTAAACTTGTTATCTAAACACTAATTATATCATTAGAGAAGCTTTCAGCACTCCACAAAGAATCCTTTTGCAATGGAAGTCATTTAATGCAGAGAACCCACAAATAGCCAAGGTGCAGACAATAAATCACTATCTCTTGCTCAGCTCTAAACAGGAGATCACACACACACACACACACACACACACACACAAAGCTTATGGACCCTTGCAGAACTGGGGGAAGTAAGAATGTAAGAGTCTACAGACAACATGAAAGTAGGGAGACTGGCTGGAAAGGAGATGGTGTGAAGTAGGATAGGAGGGACAAGATGGAGTGTATAGTAAACGGTGAAAACACATAAATTCATTATACTTAAGTGCCAAAGTATTAAACTGTAAAAAAAGTACTAAGAAAATAAAAATACATTAAAGTGAGTGAAATATACATATATAATTGCAGCAGCTTGCAATTTTGGCAGTGGAAGGCAGAGCCTGGAAAATTCCAGAGCAAAGGAAGTAGAGCAATTCAAAATGATTATTGACGTCACCCTTGGGCCTTGGCAGGGACACACATCACCCTTTTCTATCCACATATACACATACAAATACACACCCATACCTACAAATGCAAAAAAAAATAAAAAATTGTCAGACTCTACTAATATTTGAAAAAAATTTACAGTACATATAAATGTTCATACTACCAACCAGGGGCTAAAACCAGTAACCTAAATTTCTAGAGTCATAAATTTTTTTTATTTATTCAATTGTGCGTGTGTGCATATGTATTTGTGTGTGTGTGTGTGTGTGTGTGTGTGTGTGTGTGTGTGTGTAGAACCACGGACAAATTCAGGAACTACCATGGACCACCTCCAACTCCTTCTTGTTTACTCTGCTCCGGGATTCACAGGAGGCCCCCGCTTCCGCCTGGCATCTATACATGGGATCTGGGATCCGAACTCAGGACCTTCCGCCTGCAAGGCAGAGGCTTAACCCCTGAGCCACCTCTCCAGCCCTAGAGTCATAAATTAAATACAGAAGAATAAGTAATTGAGTTTTTTTTTTTTTTTTGCTTTTTAGGAAATCATTTAATTTTATTATAAGGTAAATTTGTTTTATAATTTGTAATATTTAATCAAAGTAAATAGATTATTGAGTAAACGACAGGAAAAATGTACATATTCAGTTTATATCCAGCCCGGCCCTGCCCCTCATCTCCCTGACTCCCCAAAACAATTGGAAGATTCTATCTCTTGCCTTTTTTACACAACCCAGTTTACCTGCCTCTTCCCCTATCATAGACACTTCTTACCTTACTTTCAATTTACTGGCTGTTCAGATCATCCCTTGAGGGCATGGGTTCTCTTTCTTGGTCATTTGATCTTCTT
Source organism: Typhlomys cinereus (assembly GCA_023101885.1). NCBI lineage: Eukaryota > Metazoa > Chordata > Mammalia > Rodentia > Platacanthomyidae > Typhlomys > Typhlomys cinereus. The sequence continues at coordinate 367,276 of JALPQD010000819.1, read as the reverse complement.
CTGGTTCACCTTGATTTAGCCTGTCATTCAGCAGGTGATCATGGCTGAATTATCCTGTTCTTCTTTCCTTCATTTTTAATTTTGCCATTCTGAGAACTCTGTGGTGTGTATTTGTGGGGGACTACTTCTTTTCAAACTCCATTTTAGGATTAATTATTGTTCTGGGCAAATAGGAGAGTAACAGAAAGTATACACAGAAGGACATCGGTTTGGAGAAAGACAGTGGAGCTGGGATGAGAGCTGGTATGTGCAAGGCATGGACAGGGTAAGAATGTCAGAGAACTCAAGAGGAACAAAAGGAGGATCATGAGTGATTCAGCTTACTTTGACCTTGTGCCTTATTTAGATGGCATCCTTGCTTCCCCAGGTTCTTGTGCTGTGCTGCTTATGAGCTGTACTTGGAATTTCATGGACATCTTTCCCATGCTTTTTAAACGGCCTACCTATAGGGCCTGCGACCTTGTTACACATACCCCTCTGCAGAACAAGGGCCACATCCTTACAGCATTTGAGCACGAGCCTCATTCCCAGCCTATCTAACCCTGGGGCAGGGGGTTGGACAGCACAATGCCTCTCCTGAAGGGAGGTTTCTTCTGACTGAAGAAAGAGGAAAGGGCCTTTCAAACTGATTTGTCACCATCCTCTTCTCACATCAATTGAGTTGGGTGGCATGGCAAGGAGAAGGTGCTCTTCCATGATTCCCATGAACACCCAACTCAGAAAGTCCTTCTGCTTTCTACCACACTATATTACCTAGTGTTGCTTTGCATTTTTCCTCTATGCATAACATGATGCTCTTTTGGACTCTGCCCCGAGTCTGACCCTAAGAGTGGTGATCAAGTTCTGTTGGTTTTGTAGAAATTTTGAAACATTTCTTCTTTCTTTGAGGAGAAAAACAAAAGGTCAGGAGGTCCTTGAAATTAACAAGATTCAGCGAGACCCCTTCCCAGGGTAAGGAAAGACAATACAAAAGCAGCTGTGGGAAAAGACATTGAGCAACCAAGCAATGTAAGGCAATCATACCTGCCAAGCTCTCCATCAGTTCTGCAGAGAGCTCCATCATTGCAGCTTCTGGGAGTCTCACCCATGCTGGGGTGGGCTTTCTGAGCTGCCTTGGACCCATCCCTGATTCTATCAGCACCCCCCAACCATACTTCTCAAGGTAAGTAACCCCAGTAACCTATTGGCTAAGCTTCGGTGTTATTTTGGTGTTCCTTAAAACTGTCTGGGGTGGATAGACCTTTATGTGGCCTCTCCCCATAAAAAGTTTCACACATTTGGCATAGTTGGCAGGATTAAGACAGATCTAAAGATGAGTCAGGGAGGTTGCACGGCCCCTGCTATGTGCATCGAGGCACAAAACTGAGACTGAGCACCCATAGGAGGCATCTAGGTGTGTCTGTCCTTCCTCCCCATGTGGTATGCGACCCTGTGTGTTCTTGCCACGATGGTAATCGCATGGGTCTTACAATCGGTAGTAAGTCATGTAACTAAAGTTGAAACAGCAAGAGGTGGAGTGTCCATGGGAGAAAGCCCAGGTGGTAGTTGTCATGGTACGCCATGCTTGCTGGATAAGTGGGATCCTCTGTGTGAGTAAAGAGACACTTTAAGAAGAGCTGACTGCAAATTCTGCAGTCTCTGAGAATATCACGCCAGAGACAAGGAGGTCAGTGATGATCTGTGAAGGTGGCCTGGTTGCTGCTAAGTGCTGTAAGAAATGTTCCTGAGGCTGAGGAGACCACCCACAGGGAACTTGTTTGCGTGAAAGAGGAAGTACAATGGGTAAAGGAGATGCAGGTAGCATCAGCTGGATTGGCCTCTGATTTGGTGACCAGATCACCGGCAGATAGAACTGTTCGCCAGAGAGCTAGGAGAGTCATTCACCAAGGACCTTGGGACTGGGATGGGGCTTTAGCAGTTTCAATGAGCTCCATCGTGGAAGGTGTTTTTTACAAGATAGATGATGGTTTGGTGGAGCTGAGTAACAAGCTTGTAAGTTGTGTCCAGCATGTAAACTGGGTGTATAAGGTATTAAAGCAAGCAAGAACAAGTGATAGAAGAAAAAGCCAAATCAAGGGGCCACTCCATCTCACTCAGAGTCAAATGTGGCTAAATTTGCACCCAGCTGGGGTTCCTAGAGAAAAAAAAATTGATAAAAAGGCAAATGCTGTGCTCAAGAGTCTTTGGAAGTCCGAATAGCAGTTCAAGGCAGAGGTGGGCAACAGCGAGGGTCATGTGATCCCCGCTGCACCCCTTGCTGTGGAGGAAGGGAGACCTCTTGGGGTAGGATCATAGGGGGAGTAGAAATACTCCTTTGTCACTTCCTTAACAAGGTGGCCAGGGGTGGCTATGGGAGAGGATCATGCAGAGTGGCTGGTTCTCAACAAATGTGCAAGATATTTGGACGTGGGGTAAGGCTGAAACTAGGTACCTTGATTCCTGGTGAACCCAGGGATGTCAGAGGCAATGGGCATCAGCTGATGCATATGGAGATACTACATAATATAGGTAAAAAGGATTAAGTTTGATCTAGGGATGTACAGCTTTCTTCCCTGAATATAGTGCTGTGTGGTATTTTTCCTGGGAGTAGTGTAATGCCCTTTGGGGCTTTTTCCCCCCAGTCTAACCTAAGGAGGTTTTCCTGTGGCAATTTGAAACATTCTGTTCTGGAAGAAAACTCAGCAAATAAACAGGCTCCTTAGCGTGTGGGAAGTTCCTGAAACTAACAATATAAAGCAGTAAATAACTTCTGGGAGCCGAGCATTCTCATCTCCACCTGGCCCAGACACTCTGAGCACACCAGCAGTCTGGAGGAGACTCCTTCCAGCAAGTCCTGTATCTGGACCGAGGTAACTGCAGGAGAAAGCTCCGGGGCTGCAGTTTCCACCAGTCTCCACTCCACGGTTCTGGTAATGTAACTGCCTTTGAATCATCCTCTCTCCTGTAAGAAACCCTTACCCTACTCCTTGTAAGTAACTTCAATCCCCAATTCCTTGGTTTAACAAGTCAGTCTTTGGTGGAATTGTACTTTTGTACCTCCTTGAATTTCTGTCTGGGGTAAATAGATGTTTGTGTGGCATCTTCCTAGAAAAAGTTTCACACTAAACTTGGCAAGCCAACCAGGATGTGGAGTGTTTGTGGGAGAAATCCCGGGGTGGCAGTTGCTTTCAGTGTGGTATGGCATGACACGCCTGCTTGATGAGTGGATGTGAGTACAGAGACATTTTAAGACTGGTGGACGGTACATAGCAAATACCCGATCCCTGAGAGTATCTCACCAGAGACAAGGGTGTCAGCAATCATTTGCAGAGGTGGCCTGGCTGCTGCTACATATTGTAAGAAATGTATCTGGACCGAGGTAGCTGGCTACAGGAAACTTGTGTCTAGTATCACTGAGCTGATCTCTGAGTTGTGTGTTAATTGGATAAAAGAGAGCAAGAAGAAAGTGCTTGCTTGCTTGCCGTTTCACCTAGTTGGGTAGCCAAAGACAAAAAAAAAAAAAAAAAAAAAGCAAGAGCCACACTAACAGCCCTTCCTAGGGAATCCAAAAACATGAAACTCAAAGAGAGAACCAGAGAGCAAGGAGAAAGAAGAGAACGTGGGAGAAGTGATAGAAGAAGAAAGCCCTTAGGTCTGACCTTTGATTGGGAAAAGAGGAAAATCCACCCTTTTGTTACAAAAAACCATGATAGGGGAGAAAGACAAACAGGAGATTCTAGATTCGATGGGGCAGGTGGGATTGGTCTCAGTGCTTTGGCGGCAGAAAAGTTACTATCCATTCCTCCTTGACAAAAAGGCTATATAACCTGAAGCAGTGTGTGGGGAACCAGTCTCTGATGGATTGGTTTATACAAGGCTTTAGGAACACTTGACTATCAGCAGCTGAGGTCCCCATGAATGTAAGGGAAAGGAAGACAAAGGACAGGCACTGCTGAGGAGACTGGGAAAAGGGGAGACAATGCTTGACACACACGTTGTTGAGTAAAATAAGACTATGTTCACCACAGAATTAAGAAAAAAACATTTATTCAACAGGGTCCTTGAGGCAATTAAGGACTTTTCGTGGCTTCGTTAAGTCCCTTGGTGGGACGCAAAATTCACAAGGTAAGAAAGAAAGGATTCTGTCCAAGTCCAGCATAGCAAAATAGTTCATCAGGATCACTTACTGGAGTGTGGAGTGCAAAAGCAGTCCGGATTTGAAGGCATCACCAAAAGCCCGCCCAAGTCTGGGTAAGACTCAAGGATCTGCAGTTCTTAGTCACCAGAAAAACATCCCCACCCTTACCCCAGCCCCCAGCAGTTGTTTACTGCTGTGATCATCTTGCTAGTTTCAGGACTCTCTTGAAACTTAATGAGCTACCCTCCAGGTGAGAATGTTTCAGTTTAGAGGAAATTGCTACACAGCACCTTGTACAAAATAAGATAGGAGACAAAAAAATTCTTTAAAATTTAGAATTTGTAGAATTAACCACTGAGTTTAATAATGTTGCTGTATACAAGGTAATTATACTTGTGTTTTGTACTACCAGTGAACAACTAGAAGTTGAAAAAACACAATTTAAAATATAAATTAAAGCAGGAATTAAATGGTATGAAGTTGACAAGGAAGAAATTTGTACACTAAAAGTTATAAACATTGCATTGATGAATTGAGATCTAAATATATGAAGATATAAAACTACTACCCAAGAAACTGAGTGTTATTACATTGCAAATTCTTCCCAAGTCCATTGATAGGTTCAGTGCAATTCAAATCAAAATTCCAAGTCCTTTTTCAACAGAAATTGGAAAGCAGATTCCAATTTTAATATTAAAAATGTAAAAGATCAAGAACAGTTAAATCAAACATTAAAAAGTAGACCAAAGTAGAAGGAATTACCCCCATTTTATTAGTGTTATAAATTAACAACCCAGATAGTGTGGTAACTAGAAATACATCCATGAAATATAATGAAATCCGGAAATATATCCATATACATAAGTAGGTATAGGCTGCTAAGTATTAATAATTATGTGAGGGATGATTAAAGGAAAGAAAGAATATTCTTGCCAACATCTAGTCTGAGACAATTGGATATTCATATGTACTGCTTGGAAGGCACTGTGCTTTCAAGTCAAGGTGAGCGCTGAAGGTGGATTACAGAGATACCTTTCCAGATAGTGGTCCTCAAATAATACAGCCTGACATCAAGTGTACTCAGTGTTGGGAATGAGTGTCATGCATTTCAGATTAGAAGGGGACCTTCACTCTCTTGTGAGCCCTTGGAGTCCCTGGACAGATTATCCTTAATCTGCAGATTAACAAGGGTTCTTAGCCTCCACATTTGGGGGGGGTCAGAAGGAGAGGACATTGTTCTGAGGAGGGAGGCCTCATGAAGGCCTGCAGAGAGAAGGTATCAGGGCCCGTTGGAGGAACAAGGAGCCTCCCAATGTAAGACATGTGAGTGCAGCCCCTGATGCTCGGCCGGCTGGGTCTGAGGATGAGTGTGGACTTCCTATTCAGGACAAAATAGATGGAATTGGATGACATTACATTAAATGAAATGAGAAAGAGACAGAAAGATAAGTACTGCATTTTTTTCTGCCATGTATGGAAGCTAAAAGAAGCCAACACAATAATCAAAACAAAATGAAGTATTTTAGAAAAAAGATAAAAAGAAATGCTGTGTAAGTTTCTGACCTATCCCCATCAATTTCAAATGCATCATACTCCACAGTCACATGAGCAAATTTTTAAAAATACCTTTTTTCCTCTTCCTATTCTTTCTCAGGGACTATGATATTTGCTATACACCATCATCTCTGCAGAAATTTGAGGGACTTAGACACAGAAACTTTCACTTCATTTCTTTTTATTTTTCTTTTATTTTTTTTTAGTATTATTATTTCCGCTCATACAAACTTAATAGGTACACCGGTTCCCTCCCTCACTCCTCCTCCCCCCCAACCCCTCTGCTCACCCTCCTCTCACCCCTCCCTGCCCATCCCCCAGTGCTTCCCCTCCCCCAATCCCCAGAGAATCCTTTAATGTGCATGCCAAACTCTCCTCTGAGTCCTCCTCTCCGATGACGTACAAGGACCCAGTGGCATTTCCCTGAACCCTTTCCCTTGTTCCCCTTAAGCATAGGAACACTATTTTGGCTGTCAATCCCTTGCCTCCAAGGATCTTGGTGCTTTTAGCAAATGCTAGACTTTGTGGGGTCAATAGTGTGTTGGACATTGTGCAGGGCATGCAAAGTCCAATTATGATTGCTTTGGCCCTAGCTTGTGTGGAGTATCTTGCATATCATTGCTCCTCCCATCCTTGTGCTCTTACAATCTTACCGACCCCCTCTTTCGCAAATGTCCCTGAGCTTCAGGATGGGGAGAGATTAGGCTGGCCTAGTTCTAGGTGGTTGATGTAGAGTCTCTGAAGTTCTGGATTATGGTTTGTTGATTTTCTTTTGCGGTTTTGCTGCTCTTGTAATGCCCTTCACTCCATCCTGATGGGTTTTGGATGTCACCCCCTGGTCAGAGATAAAAAGCTGTTAAACTAGAGTCTTGTTATAAGAGTATATTCAAAGGTAGATGTAATAAAAGTAGGAAACCACAGTGAGGGAGGGGTCAATCACCCATTTGCAAAATGGTTACTTGTTATCTGCCAGACTATATGCCCTCCCCTTCTGGTGAGATCACACCCCCTCAGTTGTAAATGATCAAGAACAAAAAGTCTGTGAACTTAACTAGATGTCTCATTGCTTACTTGCAGTCCTTGATGGAGGCCTATTTTCTCTGCTGTAACATGGTCCCCTCTCTCCTTGTTTCTGGTGTGGCCCTCCAACCCCATCCCTCCTGTTCATAATCCTTGCAATTACTGTAGGTAATACATAGATTTACCTATGAGTGTCTCAAGATGGGCTGGGTGGGTTTGGTATTAGGAGCCACCTATTAGGGAGTACATACAGCGCTTAATTTTCTGTGTCTGGGATACTTCACTTAATATAATTGTTTCTAATGACATCCATTTCCCAGCAAATTCCATTAATTCATCATTTTCGATGGCTGAGTGGTACTCCATTGTATAGATGTACCACAGTTTCCTTATCCACTCGTCAACTGTTGGACATTTGGGTTGATTCCATGACTTTGCTATTGTAAACAGTGCTGCGATGAACATGATCGCGCTTGTGCTATCGAGGTGAACCTCTGCTGCATGGGGGATTATTCCCAAAAGTGGAATAGCAGGGTCATATGGCATTTCAATCTTTAATTTCTTTAAGAATCTCCAGAAGGCTCGCCAGAGTGGCTGTATGAGCCTGCATTCCCACCAGCAATGTAGGAGAGTTCCCCTCTCTCCACATCCTCTCCAGCATTTGTTGTTTGTATTGTGGATTTTTGCCATCCTGACCGGGGTGAGATGATATCTCAGGGAAGTTTTGATTACATTTCCCTGATGGCTAAGGAAGTGGAGCATTTTTTAGGATATTTGTTAGACATTTTAATTTCATCCCTGGTAAAGTTTCTTTTAAGTTCCAGGGCCCATTTTTTAATTGGGCCATTAGTTTCCTTGGTGTTTAGTTTTCTAAGTTCTTTGTGCACTCTGGATAATAGAGCTCTATCAGATATGTGGTTAGTGCAGATTTTCTCCCATTCTGTGGGTTGCCTTTGAGCTCGTGTTACAGTCTCTTTATCTGAACAGAAGCTCTTTAATTTCACAAGATCCCAACTGTTGAGAGTTGGTAGCAGTGACTGTGCCATTGGATGTCTGTTTAGGAAATGTTGGCCTAGCCCAATCAGCTCGAGGGAATTCCCTTCCCTTTCAACTATAGTTTTTATAGTCTCTGGCCTTAAATCAAGGTCCTTGATCCATTTGGAATTAAGTCTTGTACAAGGTGACAAGTACAGGTCCAGTTTTAATCTTCTGCATGTGGAGATCCAGTTTTGCCAGCACCATTTGTTGAAGATACTGTTCTTTTTCCATTGGATTTTTTGGGCCCCTTTTTCAACATGGGGTAGATCAACAGGTCAAAAGCTTAACAGGGACACTTTGGAACTTAATCAAACCCTTAAAGAAATGGACCTTACAGATCTCTATCGAACTTTTCATCCACGTACCAAACAATACACATTTTTCTCAGCAGCACACGCAACTTTCTCCAAAATAGATCACATATTGGGCCACAAAATGAATCTCCACATATACAGGAAAGTTGAAATTCTAGCCCGTGCCCCTATCAGACCACCATGGCCTAAAGCTGGACATTCACAACACAACAAATGACAGAAAATACACTAACTCCTGGAAACTTATCAATATGATGCTGAATGAGAACTGGATTCAGGAAGAAATTAAAAAGGAAATTCAAGATTTCCCGAAAGTGAACGATAATGAAAATACAACTTACCAAAATCTCTGGGACACAATGAAAGCTGTCCTAAGAGGTAAGTTCATAGCTCTTAATGCTTACATCAAAAAAATGGAAACATCAGAAATAAACAACTTAACAATGCAGCTTAAAGCTTTAGAAAAACTAGAGCAATCTGATCCCAAAAGCAGTAGAAAAGAGGAGATTAGCAAAATAAGGGGAGAAATATCTGAAATCGAGATTAGGAAAATGATAGAGAAAATCAACCAGTCAAAAAACTGGTTCTTTGAAAAAATCAATAAGATTGATACATCCCTAGCTAAATTAACCAAAAGCAAGAGAGAGAAAACCCAAATTAACAAAATTAGAAATGAACATGGAGTTATCACTACTGATACCCAAGAAATCCAGAGAATTATAACATCATATTTCAAAAACTTATACTCTGTGAAATATGACAACACAAAAGAGATGGATGAATTCCTAAGTAAACACAACTTACTTAAATTGAATCAGGAAGTTGTGAATTATTTAAATAGTTCTATAACATATAAGGAAATTAAGGAAATTGAGGAAGTAATCTTGAATCTTTTTATTTTTCTTAAAATACTCTGGAGCACACTAATTAAATTCAGCTTCCCTTTTCTCCGTCATCCTCCATCTCTCATCCCATCATCTAGCAACCACTAATCTATACTCAGGTTGGTTTCTTCAGGTTTCCATATGTCTTCTGGGGAGGGAGTGTCAATCCTGTCACTGTGTGAAGTGTGGGTGGCTCTCGATCATTTGGCTGTAGCTTCATTCCTAAGGCTGGGGACAAATCCTGTCCCCACAAGTCCAAAGGCTTTATCTTTTGAACCGTAGGAGAGAGAAAGCAACACTTCTCTAGGATCTATGATGGGAGTGGCAGCCTTGACAGTCTGTAAATAAAGTTTTACTTTTCTTTAATTATGGCATCTGTTTGCAGCCAGACAGCTCTTTTCTGTGATCTTGAAGTCCACAAAATCTTGACAGTTCTCCTTTATCTCATTCCACATTCATCTAGTTCAGTGAAACTATTCATATAGTTTCATTTTTATTGCTTGTTTCTGCTGAGGTGGGTGATTTTATGGCTCATACTCATTGCTATAGTCTACTGTTCAAATCCCCTCCATATTCCTGGCTGCTAACCTAGTCACCAATAGTATTAGTAATGGTATTCAGATGTGAGGTGTTTGGGAGATGATCAGACTACAAAGACAAAACTCTCATGAATGGTGTTCGCATGAAGAAAAGAGAACCAAGTGTCCTGTGCCTCTGTGTCTGTGAAAAGAAAAACAATACACTGTGATGAAGCTCCTTAGGAGACACTAAATCTGCTGAACCCTTATCCTTGATTCCCCTGTCTCCAGAGCTATGGAAAGCCACTTGATATAAGCCACATCTGAAGTGTCCTTTCCAGAACAACTTCATTTTTACAATATGGATAGCTGGAGAACTCAAATCCTTTAACTTTTTTTTTTTTTTGCTTTATAATTCCATCTCTAATTCATTTCCCTTTGATTGAGATTTTTTCAGTTCCTGCCTTTTTCTAACTCATGAAACAGCTACTTGTCTTCTGGTTTGTTGAAGAAGTAAGTCAAACAACACTTGCCATGACAATGTCTGTCAAAGTAGCTGGCCATAGACACTCCAGCACCATGTTCATCTGCAGGGCATGCTCGATGAAGGCAACTAATTTTGCCATTTTCTTCCACCTTATAATATTTCAGGACAAGTCAACTTAACTTTTTTCCTCTTGTGCATATTCTTCTTGGGAGTGTGTAAGACTTCTTCCTTTTCTGAGCACCACCACGAAGTCTCAGCACAAGATGAAGGGTGACTCCTTTTGGATGTTGTAGTCAGATAAAGTACATCTATCTTCCAGTTGCTTACTGCAAACATCAGTCTTTGCTGACCAGGAGGAATTCCTTCCTTATCCTGGATCTTGGCCTTTACATTTTCTATACTGTCTGAGGATTTTACCTCAAGTGTGATGGTCGTCCTGGTAAGGGTTTTTATGAAAATCTGCATCTTGGTGGTGGTTTTACCGCAGATGACGGATCAGAAAGGAAGGGCCTGAATGCATTTTAATAAGAAGTAAGTATGAGCAAGGTCATACTTTCAACATTTGCTTAGAAATTTCCTCAGTCTCATACCCAATTTTGCCATTCAGTAAGCCATTTTCCCCAAAATCTGAGACTATGAGCCACCAATCTCTTGTTCATTTTATAACAAGATGCCCATTTTCCATTTTACTTTTTTTCATTTTCCATTTTACAATAACATAGTTTCTATTTTAACCTAAGACTATATACTGCAGTGACATTTAACATTAGTATCAATATTATATCTGTAATGGCATTATACATTCTGATTTTTTCACAAATTTTACTTCAAACACTATATTTATATTTCAACAATGCAATTTTTATCTAGCATTCTTAGATTTAGGCATTTCAGTTAGCTCTCTTATTTTCTTCCTGAGCACTTTCCAGAATGACCTTTAACATCCAAATTTCTATTAATTCTTTCTTTATGAAAACTCAGACTTTTTCTAGTCTATTCTTCTACTATTTATCCATCACTCAGTTGCAAAGTACACATTTTGGAGTATTTCTTATATCATCAATGTACTCCTGGCATGAAAAAATTCTGACTTACCTGACTCAGGTTTCCATAGCAAATAAAACACTGGTTAGTATCTAAAATTTTATTTATTTATTTATTTGCATTTTTCATAGGTCTAGGGGCTAGAATTTCAAGGTCAAGGGCCAATTACTTTAGTGTCTAATAAGGGCTCTCTTCTCACTGTTGTGTTCACATGGCCTTTTCTCAGTATATGTAGACAAAGTCTCTAGTGTCACTTCTTTAAGAAGACACTAATATAGGATTAAGGCCCCAATTTTATTTATTTATTTTAATGTATTTATGTAAAAAGGAGGAAGGAAGAGAGAGAGAGAGAAAGAGAGAGAGAGAAAGAGAGAGAGAGAGAGAGAGAGAGAGAGAGAGATGCATGCCATGCCATATATATGGAGATCAGAGGACAACTTTCAGAGTCTCTACTTCCATCATGTGGACTTCTAGAAATTGAACTGAGATCCCAGGTTTGTATACAGGTACTTTACCTGCTGAGTTATCTTGCTGGCCGCAAAGCCCAATTTTATGACCTCATGTAACTGTAATTACTTCTTTAAAAGCTCTATCTCTAAAAATAGATGAACTGGAGGTTAGGACTTTATTGAATTATTTTTCAGGGGCAAAAACATTTTATCCATCATAGGTTAGCTGAAAATTTCTTAACCATAATTAAAAATTAAGTCCATTAATGAATATTGGTAATGTTTTATTAAAATTGAAACATTAAATGCATATCAAACACACACACACACACACACACACACGCGCGCGCGCGCGCGTAGAAGAGGGTACTTTGTGTACCTGTGGAGGCCCAAGGGTGACTTCTAGAATCATCCTGGATTGCTCTACCTCCTTTTTACTTTGATCTAGCGTTTCCCATGCTCTGCCTATCAGGGCTGGAATTGCAGGCCTTCCCCATATTCTCCCAACCTATTTATGTGGGATCTAGGGATCTGGAATCAGGTCGTTTTGCTTGTGAGGCCAAGGTTTTAACCCCTGGGCCATCCCAAACCTGAAAACATTTATTAAAGTGACTTCAGTGCTAGGAACCTGAGCATGAACAGACGTTGGAGAACTGTAGCCTCTGGTCAGGCAGGGTTTGCAGCTTGGGGTGTCTTGAGTCTGCAACTTTCAAAGGATTGGGGGAAACTGAGATACAAGGCAGGTGAAAAGGGATGTAAAAGGATGACTCCTGGGCTCCTTCTCCAACTTCTGGGTGATATGAGCCATGAAGGTGTGGAGAGTTAAGACACAGCTGGCGCTCCCAGGTTCTGCGGTGTCTATGACTCCCTCCTTGGTTGGTGTCGCTGCTGCCTAGGCCAACCAAGGGTCCTGCTGGCCCGAACCTGCTCCAGACCTAGAGGATGGAGACACGATGGAAGCATTTTCATTCAAGCCACAGATGGGAAAGCCCAGCGGGTTGCAGTGGGGCCTAAGTAGAATGCAAACTGAAATAGTGGACACTGTGGACTTGAAATATACTCATGCTTCGCTGTTTATGATGGGTGTTCTGGTTCTCAAGTTGTCAAGTACTGCATTTATGTCAGACAAGAAACAAGGTGCAGATGGAAGTGGGTCAAAAGCTGTGGGCATTTTCATTTCTCTCCACATTAAATGTAGAAACTCTAGGAGTCCCTGGGGGGAATGGGAAGATGGTACAGCGTTTATAGGCTTTGTTCCACAAGTAAAGGGATGCAAGTTTGTATCCAAAGATCCCAATAAAAATTCCAGGCAAGTATGCCAGCCCATCTGTAACTGTAGTCCTGGAAATCCTCAGAGTCTTGGGAACCTTTGGAGCAAACTGACTAGCCACACTAGCTCTAATGGTATGCTCTAGGTTTAACTACACACCCAGGCTCACAACAATAATATGGAAGAGTGATTGAGGGTGATTCCTGATAATTTCCCTTGGCACACACATTCAAGGGCACTTGTATACATACACCTGCACAAATGCACACCCACCCACATGCAAACACACATACATGTACCCCATACACATACATGTGAAATAAGCAAGAGTGTCTGGGGTTTTGATTATACAAATGTGTTATGGAAAGGTGCTACAGGTCAGGTTGTCTCATTAAAACTGCCCATCTAGCCAGGGAATGTATTTTTGCCTCCAAAGGCAAAGCTCAAAATTCTTGCGTCTTTTAACATTCATCCTCAACATTAAGGAAGGAGATATGACAAAATTGAGAGTGACTATACCAAAGAACTTCAACACTATAGCAACTAGCCCAAAACTGACTTTTTGTAGACTTGAGGCTTACAGAAACATGATTTCAAATTCATGTTGTAACTCAAGCTAGAAATTTTTGCTGTACGCAAAACTGCAAAAGAAAATCAACAAACCACAATCCAGAACTTCAGAGACTCTATATTATCCACATAGAACTAAGCCAGCCTAATCTCCCCCCATCCTGAAGCTCAGGGACATTTGCGGAAGAGGGGGCGGTAAGAGTGTAAGAGCAAAAGGATGGGGGGAGCAATGATTTGAAGAGTCTTCACACTAGTTAGGGCTGAAGCAATCATAATAGGACTTTGCATGCCCTGTGCCATGTCCGTTACACTATTGACCTCACAAAATCTAACATCGGCTAAAGGCACCAAGATCCTTGGAGGCAAGGGATTGATGGCCACAGTAGTGTTCCTATGCTTAAGGGGAACATGAGAAAGGGTTCAGGGAAATGCCACTGGGTCCTTGTACGTCATGGGAAAGGAGGACTAAGAGGAGAGTTAGGCATACACAATAAAGGACTCTCTGGGAATTGGGGGGGAGGCACTGGGAGATGGGGAGGGAGGGAGGGGGAGCAGGGGGTTCGGGGGAGGAGGGGGGAGGGAACTGGTCTACCTATTAAGTTTGTATGAGCGGAAATAATAATAAAAATGTTAAAAAAAAAAAGAAATTTTTGCTGTACGATTTTGTTTTTTGTAAAGTGTAATTATCCTTCTATGAAATACGTATTTAATTATGAAATGTTTTGAAATCACTATCAATGATAACGTATAAAAACAATCCAACAACATTGTTTTATACATGAAATTATTCATAAATACAAGTATGTAGGCAAGTTTAAAAGTATGCTATTGTGTGATAGTTAGCTACAGGTGTCAACTTGACAATTAAAGGAAGGAGCTCTGAGTACATTTGTAAATAATGAATAGTTGAATTAAGTCTTAAGAAAACCTGAAGGAGATTGTCTATTGTTAGGGAGGGCCCAGCTCATAGTGGATAAGATGAAGGGAAGTGATTCAGAGAAATGTCATTCTTTGGTATATGTAGACATACTGTCTGGCAAGTGAGAATATTTCCTCTCTCAGCAGTCGTGTGGATATGGTGTGCCCAGTTCTCTTGGCTCCTGGTGTTGGCATGAGCTGTCCTGCCAACCTGGATTAAGAACTGTAACTAGACAATCGCAAGTCCAAATGAGGTTCCCTTATTCCCAAAAGCCATTTAGTCATTAATTTATTGGTCACATACAGGCAAACTGCAACAATTGATGTGGGAAGACCCAGCCCATAGTAAGACCATATCCTGGGCAGGTGGATAAGATCGATGAAGCTGCTTTAGTTTAGTATGCTCTAGCATACTTTGACAGTCTTGCTGTCTCACAAGTGAGGTTTGCCCCTCTCTCAGCAATCTCTGTAGATATGGTGTGGCCATTTCTTTTGGCCCCCAGTGTTAGTAATAAATTGTTAGACTAGAAATGCAACTGGAAAATTATAAAAAGAATAAAACCCCTTTTGTTCCCATAAGCAGTTTGTCATGAATTTATCAGCAACATCCAGCAAACCACCAAATATTTTGGTAACAGAAGAGTGGGGTGTTGCTTCTAAATTTGGCTATGTGCCTTTTGTGGATTGTGAACTGTTTCTTTTTTTAAAATTTTTTATTATTGTTATTTATTCAACTGTGCGCATGTGCGTGTGTATGTGCGCATGCGTGCGTGTGTGTGTGCATGCGTGTGTCTGTGCATGTGTAGAACCATGGACGAATTCGCAAACCACCATGGACGCCTCCACCTCCTTCTGCCCTGGGATTCACAGGCTCCGCCCTACCAGGACCGGAAACGCAGGCCGCCCCCGCCTGGTGTCTATACGTGGGATCTGGGATCCGAACTCCGGACCTTCCGCCTGTAAGGCAGAGGCTTAACCCCTGAGCCACCTCTCCAGCCCGTGAACTGTTTCTTAAAGAAATGGGAAATGTTTGAAAATTTCGAGATTGTGTGCTATAAAAAGCGTTGAGCGGGGCTGGAGAGGTGGCTCAGGGGTTAAGCCTCTGCCTTGCAGGCGGAAGGTCCGGAGTTCGGATCCTAGACCCCACGTATAGATGCCAGGTGGAAGCCCGGGCGGCCTGCGTTTCTGGTACTGGTAGGGCGGAACCTCCTCTGTGAAGGAGGAGGCGGTCCATGGTGGTTCCCGAATTCGTCTGTGGTTCTACACACACATACACGCATACATGCACACACATACGCACCGCACACACACACATACACGCGCACAATTGAATAAATAATTAAAATTAAAAAAAAAAGCGTTGAGCACAGCTTAATGGGCCCTTTGGAAAACAGTAATGCTGAAGGAATTGTAACTTCTTTGAGCCCAGATTGCAATGAAAGAAACAAGGACTTCTGTGAAGTTGAATTTAAAGATGATAGACTGGTTTGTTTGTAAAGGGGAGCTGTGTCGGCAGCCTGGAAGTTTTGGATGAAGAAAAGGGCAGACAGCAGAGCAGCCGTGGCTGCTGGAGAAATGAATGTCATTGAAGAAACACCTAGTGCTTGCATTGGAATGTTAGGAGAAATGAGTATCATCCTATGGAGAGTCCATTCTGTGAAAACCCAGATTTGATTAGCAAGAGAAATCTAAGGCTAAAGCAATTTGTTGCCCTTCAAAAGATTTGGCTGTCTACAAAAGGGGTTTTCCAGGGTCAGTATGCAGAAGTTAGCACAGTTGTGGTTTGAGCAGGCCAGGTTATATCTTATCTTCACTACAGAACTTGGTATCATTGTCCAGGTGATACTGGTTTTGATGCAAGATTGAAGGGTTCATGGAATGCAGTTGAAGCTTTTCATCAAGTGGCAGGTTTGCAGTGCCTTAAAAGGAAGGTGACTCTTATAGTTGCAGTAGCAGACCCTGAATGTTGTTGGAGATGGCAAAATCATGGGACATGTGACAAGGAAAGCTATGAGTACAGATAGAAAGGAGATGGCTCAGAGGACAGCAGTTTATACTGTGACCAGAAAAGAAGTAGTCATGCACTTGCCCAGTGATTTTGAGCAGATCTGAATACAAAATGAGCAACATAAAATGGACATTGAACTATTGGACTTTGAGAACTAATAAAATCGGATATATTTTATACCACAAGATAAATGTGACACCTATTGAAAGATTACATTTTAAAAGTAATGTGTTTTTAATGTTAAGTTGACAATAGATGAAGTGTGGTAATTAGCTACAAGTGTCAGTTTGACAATTGAAGGCTCAATCGAGTAGTTGAGCTAAACCCTGAGCACATCTACAGGAGGACATTGTCTAGTTGATGGGTAAGACCTAGCCCATAGTGTGTAGGATTATTCCCTGGACAGATGGATAAGATGGAGGAACAATGGTGGATCACAGGTGGGGGGATGGCGAATCCCTGATGGGTCACCATGAAAATACCAGTGATGGACTTCTACAAAGTTTATTTATACAGGGGAAAGGGAGTATTCAAGCAGAGGCCATGAAACCTTTGATTAGTTTGTAAAGGAAAGGGATCCTCAGCATCAGGGCTGTGAGACTTTCAATTGGATAAGTGAGAGTGTGCTCTCAGTTTTCAGTACGTGCAACACATGTACTGGTGGCCAACACATTGTGAGATTTTGAATCCTTGGCAGGAAAAGGGTCTTCACATAAGCATCTTTACTTCACAAAAATACCAGTTTCAAACTTGTCATGGTTTGAAATGTGTCTCCCACGGTCTCATGTGTTTGGCAAGGTCATGGCACCTTGAGAGGCGAGCCTTGCTGGAGGAAGGCAGTCACAAGGGTTGGGCCTTGAGGTGGATTAGTCCCACCCTACCTCCAGGAGAAGTCTGCCTTTGCTGCAAGCAGTCTGCCGCTCTCAGCTTCCAAGATGTCTGCGGTGACTTAGCCTCTTCCAGCTTTGGCCAGCCAGCCATGCCGCCTCTGCCATGAGAAACTGCCTCCCCTCTGGAACTGTAAGCTGAATAAACCTCCCTTTCTCCCTTAAATTGATTGACTTTGAGTGTTCTCTCACAGCAATAGTTAAGAGTAACCGTTACAAAACTTTTTCTCTACCACTAGAAAGGTCTCCAGACATTAACAGCACTGACTAATTAATGCATTGTACTTTAGTTCACACAGAGCTTATGGAGTAACCTCCTCAAACAGCTTTGGATGTTTTCTCAGATTTTGTAAAAGAAACTCCTGTTAGCCACAAGATGGTGTTTTACATGTCTTTCCACTAGATGGCGCTCCACATCAGCATACATCACCAGTCAAAGAGACACAGAATAAATTTTTAGGTAACTCATAATACATTAAAACTTGCTATAAAAAACTATGCAATGCACTGCTGGAGAGATGGTTTAGTCAGCAAAGTGCTTGTTCGTAATCATGAGGATGTGAACCAGGTATGGTGGTATGCAACTGTAATCTCAGAGCTAAGAAAACAGAGACAGAAGAATGTTTAGCTCTTTCAGGCTAGTCTAGCTCATTTGGTGAGCCGCAAGTTCAATGAGAGACCCTGTTTCAAAAATAATATGGAGGGCTGGAGAGATGGTTCAGGGATTAAAACTCAGTCTCACAAGCAGAAGATCATGAGTTTGGATCCCAGATCCCATATAAAAAACGCCAGACCTAAAGGGTGGTGGCCTGCACTTCTGGCTGTGGTGGGTGGAGCCTGGGAAATTGCAGAACAAAGCAAAAAGTTGGTAGAGGTAATCCAGGATGATTCTCGAAGTCACAGAGACACAGAGTGCCCCCCCACAGATACATAAAATAGTTTATAAAAAAGGGGATAATAAAAATGATGACTTTATGCTCTCCAAATTTATAACTTGCAAAAGACTAGTGCCTGTGTGTGGGTGTGTGTGCATGTGTGCTCTCATGCACACACACATGCTAGAGGGCACTTGAATGTTTGTATCTATGGAGGCCCAAGGTTGCCATCAGGGATCATACTGGATTGGTCTACCTCCTTATTGCTTTATTTAGATGTTTCCCAGGCTCTGCATTCTAGGACAAGAATTACAGGTTACCACCCTTGCCTCCTGGCATTTTTACATGGGATCTGGGAACTGAACTTAGGTCCTTTTGTTTGTGAGGCAAAGATTTAAACCTCTGAGTCACTTCCCTAGCCCCACAAAAGAATATCATGAACATCATAAGCCACTAAAAGTTACAAAAGAATAAATTAAAGGCTTGAATAGTCATCTATTAAATCCATTTAAGAAATTGGATAATTAATGTGTTTCAAAGGACAAGACAAATGAATTTATCTCATCAATGCATCTTGCAAAAGATTTTTCAAATTTCCAAACTCAGAAAATAGAAGCAAAAGCAGAAGGGACACTTATTTTTTGGTGTGTGTGTGTGTGTATGTGTTTGAATGTGGGTAGTTATGCATGTATGTGAGATTGTGCATACAAGAGGACACTTGAGCATGTGTGCCTGTGGAGGAAACCCAAGGGTGACATCAGGAATCATCCCAGATGCTCTACTTCCTTATTGCTTTGCTCTGGGGTTTCCCAGGCTCTTCCTTTCAGAACTGGAATTACAGGTCACTGCCATTTCTGCCTGGCATTTTTAAATGGGAGCTGGGGATCCAAACGCTGATTCTTTTTCTTTCAAAGCAAAGGATTTAACCACTGAGCCATTTCTCTACCCCCAACTTCTTAATTCATTCTGTGAGGCCAAGATTATCCTGCCATCAAAACAAGTGAAGGAGACTGCAAAAAAAGAAAGGCTATACTCAATTTCTCTTATAACAGAGACCCAAAAATCCTCAACAAGAAGAAAATGAGGTCTAGTACTGTATGCGGTAGGACAAAAAAAAAATCAGAAAGTAGAATTGAAAAGGAAAAAATAAAGGTCTCCTTATTTATAAAGCACAGGGTGATATAGGTACTATACAGTGAGGAATTTTTTTTTTTATTATTACCGCTCATACAAACTTAATAGGTAGACCAGTTCCCTCCCTCCCTCCTCCTCCCCCCGAAACTCCCTGCTCCCCCTCCCTTCCTCCCCATCCCCCAGTGCCTCCCCCCCAATTCCCAGAGAGTCCTTTATTGTGAATGCCTAACTCTCCTCTGGGTCCTCCACAATGAGGAATTTTTTAAAAGTCCTAAAACTAAAGCAAAATAGAGCAATATTAAAAATAGATTTTATATTGAAAAATCAAAGTATAAGATATAAAAATAGAGCAATGTGACAAAACATGAGGCATTTATTTAAAATGTCAAGTGCTTTCATATACCAGCAAGGAAAAGTGGAATATAATTTTTTAAATTAAAAAAATTAATTTTTTAATTTTTAAAGTTTAGTGTGTGTGTGTGTGTGTGTGTGTGTGTGTGTGTGTGTGTATGCGTGCGCACGTGTGCGAGCCAGAGAGCACTGTGTGTCCCTGGGGAGGACCAAGAGTGACTTCAGGAGTCATCTTGGATCTCTTCTACCTCATTCTTGCTTCACTCTGGGATTTCCCAGGCTCCGCCCACCGGGACCGGAAGTGTGGGTCGCTGGTTTGGTCTGGTGTTTTTATGTGGGAAGTGGGATCCAAACTCAGGACCTTCTGCTTATGAGACAGAGTCTTAACCCCTGAGCCATCTCTCCAACCTGAAATATAATTTTTTAAAAAAGAAGTGCCATTTACAATTATTCCAAAAATGTTAAATTCTTTATAAACATATGTATATAATTTGTCGGTGAAAACCTTCAGGATATTAATGAAAAAAAATTTTAAAGTCTAAACGGAAATGGTTGGTATTTACAGATTTGAAGATTCTGTATTGTAGATATGTCAGTTTTTCCTAACTTGTTCTCTAGGTTCAAAGCAATTCTACCCAAAAATCCAGTGATATATTTTCAAGGTTTTAACTGACACTTCAAGCTTATATGAAAAATAAAAGGATTAGATCAGTCAACAAACTATTGAAACACAAAGTTGTAGAACTCACAGTGTCAGAATTTAGTATAAAACTATGTTTTGCCTTACTTTGAGCCTGGTGGACTGTCATACTGACTACATTTGAAATGACCTAGAACAGTTTGCTTTTGGCTTGTCCTTGAAAAATGGGCTTGGCCTATTGTAATAGTTACTCTTAACTATTGTTGTGAGAGAACACCTTAGGGTTCCAGCAGGGAGATACAATCTTTCACCGTGGAGGTGATATGGCTGGTAGCTGAAGCTAGCAGGCTAAGTCACTCCCATCCACGTGGCTGGAGTATTCCTGTTTAGTCTGTCTCTTCACTTCTTAGTCTCCTATTCTATGGCTCTTTTTATCTGGTCTGATACTAGGACGTCCCAGTGAAATCTAGGGAGGTTCCTATTGGATCTAGGGCTGATCTTTGTATTGTTTAAATGTACTGATCTAGATAATCTCTTCAGGTGATCTCAGCTGATCTTAGTTAATGCCAGGTGTGTCAAATTAACACCCAGGATTAACTATCATACTTAGGTCATTTAGACATTTAATAATGCATGCAGTCACTACTTATGGATAATAGAACAAGCTGTAGCAATCCAGTGATGAAGAGGTTGACTAAGCTTCTCCCATGGTGAAGTTGAATGTGCAGCAAAGGAAATGATTCTAGGTATTGTCTGAGGTGGCAATAGAGGGACACTAGCTTATTTGTACATGATTGTCAGGGAATGCTTTCCTCAGGAGTTGTTGAGCTCTGACTTGAATGACAGAAGGAAAAAGTCTTTCTAAGTTCCCAAGGAAACAAAACTATTGAGAAAAGAGAATGCTCGCTGCGAAGCACTGAAGTTGAAAGCAGACTATTAGAAGGACAGGAAGAAGGTTATGAACCTGGAATGAAACAAAAGCACTCCCATCCTCTCTGGGTCTCTTGTATGCACATTGCTTCTGCAAAGAGAGAGCATTTACACTAGAAAAAGCACTAAATGGAGGCAGTTAGGTCTCGAGCATCACCTCTGGACCAAGAGGTGAAAGTGGGGATGGAAGTAGGTTTCCCAGGCACATGTCTCTCATTTGAGAACTTTGGGTGGTGAGGAAGATTTTAGGGCGAGGAGAATGAACAGTGCAGACCCACAGATACATCAACTTCTGGAAATTATGGATTAAGGCACCATTTGAGGCACTGGAAAGGACTGGATGTTGGAGTTGTTGGATTCTTAGAGTGCCAGACGAAGGGAGAAAAGAGTAGGAAGGCTTGGAGACTGAAGCCGAGGGTGGATTGAGGAAGGCTTGCCACAAGTTAGAGGGGCCTGTTCTGTTGTCAGCCCTCCACAAGGGTACAGCCATGGATGAATGGGTAAAGGTACACTGGAAGTGAGAGCTTGACCTACCTGTTCCATCCCCATTGTCTGATGCGGGAGACTCCCGGCATAGTTTTAGATGTGAGTTGAGCCTCGAAGGTGGAGAAATGAGAGACTTTTCTTAGGTCACCATTAGAAATCCATGGAGCACAGGACCTGGGTTGAGGTTGGACTGAGTGGGGCTGAAGTTCCACTCCAAATATTGGAATGGAACACAACAGAAACCTCACTGTAGATAGTCATCAAGCAATTCTTCTTTACCCCTATGCTCAGCCTTCAGCTTGCATGGCCAGAGAAGTCCAAGGAATACCTACTTCTGCCCCCAGGGGACTTTGGTGACCATGGCAGTCATCTTTTGAGCTTCCTGGATCAGAAAAATAGTGAGGTACACTGGGGAGCTGAAGGGAGCATGAGGAAGCTCCAGAACACATAGAGGGTTCTCTTATAATCCAGCCATATGCTTCATTGTCTGTAGGGTGAACTGGGGGCGACTTGTCTCCCTTCACACTCTTCCACTTCCAGAGACTATGTGAGAATGAGCCATTTTTTGGGGTCAGTGAAGCATGGAAGGCTGTGGTTTTTTGTGAGTCAAAGGGAGAGCTGAGAGGGAAGAGTCAGGTCCCATTCCAGAGTGAAGATCCTCAGTTAACACAGTGGCACCTTACGGCTCACCTATGGTGAGCCTTACGCTGCATGTACTGGCTAGTCTGGCAAGTGTCCCTCTTCTTTCTCAAAAAGATTTGGGTGTAAAGGCAATGTTTTGAGTTCCTCTGAGTAAAGATGACCAGGCCCCATTAGGAATCAAGGTAAGCACTGACAGTGTGCTGAAGGGGCCTACCCCAGATAGTGGAATCCAAGTAATCCAGCTGCACACATATTGTCTACTCCATACCAAAAGGGGGTTGACTGGTAGGGAAAAAGTCCCTTCTCATTTTTACCTCATGGGATTTTAGGAGTTAAAGTCATGCCATGACATCTACTCCACAGGCAGCATTAGCAGATAGAGCCCAGGATGTGTTGGAGTCAAGGTCACAACACATATGGGCTGAGGAAGCCCTAAGTAAGATATGGCTTCTCCAAATAACCCAACTTCACCCATGCGGCCAATCCTATGCCATGCAACTGATTAGAAAAGATTCTGCCATCCACATCCATCCATTCACATACTCTATCAGCCTTAGGATACTCAGAGAGTCAGAGCCTTGATCTATAGCGAGCTGACTTAAATCAGAAGACGGGTCACATAAGGATTAAACTAGAAAATACAAAATCAGGTATATGTTTTTACATACATCCTTGCTCTGGGATCTGGACCACGGGGAATTTTTAGGAGCTGGAGCTGGAAGAAAAACTGGGTATATGAGCCCCAAGACAGAAAAGATGAATTCCCCCCAGCTCATTGCAGCAACATCATTTCCTTAGGTATAAGAAAAGAACTGGCTCTTGGTGCCCTCATGAAGATGAGAAGGTGGTTTCTGTAGACAAGTAACATTAACAGTCAGTGTTTGGGGGGCATTTTTTGTCAGAAGTGGAGTGCTTTCCTTGGCTGCAGATCTGTGGATGCATTATAGAGTTGAGACATTGTGTTTAGGAAAAATTATCTTACGTAGGTTTAAGTCTAGTGCTCAGAGAATATTAAAACATATATTAATCTTTGGTTATACTTTCCCATTAGGTGTTTAAGATTATATATTGATGGCCAGAATGACTTATTTGGCTATTTTTGCCTAGGCCAGTTTAGTCGTCAAGGTTTATTTGGGACTTTAGTTGGGAGTCCTTGACTCTGTTATGCCCAGATTGCAAAATCCAAAGAAACCCACTGAAGTCGTCCACTGATGCAAGAACAAGAGGGTCATTTTTATTAAACAAACCTAGGTTTGGGGTGCACAAGTCCTCAGTACAGTGAGGGAGTGCGACCCCAAGGCAGCAGGGTTTAGGGATTTTATAAGCAGGGACTGAGGAATTCGTACGTAGCCCATGTAGCCTTCCTCAACCCCTCCCATGGTGACCGATGGCACTCTGCTCTTCCTGGTATATGCGGGGGTGGGGGGACTGGCACCGAGGGGTCTGTGGTTGTTCCAAGGACATCAGCACTTAAATCAGCTCCGACTCCCATAAACAGTTTCTAGAACCCTTGGATTTACTCATGGGCCTTGAAATTCCTTGAGCAGTTAGTGAATGGCTTCCACCTGCTCTGACCACAATCTGTCCTTGACAAAGTTGGTAAAATAGTACTGTAAAGGCTGCTCTTCCAATTTAAGGGGTTCCCAGAACGTTAAGTATATTTGGAGCTGACTGGTCATTGTTATAGTCACATACACAAATTGGGTCAAACAGTCTATGTCTACAATGTCCAGTGTTTCACAGGGAGGGCAAGTGAACAAGTACAAAATGGAAACAAATATGTTCAGGTCCCACAGCTCCTTTTCTGCACAGATAAATCAAGGTCGTGCTGACTAAGTGACTCCCTCTGGAAGCACAGAACATAAGACCCTGCTTTGATTTCCCACTTTGTAGCATGGATATTGGTCAGGTTCCAATGACTGGGTCACATGGCCTCTCTGAACAAGAGGGAAAGTGACTTGCCAGAGGTGTAGGGTCACATTGAGAAATGTCTCAGGGTCACCAAGAACTACTTGTACCCTGCTTTTGGCATCCCCACTTAATACTAGAGGACAAGGGAAGGCTCCTGGCCAGGCATGTTCTTCCCAGCCTGAAACTAGAACTGACATCAGTGTTCAGACTCACCTTCTAGGAGAGTTAATAGGACTCAATTTGGTATCTGGGAACATGGTGGTCATTCTAGCTTTCTCCAGGTTTAGCAGGAGGAGCAGAGCCTCAAAACTGTTTTGTATGCATTTGTGTGTGGGAAGGCATCTGTGTCTGTGTGTATCAGAAGCACATGTGTGCCTGTGGAGGTCCAAGGGTGACTTTGAGTCATCCTGGATTACTTCTATCTCCTTTTTGTTTTGCTCTAACACTTCATAGGCCACAAGTGCAGGCCGCCACCATTCTGTGGGATCCAGGATTTGAACTCAGGTCTTTCTGCCTAAGAGACAGAGGCTTAACTTCTGAGCCATCTCTCCAGCCTTGGAAATTTTTTATAAGGGGGCAGGCACTTCCCACTGATTGGGGAGGTTGGGAGTGAGGCTGAGTCCTATGGGTGCGGGGTAATCTCACTGGGTTTCCAAATGTTATAGCCACATAAGAAAGTTACAGACTACCATGCTTTAAGCCAATTAAGAGGAAAAGAAATACTTTCTTAATTAAGAACGTGATGGAGAGTGGTTTATATGCCTCAAAAGTCTCTCAGTACTGAACCTTAGGAATTTTGGAGTTTATAAAGGGAAGAAACCCTACAAAAATCACAGTAATAGTTAAGTCAGATTTAGGTCAGAGAAATCTTGTTTGAGTAGTTATTTTGTAAATGTTTTGGTTACATACAGAAATTGTTCTTTTTCCGTGTGTGTGTGTGTGTGTGTGTGTGTGTGTGTGTGTGTGTGTGTGTGTATGTGTGTGTGTGTCTGTGGAGGCCCAAGGGTGACTTCAGAAATCATCCTGGATTGCTTCTACCTCCTTTGTTTTGGAATTTCCTGGGCTCTGCCCACTAGGTTTCTGCCTGGCGTTTTTACATGGTATCTGGAATCTGAACTCAGGACCTTCTGCTTCTGAAGCAGTCTTAACCCTTGAGCCATGTCTCAGCCCTCTCCTGGCATTTTTATTTGGGATATGGGATCTGAACTTGGGTTTTTCTTCCCACTTTTGAGGTAGACTCTTTATCTCTGAGCCATCTCTTCAGCCCCCAGAAATTGTTTTGATTATACATCCTGGAGTTACTCTGCTTATAAATCTGGGCAATGGTCAGGGTCATAATAAGCTCCAAAGGTGCTAGAAAGACTTACACATGCAGCTGAGGGTTGGGTAGGATGTGGCTGAAAAACGCCCAAGCAGGCAAAAGTGGAGCCAGGGACTGAGTCACGGTAAAATGCTGTTATCTCTGTTACTTCAAAAGCTAATGTCAGACAGAAGAGGAGCTTCTTTCTTCAATGATTTACCCACTGATAAGTCATCCATGCCCTAGCAAGTACTCAAGTACTTCCCAGATGAAACCCAGTGGACCACACATGCGGAAGGATATGAACATAGGGGGGAGACTGGCTGGAAATGACAACATATGAAGTGGGACAGGAGGCAATGGGGGATTGGAGATAAAGGGGTGAAATGACAAATTCACTGTATTCATGTATGAAACTGTAAGAATTTTAAAAATTAAAATTAGAAAAGTGAAAGTATCCAAGAAAGCTAGGTGATCTCTTCCACTATGTGAGGACAAAATGACAATGCCTATCATCTGAGAATCAGGCAGTATAGGTCCATAGGGAAAAATGAACCTGCTACTCTTGAACTGTGAAAAATAAACTTCCATTTTTTATAAGTTAACCCAAAATCTAAGTTTGTCCCAGAAGTGGGAAGTTTTCCTCCCCCACCACAGAATAAGCTGCATATATTTTTTTTTTCTCCTGCAAGAAAGTATGCTGGGGTAGAAATTGTCTCAATCCAGAGCCTTCTAGGCAGCCAGGCATGGCCAGTGGAGAGAGACTATAGTCTTATCAGATGATCAGAGCCTGTGGGCATATAGTAGGTGAAAGTACAGTCATGCTCTTCTGGTCCTTGGCTAGTCAGAGCAACAAGTATCAGCCCCCAGACTCACCAAGCCTGTTGGAAGTTGGGAGATGCAGGGCAACGCTGTGGCAGCACCTCAAGATAAAGAAGCTGAACGGTTTATGGGGAATGACTGGATTTTGGAGGGCTGAGGTAGGGCTTTCCTCTACTTCGCTGTGCCAAGCATTGACCTTTACAAGGGGCAAGTGATACAAGTGGTAGAATCTTCTCATTCTTTACTGGATGGTTGGGTAAAAGAACTGGCACACAACAAGGTAAATGAGAAAAATCCTCCAAAAGTCTGTATGTAAATGAGAAAACAATGGTTGAAAAGTTTGAAGGCCCCGTGTGTGTGTGCGTGCGTGCGTGTGTGTGTGTGTGTGTGTGTGTGTGTGTGTGTGTATGCATATTTGTGTGTGTTTGTGTAGAAAAGGAGATTTTATTGAATGAAGTTGACTAGAGAGGTCATTCGGGTCCCCCAAACAGTACAGGACATTTGCCACTGTTGTTATTCTTTTCAACTGGAACTAGACAGTAAGACTCTATTACAGAAGACACCACAGGCATTGCTGAGGGACGTGGAACACTTAAGCTGGGACTAAGCAGTGAACTTCCTCCTTCCTGGCGAGCTTTAGTGGTGCTCATAAGTACTATGCTGGGTGCTGGGGAGAATTGTCATCCGTAGTTTTAGTCACCTGTGGATCCTATCTGACCTGTCACCACCATGCTGAGCAAAGGTGTCTGCAGGTGTACATTAATTAGTGAGTGACTTTTATGAAGGCAGCCAGCTGCTTTCTGATTCGCTCTAAGGTCTGCTCCACACTGAAGAATTCATGTCCGCTACTGTGAATCTGTTAAACAACCCCTGGCTAGAGAAGTCATAGGCTCTATTGAGGAAGCTACTGCTGCTGTGCTAAACCAACATGTTATCTCCCATAAAACTGTCTTCTAAGTAATTAAATTTGTGCTCCCACTTACCGCCACCCTCGGCTTTGATCAGAGAAGCTTCTGCAGTAGGCAGTCCAGACTGCAGAGACTCATGCGTAACAGTTGAAAGGCTTAGTGTAACTGTTGAATGCTCAGCCCTAAATAGGATAGACACTTAAATCATCATCTCACAAGCTCCTGGAACATCAGTCAAGAGGGAGCTGAAAGAATGTAAAAGTTACAGGAAGGGGAGGGTGTTTTGGAAGACTGTTTTGGAAGGCATGGCATGACTGTGCTCCTCTTGAACTTTCAGCTACAGGAGACCTTCACAAGATTGGGCCCATTAGTTTGCTGTCATTGGAGGGAGATGTTGCTCACAAGGCCCTGTACCATCCCAGGGAGTTCTAGACAATTAAGTATTACTAAGGAGAGAGCCCCTCTTAGTAACTGTCAGTAGAGGAGATGGGCTTATGAGGCCATAACTCTCAAGAATTTATATACAGTAACTGTGGTGGAGGGAAATGGCTCACAGAGCCCCAACCCTTAAGGGGACTTTATTTATAGACGGTTAATGGTTCCTGGGACAAGGGGTTCGTGAAGCCATCCCCTCTCCTCAAGGATATAGAGGCAGTTAGCTGTCACTTCCAGGGCCGGAAGTGCAGGCCGGTGCCATTTTTAACTGCCTTTTTTACGCTGGGTTCTGAAAGGTCGTTTTGATCCAAGGCAGACTGAACCCTTGAGCCGTCATCATCCTCTCTCCAGCCCTTTTGAATTTTCTGGTTTTTTTTTTTTTTTTTAACAGAAAGGGACTGGACTTCTTCAGGGTCAAGCTAAGAGCAGAGAGCTGACCCTTCTCTGCTCAGAGGGTCTTCAATCCCTGTAGACCCGTTTACTTCTTTACACTGAGCTGGCTGATTTGGTTACGTGAGTTTCCCTTTCCAATATCGAAGAACTTAGGGAGTCCAAAGCCTTGTTTTATAAGGGTCTGCTAAGCAGAAAAAGTGTGGCCTATTAAGTATCAAGTTGAGAGCCCGGGATAGACAAAGAATCCTGTCCCCCAGATAGAACCCAAATGATCTAGCCACATCTCACTCTTCCATCTTGAATAGAACGGAGGTGTGGGAGTGGTGGACTTTCGAAAATAAGCCTCCAAGGCAGACTTGAGGAAATTAGCCGAGTCTCATTCTTCCATCTTGAATGGAACGGAGGTGTGGGGGTGGCAGACTTTTGAAAATAAGCTCCAAGGCAGACTTGAGGAAATTAGCTGCTCTTCGCTCTTCCGCTTCTGGGAGACTGGAGTTACCAACCATTTTGTGAGATCCTCTGAGCTGTGAGGACAATCGTAGAAGCCAGAGCACAAGATCAGAGAGTCAAAGTGAGAAGGCCCCCACAATAAAGCAGGTGCTCTGACATCTGTACAACTTGAAAAATGAGCCCTGCCGGTCTCTGAGGCCAAGCTTAAGAGTCTAGGCGAGAGTATAAAGTGTACCGCGGCATCCCCGGCCCAGGTAAGAGGAACCTCTGACTGCACTCCCGTGGTCCACCACACTCCAAACAGGTACTAGTCCAATAAAATTCTCCCTGCTCTGTGGCACCACCTCATCCCACCTCTTCCCTGAGGGGTATGAATAGGATCTCTTTTCTGAATTTCAAGGAGTGGAGCTGCCTAGGGTAGAGAGGACCCAGTTGCTTCCAGTCAAGGTGAGTGCTGAGAGTAGATTTTAGGACCCCCAGTCCATTTGCATCCCATTTGTGTGGCATCAAGCAGAGGCTAGCTTGTCCAAGAGAGACTTCCCATCTTTATATACCAGGGCACTCAGATTCCTGAGGCAGAATAAAGCAGGTAACTTTCAATGTTATTTTGAATGCTGAGGGTAGACTGAAAAGCCCACCCCCACTCCCACCCCTCCTTTGAGGCTTGTAAAATATCGCTTCAGCCTCCTTGTGGTCGACTGAAGTCAACTGGGCACCACACTGGGACCCACTTATAGGTGAGTCTTTACAACCCTTCTAACTCAGGGGACTCTGGATGTCTCAGTCATGTTCTGAGATATACTAAGGAAATAGAGTCAAATGTTTTTAGAGGTCAAATTGAAAGTCTGACAGCAGAGTGGAGAATTTCTATGCCCAGGTAAAGAGACACCCACATACACATAAATGTTCTGAGATATACTAAGGAAATAGAGTCAAATGTTTTTAGAGGTCAAATTGAAAGTCTGACAGCAGACTGGGGAATTTCTATGCCCAGATAAAGAGACACCCACATACACATAAAGTATTTCTGTGTTGGTTCTGCACCAAATAGAGCTGGTTTGTCTAAATAAGACTTTCCCCTGCTTTCCCCAATGGCCATCTGGATTTGGAGCCATGCAATGAAGTGGGGTGAAGTGGACATGAGGCTCTCAGTATGTCACAGTGACAGCTGTGAGTAGATTATAGAAGCCCCAGTGCAGGTAGTGCAGTAAGCCACTGTGGTCAGCCTTACTCAGGAGGGCAAATGAGTCAGAAAAGTGTCTCTAATCTCAAGAGACTCTGGGGGTCCAGAAACCCGGAGCTGAGAGAACCAGCAATCTTTCCAACTCAACATAAGAGCTGAGAGTAGATTGTAGAAGCCCCATTACAGACTTAGCATCCCCATATAATTAAGCTTCACTTGTGATGAGATGTCCTGTACCACACACTTCACCATGTGTGGACAGAGTTCTCGGCAGTCCCTTCCTTCAAAGCTCTGAGAGTGGGAATCAAGGCATATTTTGAAGTCCTGAGAAGAGACAGCCTAGGCCCTATTGGGAGTATAAATGAGAGCTGAGCTGAACTGAAGACTCTCCATCCCAGACAGAAGGACCCCTACATCTTTCTTCTCAGTATTGTTCCAAATGGAAACCCACTTGCAGGATAGAGCCCCTTCCTCTTGCTGCTTCAGGAGACTGGGGATTCAGAGATTTGTTCTGAAGTCTGCTCTTCAAGTCAGCCACTGAGAGAGAGTACACCTAGTGTTAAGGGAGTCAAGATCAGGGGCTGGAGAGGTGGCTCAGGGGTTAAGCATCAGCCTTGAAGGTGGAAGGTCCTGAGTTGGGATCCTAGACTCCACGTATAGACGCCGGGCGGAAGCGGGGGCGGCCTGCGTTTCTGGTCCTGGTAGGGTGGAGCCTGTGAATCTCGGGGCAGAGTAAACAAGGAGGAGGTAGAGGCATCCATGGTGGTTCCTGATTTTGTCCGCGGTTCTACACACACACACATGCGCACACACGCATACACACACAATTGAATAAATAATAAAATTTAAAAAAATTTTAAAAAAGGGAGTCAAGATCAGTTGATGGAACACTGAGCAAGCTGTACCCAGATAGAGTGAATCCTGCATGATGCAATGGCACAACTGTTTCCAGCCCCATACTAAATGTGAGCTGCTAGTACCAATACAATCATTACCATTTGCCAGCTTCCTCCACCTTCTTTTTTTTATTAATACATTTTTTATTATTATTTCAGCTCATACAAACTTAATAGGTACACCAGTTCCCTCCCTCCCTCCTCCTCCCCCCTTATCCCCTGCTCCTCCTTCCGTCCCCCCTCCCTCCCCATTCCCCAGTACCTCCCGCCCCAATTCCCAGAGAGTCCTTTCTTGTGCATGCCTGATTTTCCTCTGGGCCCTCCTCTCCGATGACGTACAAGGACCCAGGGGCCTTTCCCTGAACCCTTTCCCGTGTTCCCCTTAAGTATAGGAACACTGCTGTGGCTGCCAATCCCTTGCCTCCAAGGATCTTGGTGCCTTTAGCAGATGCTAGACTTTGTGAGGTCAATAGTGTGTTGGACATTGCGCAGGGCATGTAAAGTCCAATTATGATTGCTTCAGCCCTAACTTGTATGGAGTATCTTGCATATCATTGCTCCTCCCATCCTTTTGCTCTTACACTCTTACCGCCCCCTCTTCCGCAAATGTCCCGAGCTTCAGGATGGGGGGAGATTAGTCTGGCCTAGTTCTAGGTGGTTGATATAGAGTCTCTGAAGTTCTGGATTGTGGTTTGTTGATTTTCTTTTGCAGTTTTGCAGCTCCTGCAATGCCCTTCACTCCAACCTGGTGGGCATTGCATGTCACCTCCTGGCCAGAGATAAAAAGCTGTTAAACTAGAGTCTTGTGATAAGAGCACATTCAAAGGTAGATAGATGTAATAAAAGTAGGAAACCACAGTGTCCCTCCACCTTCTTGCACCTCAGCAGACCCTGCAAGTCACAGCCTTGGGCTGAGGGGAACAACTGAGACCAGCAGATGACAAGGCCCTGTCTGTATTAGGAGTCAAGTAAAAAACCCCGAGTAAGAATAGAGGGGATACCTGAGAATCTTCTTCTGCCAATTCTTTTGGCTCTGGGAACCCCGGGCATACTGAGCCAGACATATAATCCTCATGATAGAAAAAAGGACCCCTCAAACCTCTTCCCTCTCTCAGCCTTGAGAGAAGGTACACATGATTGTCCAAAAGTGCTGTATCTATAATTTGTTTTTCTTTTTTTGTTATATGTATTTTTAATTCGTTGACAGTTTCATACATGCATATAATGAATTTAAATTATTCTCATCCCTTCCAGGTTTCATTCTCCTTTTATTCTTTTTTTAATATTTATTTTTTCCCAATCATACAAGTTAATAGGTACCCCGATCCCCTCCCTCCTTCCACCCCTCCCCAGTTCCCCTTGCATCCTCCCCCCCTTTTCCCCTTCCTTTCACTCCTTTCTCTTTCCTTCTCCCTGTGCCTTTCCTTTCCCCCTCCCATTCCCTGGAACATCTTTTTGTGTGAATGTCAAACTTCTCTTTGAGTTCTCCACTCCAGTGAGGTGTAAGGACCCAGTGGCATTGCCCAGAGCCATTTCTTGGGCTCGCCTTTAGTATGGGAACACTATTATGACTGTTAATTCCTTGCCTCTAAGGATCCTAGTGCCTGTGATCCATGCTAGACTTTGGGGGGTCGTTGACATGTCAATCATTGCACAGGTCATGCAATGTCTGATTATGACTACTGCGGCCCTAACTTGTGTGGAGTATTTTGCATATTGTTGCTCCTTTCCATCTTTAGGCTCTTACAATCTTGCCACCCCCTCTTCTGCAAGTTTCCCTGAGCTTTAGGATGGGGAGAGATTTGGCTGGTCTGTTTCCAGGTGATTATTGTAGGCTCTGTGATGTTCTGGATTATGGTTTGTTGTTGTTTCCAGTTTTGCTGTTCCTGCACCGCCCTTGGCTCCATCCTGATTGGTATTGGAGGTCACCTCCTAACCAAAGATAAAAGGCTGTTTAAATGAAATATTACTATAAGAGTAGATTCAAAGGTAGATGGAATAGGAGTAGGAGACTATAGTGAGGGGGGTCAGTCTCCCATTTGCAGGATGGTTACCATCTATACCCTCCCTGAGTGGTATGATCAAACCCTCTCAGTCGCAAGTGACCAGGAAGGAAAGTGAGTGAGCTTAACCAGATGTCTTCCTACTTACTTGCAATACTTGATGGTGACCTATTTTCTCTACTCTAGCATGATCCCCTCTCTCCTTACTTCTGGGGGGCCCTCTTTACCTTCCTTCCTGTTTATAATCCTTTTTTTGAGAATTAAGGTAGAATTTATTAGAGAAGAGAAAGGTTGGAACTCATGGACTCCAGACGTGGAGTGCCATGAGGGGCTAAGGCGCCTCCATGAGAAGCAGAAATGAAACAGAACTAGGGAGCCCCTGTTTATAATCTTTGCAATTACTGTAGGTATTACAGAGATTTATCTTTGAGTGTCACTAAGTGGGTTTGGTACTAGGATCCACCTATCAGGGAGTGCATACGGTGTTTAATTTTCTGTATCTGGGATACTTCACTCAATATAATTTTTTCCAATACCATCCATTTCCTGGAAAATTTCATTAATTCATCATTTTTGATGGCTGAGTAGTATTCCATTGTATAAATGTATCATATTTTCTATATCCACTCATCAACTGTTGGACATATGGGTTGATTCCATGACTTTGCTATTGTAAACAGTGCTGCTATGAACACAGTCATGCTTGTTCCATCGAGGTGAATATTTGCTGTATGGGGGGTTATTCCCAAAAGTGGAATAGCTGAGTCGTATGGCATTTCAATCTTTAACTTCTTTAAGAATCTCCAGATGGCTCGCCAGAGTGGTTGTATGAGCCTGCATTCCCACCAGCAATGTAGGAGAGTTCCCTTCTCTCCACATCCTCTCCAGCACTTGGTGTTGTTTGTGTTGTGGATTTTTGCCATCCTGACCGGGGTGAGATGATATCTCAGGGAGGTTTTGATTTGCATTTCCCTAATGGCTAAGGATGTGGAGCATTTTTTAAGATATTTGTTAGACATTTAAATTTCGTCCCTGGTAAAGTTTCTTTTAAGTTTCAAGGCCCATTTTTAATTGGGCCATTTGTTTCCTTGGTGTTTAGTTTTCTAAGTTCTTTGTGCACTCTGGATAATAGAGCTCTATCAGATGTATGGTTAGTGAAGATTTTCTCCCATTCTGTGGGTTGCCTTTGTGCTTGAGTTACAATCTCTTTATCTGAGCAGAAGCTCTTTAATTTCATAAGATCCCATCTGTTGAATGTTGGTTGTATTGACTGTGCTATTGGATTTCCAATTAGGAACTGTTAGCCTAGTCCAATCAGCTCCAGGGAGTTCCCTCCCCTTTCAACTAAGGTTTTTATAGTCTCTGGCCTTATATTGAGGTCCTTGATCCATTTGGAATTAAGTCTTGTACATGGTGACAAGTAGGGGTTCAGTTTTAATCTTCTGCATGTGGAGATCCAGTTTTGCCAGCATCATTTGTTGATGATGCTGTTCTTTTTCCATTGGATTTTTTTGGACCCCTTTGTCAAAGATCAAATGGCTGTAATTGTGTGGGCTTATATCTAGGTCTTCAACTCTTATCCATTGATCTATGTGCCTATTTTGGAGCCAGTACCAGGCTGTTTTTATAACTATGGATTTGTAGTCTATACTAAGGTTTGGTATGGAGATACCTCCAGCAGTGTTTTTGTTACTCAGGATTGTCTTTGCTATCCTGGGTCTTTTGTGCCTCCATATGAACATTGAGATTATTTGGTCAACTTCTTTAAAGAATTGCTTTGGGATTTTAATTGGTATAGCATTGAATCTGTATATTGCCTTTGGTAGGATGGTCATGTTTATGATATTGATTCTGCTAAACCAGGAACATGGCAGGTCTTTCCACCTTCTAGTGTCTTCTGTAATTTCTTTCTTTAGGGTTTTAAAGTTTTCATTATAGAGGTCACTTAACTTCCTTGGTTAGGTTCATCCCGAGGTATTTCATTTTTTTAGGGGCTATAGTAAATAGGATTGTTTCTCTCAGGGCTTTTTCGCTTCTTTCATTCTGGGCATATAGGAAGGCCACTGATTTTTGTATGTTTATTTTGTATCCTGCTACCCTGCTGAACTTCTGTATTAGTTTCAGGAGTTTCCGGGATCACTCAGGTATAAAATCATGTCATCAGCAAATAGCGATAACTTGACTTCTTCCTTGCCGATTTGAATCCCTTTTATGTCCCTTTCTTGTCTTATGGCTTCAGCTAAGACTTCAAGTACAATCTTGAAGAGAAGTGGTGAGAGTGGACAGCCTTGTCTGTTCCTGATCAAAGTGGGAATGCTTTGAGTTTTTCCCCATTAAGTATAATCCTTGCTGTTGGCTTGTTGTATACAGCTTTTATTATATTGACAAAGGTTCCTTCATTCCACCTGTCTCTAGGGTTTTGATCATAAAAGGCTGTTGGATCTTATCAAAAGCTTTTTCTGCATCTATGGAGAGTATCATGTGGTCTTGGATTTTAGACTGGTTTATATGGTGGATTACGTTTATTGATTTGCGTATGTTGAATCAACCTTGTGTGCCTGGGATAAAGCCTACTTGATTCCCGTGAATGAACATGGTTGTGCTTGTGTCACTGAGGTGAACTTTTGCTTTATGAGGGATTATTGTCAGAAGTGGAATAGCAGGGTCATAATGGCATTTCAATCTCATCATTTGTTTTTCTGTATGTGACACTCACAATGGGGATGATTTGAATTCATGATTTTCCTCTTCTCATCTCCTAACTCCTCGCATTACAGGTGTATACCCCCTTACCCAAACTTACCTCTTCACTTCTGTCTTCAGTATCAGGAAGTTGAGGCGCTGGAGTGAGAGGAGTCCTCAGAGCAGCCAAGGGAGCCAACCCACATTACCAGAGGGAGGTGTCCTGCATCTTCCAGCAATCAAGGTGAGGAACCAGGGTGAGAACTGAACCTGTGAACATTGTCAACCTCCCCCAAAAGAAGACACTTTACAAATTCGGGCTGCCCCTGTTCTCAGTCCTGGGGAGCCCTGGTGGACAGGAACTGAGGCTACCTGTCTTCTGCTTCATGGTTAGGAGTGAGTGGGAGGTTTGGGAAATGAGGACCTTGGTCCTAGGGGAGATGTCAGGTCTGCAGAGGGAGTCATATGGTGAGCAGAGAGGGGAGTCCCAGGATCTGTCAGACCCAAGGACCCCTCCTGAGGACCACAGGTATCCTCAGTCCAGAATGAAGGGGTTCCATGGTCTGGCTGTGTCTTAGAAGTCAGCTCTGAAAAGCCTCAAGTATCATTTCTACTTCAGCTGTCTAGGGCAGTAAGGTGGGTGTCTTGAGGGAGAGGAGGTCTGGTGGAAGGGGAGATGTCAGGAAGGACAGAGAAGATGAACTTCAGGTGGACCTCGGAGCCCTCATCTCTCACAAGATGAGCCCAGGTCATGTGACCACCCTGAGTCCCCCATGCAGGGATGAGGGGCTGTGACACTTGCGCACATATCCTGAGAGTTGCCAGGTTGTCAAACAGGAAGTTTGACCTGGGTGGATGACTGTTTATCCACAGGGGCTCTAGTATCTGGCAAGGGACAAGGTGAGGACCCTCAGGACTGAGTGGATGTAACCCCAGTCCAGAGCTCAGACAGGAATTCCACAGAAGTCTGCTTTGTTCTTCACACCCCTGGATAGTAAATCTGAACCCCTTTTCTGGTGGGATCCAGGCCCTTGAGGGGAAGTCTAGAATGCAGACTTGAACATACAGGGTCCCATATACCCCAGAGCATTTGAGATCTCCCTGAATCCAGCTCACCCCTCCTGTGAGATCTGGGTACCCAGTGTTGTGCACACAGCTTGCAGCTGTGATGTGCTTAATACCTTCTATTTAGAGTTCCAAGGGCCAGAAGGTGAAAGTCTTGGTCTGAAGCAGGATTCTTAGGTCAGATAGTAGGAACGACTAGGCAGGGTCAAACTTTAAGGTGAGATGCACACCATGATTATGCACCAGGGGCCCACCTACAAGAATGGGACATCACATACCCCCTAAGAGTATCCCAAGAGCCTCCTTTAGTTCAATAACATGGCTATGCCCTAAGATGCATGTCACCTCCTTCCTTGGAGTATCAGGGATAAGATTCCCAAGAAGACAGGAGGTCATGTGACCTTATAACACCCATAAGAAGTCCTGCAGTAGGTCTTATCAGCCATCAGTAGGGTCCACTCACATTTTCCCATTCTTTTCCTCCAGGACTGTGAGTTTCCACTGTTGTGCTCCCCTTTTGCCTGCTGTCCCCAAGAGAATCATGCTGCCTCATCAGGAAGAGAACCAGCCTCAGTATCACAGGCAGGCAATGGATTTGGTGGATGCCCAGGTCTCTATGGCCGAGGAGGAGGCCAGTTCCTTCTCCACTGCTTTAATCCCAGCCATCCCAAGGCAGATGCCATCTGTTGGGTTACCCAGTTCTCCTCAGAGTCCTCAGAGAGCCTCCTATCCTCCCACGATCATGGCCTCCATTCCAATGGATCCATCTGATGAAGCCTCTAGCTACCAAGTAGACAACTGGGAAGACCCTCTGCTCTTGAATAATGTATTAAACATAATGATAGCTGAGTTAGTGCGGTTCCTGCTGCTCAAGTATCAAATGCAGGAACTGATCACCGAGGAAGAAATACTGGATAGGGCTGTTAGCAATTACGAGTGGTGTTACCCCAGGATCGTTACTGAAGCCATTGAAGGCCTAAGGCTGGTCTTTGGAGTTGAAATGGTTGAAGTGGATCCCCTTGTCCACTCCTACATCCTTGTCACTGCCCTGGGGATCACTTATAATGGGTTGTCAAGAGGTGTTCTAGGCATGCCTAAGACAGGCCTCCTGATAGTTGTCCTAGGTGTCATTTTTATGGAGGGCAATTGTGTAAGTGAGGAGGCAGTTTGGGAAATGCTGAATGGAATAGAGGTGTATCCTGGGAAGAATCATTTCATCTATGGGGAGCCTAAGAAGCTCATCACTGAGGAATTTGTACAGGAAGGGTACCTGGAATGCAGGCAGGTGCCCAACACTGATCCAGTTCGCTATGAGTTTCTGTGGGGCCCAAGGGCCCATGCTGAGACCACCAAGATGAGAGTCTTGGAGTTTTTTGCCAGAATCACTGGGAGTGATCCCACAGACTATCCCATGTGGTACGCAGAGGCTTTGATAGATGAGCAGGGGAGGGCCTGGGCCTGAATGGCCACAGCAGATGATAGTCCTGCACTGACCAGTAAAGGTTCTAGTTCAATAACAGTTTCCAAACAAGATGAAGTCAGGCAAGGTACATAAAATGGGAGGGATGCACTGTGATGACAGGAACACAGTGTCAAGGATTCTCTTGACTGTTGTCTTGGGACAATGTGGAGAGAATTCATCTTGGTATTCCAGAGGTTTGTTACTTTGACTACAAGATTTTAAGTTTAGGAGTTACGTAAGAAATGCATATATTGCTGTTTATCCAAGTTAAGAGAATTTTAATTGTTTTGTAAAATAATTTGGATATCATCTAATTTGTAATCTGTCACAAGATATGAAAATGGAATAGAAATTTCCATGGAAATGTGAAACAGTTTTGCATAAAAAGGACCAGAATAAAACTGTTACATTTTGAATCTGTTATTTTTCATTTCTCACCTGAACAATTAAAACACATTCATTGGAACTTTATATTAAAATCACAACTAAAGTATAGGAAATGGAATCTCTATCCTGGGCTGATTCCTCCCCCAAATCTTCTTTAAGCACCACTCTTTGACGGGTCCTGTGTTAGTAGTGAGATGTTAGAAGAAGCCCTTACATGTAGAATCATAGAGCAATGTCAGGAAGATGGTGAGATGTCTTTTTGTCCATAAAAAAAAAGAGAAGGAGGGGTGTAGAGGTTGGGTTCTAATGGTTGGCAGCCAAATGTTATTAATGCCTTGAGTTAAAGTAGTTGGGGGTCCAGAGAGGATTCAGTTGCTTCCGTAGGAGTCGAGTGTAATAAAAATCCATAATGGCTAGA
The DNA here is from genome assembly GCA_023101885.1 of Typhlomys cinereus. NCBI lineage: Eukaryota > Metazoa > Chordata > Mammalia > Rodentia > Platacanthomyidae > Typhlomys > Typhlomys cinereus. The sequence continues at coordinate 328,825 of JALPQD010000819.1, read as the reverse complement.
ATCTATTCCAGCTGGATTAAGGTTGACAGTTGGGAAAAATGTTCTGAGCAATTCCTACTATAGAGTGAATATGAGAAGTGTGATGGTTTGAAATGTCCCCCACAGTCTCATGTGTTTGGCAAGGTCATGGTACCTTGAGAGGTGGAGCCTTGCTGGAGGAAGGCAGTTACAAGGGGTGGGCCTTGAGGTGAATTAGTCCCGCTCTAACTCCAGGAGGAGTCTACCTTTGCTGCAAGCAGTCTGCAGCTCTCAGCTTCCAAGATGTCTGCAGTGACTTAGCCTCTTCCAGCTTTGGCCAGCCAGCCATGCCGCCTCCATTATGAGAAACTGACCTTTCCTCTGGAACCGTAACCTGAATAAACCTCCTTTTCTCCCTTAAGTTGATTGACTTTGGGTGTTCTCTCACAGCAATAGTTAAGAGTAACCGTTACAACAAGAAAGAATGGGACTAAGCATAGAGTCTTGAGTTGTATCCCCCGAGCTTAAAAAAAAAAAAAGCAAAGATGAATCCTATCCTAGGCAGTATGAAAACATGGTTCAACCCAGCAGATAAACCATGTGATTTATCCCATAATGTTCAGGGATTGCTTCAGAGATGAGAGAAAATCCATAGTGAAATGGGGCCTAGAAGCCGTGGAGAGGAACTTGTTTGCCTACTGCTTGGGCCAGACAGATATGACCATAAAATGTTAATTCCATTATATTCAGGTTCTTAGTGTGGGGAGTTGCTGAAATGACTGAAGGTGTGGTTTGTGTGGAAAAAAAATCTGGGAAGGAGGGAAGGAGATGGTGATGTATTCACATTTTGGGCCTTCCCAGAGGGGAAGACTCACACCCAGATTTGGGAGTATGTTCTTCTTAGGGGGAGGACTCGGTGGACGTACTTGCTGAAATTTCATTTTAACTAGTGAAATTCCCCATGAAATCCTGCAGAACAGTGAGGGTAGAACCTTCCCAGAGTGGGTGGAGTCCAATCCCAACAGAAGTAACTGTCACCTTCCTTTTCACTGGAGTTCCCGCCCACACAGAGCACCCCACATAAGGCGCTGACTGCACCAGGGGCTTTGCATACAGGACACATGTTCCAGCAGCCTGCCGGACAGACATTATGAGACTGGATCCATGGGGAAGAGTCCGAGGCTCCCAGCATTGGGGATTGTCCCCACCCCTGCCTATTAAGTGATAGGGATGTGAGGGGGCCTGAGGTCTGCATTTGTCTGGAGCCCAGGCTGTTCCCCCTCCTCCCAGCCCAAGGCCGACCTTCCCACTCTGGGGCTGTGGCTCTTCCTGGCACTGGATATTGTCTCTCAGGCCACATGAGGAAGGATCCTTCAGGAGGACGGTGCCATCTAGCAAAAGCAGCCCCAGTGTTAGTGGCACAGGTCAAATGCAGTTCAGATTGCGCCTGGGGAGCTGACTTTCCCTGTTGGACTTTAGCTTAGTATCAGCAACTTCCCTGAGTTACTGTCTTGTCTCTTGGTAGTTTCTCATGTGTCTTGTTTTTTTCATCTGTGCACCTTGATGTGTCCTTACCCTTTCTGCTGCCTATTCTGGGGATACGAAGGAAGCCCTGTCTTCCCAGTGGGAATAAGCATTGCTGCTCCCAGCAGAAGTCCCCCGGATCTCCACAGCTCACCCTCATCCCATTAGACAGCTGTGCCCAGTTGCTTTGAGATGTTCACTGGGGCTTAGGCCACATTGCTCAGGAGCTGGTGACAGTGGCTTGTGGGACTCACCAAAAGCTCCTTCTTATCGACTATTAGGATGGGGTGAGGGTTATCAGGGTACGCAGCCCACTAAGGCTCTGCATCTGTCACGCAGCTGCTCTGAGCTGTGCTGAAGCTAGTCTGTGTGTCAAGATCAGAGGTGGTTCAGGAAGGCTTTTCACACATTAAGTCTCAGTACGGTGAATACAAGCAGGAAATGAAGTTGATGGCATTAGATAAAAGTCCACATGATGTGGCCACACAACAGCCCTGTTCCAAATCCAGGTGACAAGCCATTTTCCCTGTTGATATAGCAGAAAACATGGCTTTCTTTGACTCAGAACCAAAGAAAGAGAAGAGGGGCTGCACACTTGCTCCTCGTGACATCACAATGCCACACTGGTAAGTTTCTTAAAGGATCCTTTTCAGGTACAGTAGGACAGAAAATCAGCAGGAATCTTGGGAATTAGGGTGCCTTGCCCTCAGTGAGAGAGGGAAGTGGACTCCTAAGCAATGTGGAGACATCACCCAAGGAAGGTCACATATCACCCTCTGGTATCTTGTAACCCAGCTTCACATGAGGCTGTTCTTCGGGAGAGACATTGTCACTAGGCCCCAGCAGGCCAGACAAAATCTGAAAGTAACATGTTGCATTAAGGGACACACTCAAACTGAACTTTGAAATGGGTGACCTGAGACAGAGACTTGGAGCCAACATTATAGAAAGATTAAACACACTCTGAAAATTGTCCTCTGACCTTCACACATGTATGCTTGACCTCTCTCTTTCCTCTCTCCTTTCTCTCTCTCTCTCTCTCTCTCTGTTTTCTCCTCTCTCCTCTGTCTTCCTCTTTCTTTTCCTCTCTCTTTTTTGGTATCTCATTCAAATAAATCAAATATTCAGATCAAATTAAGAAAATACAGGCATGTGGCTCATCTGCAGAGCTGTGACTGTCATAGTCCTTTTTCACTATCATTCCTTACCCAAAGGCCATCTCCCTCTAGATGTGTAATCAACACATGTCCTATGCCAGTGTTAGAGTTCTGACGTTGAATATCCTCCTGATGGTTCAGTGTGTTCAAGGTTCCACTCCTAGGGTGATACAATATGGATGTGAGACCTTCTGAGGACTCCCTCCAAATTTGTGGCATGTCACAGAAGGGGACGGACCATGGGACCTTAACCCATACTGTTCTCCTCTCTGGTCTCTGTTATAAGCAGTTGTGTCTGCAATAAGACACAAGACACTATGTGTCTGCCTTGCCAGAGGCCCAAAGACTTGGCAACTTAATGAAACTGTGGTCTCTCAGAGCAGCCTCCTGTATTTCACTGCAGTAACATGAAGTTGGCTCATGCAGCTGCTAAAGGCCTTGGCAAAGTGTCGTTCTCCATCTGGAGGGTTTGCCTGAGAGAAGTGACAGTGCTGTGTAAGAGAAGCACAAATGCTGCTAAGCCAAAGACTCTACAAACTAGGCTCAGAGACTTGCCAACGGCATCTGCTTTATTTCTTAGCTAATATGTCAGGGGGTTTACATAAGAAGCCAAGTCCTCGAATGAAAGTAAAGTGACATAAAATCATCATGAAAAAAGATCAAGACTGAATCCATGTATGGACAGGACTGAAAGTGAGGGAATCCTTGGATTGAGAGACACTGGGGAGAATTTTTTTCAAGCCTTCTTTCCATCCTTTAAGTTCAGGGACTGAAGGCCCTAATTTCACTCTCTTTTTGAAACCATGGGCTGCCCTTCAGAGAGAACAAAGTGTAAGACACAGTAGGAGAGGGATCCAGGAAGATCTCTGCTTGGGTTGTGGCTTTCCATTGTAAAGATCTCTCCCACTACCCAGATTCATCCTGAAGGCAAAATAAGAGAGAGCACGTCTCATCAAAACCTCTGCTGTGCCTTCGGGCTTTGGGAAAGTGACTTCATTTGGACCTTCTGCCCTGCCTCACCCTCAGAGACTCATCCAACCATCAAATGCACACTGGTGCCCATCACCAGCCTTGTAGAGCTACAGTCTGGTCTAGCAGAATAAGCAGACCATTTCCTTACCACAGCCTGAAAAGTCAGGTCCCCAAAGTGAGTGTGTCTCAAGCCATGACACCTATGGGAAGAAATGGAAGCTTGAAGTAATTCCGTTGTGATGACCCGACCACGAGAGTGGGTGGCAAGCATAGGGCCACATGCAAATTCATGGCACAGCTGAGGATGTGGTCTTTAATCATACAGCCATGATTAGCTGGAGGCACATTACCACCAAGGAACACGTGGAACTCACCAGGGTCAACAAGCTTGGGAAAAGTCCTACTGCAGGGAAACCCTGACAAGGTGGGAATGAAACATTCTCCTTATTTGGTGCCATATGAGCAAACTGGAAGCAGCTGCAAGAGACCAGTGCAAGGCCAAAATGGGGGTCAGAGCAGGGCTAAGTGAGAGGAAGATGAAAGGCTAGAACTCTCTCAATTGGGAGTAGTCGTGGAGCCGCCTATATGATCACAGTAATCTTCCTAATACTCAAGCTCGGACTGTCGTGGGACTGTCCTTTGCATGAGCAGAGGGTGGCAAGAGCCATTCTTCCTTCAGGAGTGGGGAAGAAATGAGTTCTGATTTGTAACTGATACATGACTTGTCTCTGACAGAACGTGCCTGTCAACAGACAGGATTCTCTTCTTGAAATTTTCACCACACTTCTGTACACTATTGTGTGAAAAAAGAGGAGGTCGGGCTCTGCCACCAAGTCCCCCCACTGACCAGAGCTCCCCCTGCTAACTTGCTGTGACCCACCTTATGACATCATGTGACTGACTAACAAAGAGTCTTATGACTTCAGCAGATGGTTGCCCCACTACCAGGACTAGAGCTTCGTGGCCACTCTGTCTGGGGCATTCGGTACTGAAGGTGGCCTTCACCCACTGGGGTCATGTTCTGCCCTACTCTGTAATATCCGGATACTGTTAGCATAGAATGGCTAGCCAGGGTGTAGAGGAGAGCTGCCTCTCCATTGAGGATCAGGCTATAGATACCGAGCTGACCACAAGTGGCCCGGCAGACAATGTAGCCGAGCCCCTTTTGAGTCCCGAAGAAATACCGATGGCGAACACTGACCGAGCAGAGACTCAAGGAACAGGTCAACAACAACAAGACCAGGAACAACACGGAACCAGCAGTGGCCAAAATCTTTTACGTCTACCTTTCCCTAAAAAGCTCTGGGCCATAGTCAATGATACCAACCTGCAATCCGTAACATGGAACATCAGCGGAGATAGTTTAGTAATTGAGGATACACTTTTCCGGACTGAAATTTTACGTCGTACCAGAAGCCAGAGAATTTTTAGAACACGTAATATGCAGAGTTTTCTCTATCAGCTTAAATTGTATGGGTTCCAAAAGATACATTCTCAGGACTCGGCAGGAAACACTGGACAGCCTCAACTAATGGTAAAGTAGAGTTTTTATCTCCCATTTTCTGTGCCAATAACATCTTCGTAGTCCCTTCCCATCCCATGCCATGAGTGATGTACGATCTTTACTTCCAACAGTACCTGTTTCCAGAGGAGATGGTAACTGAAAATATAAATGCTGATTGTTAGACTTTTATAAACTACATGTACCCCTCCGAGATATTTGCAGGTAGAAAGAGACCCCTGAGAGACCAGGTAACAATACACATATGCATTTCCATCTCAAAATAAGAATCATTTTTCTTTAGTGAGATCATGTTGCAGAGGGACTCTTAAATAGTTGTGTACATCTTAAGACATGGCCAGTATAATTGTATTTTTATGTGGGTGGGGGGAGAACAAATGTTACTTTATTTCAGAATGGCTGATCTACTGCATTGTCTTTCAGATTTACCAAAATGATAACTTCCATCGGGACAAGCCAGAACTGGTGGCAAACATATTAAGAAAAACGGATGTGAAGGTAAAACAGTCTACACCCACCACTAGAAAAGCCTCTGGGACAGAGCCCAGGGCCAAGAGAGCAAGGCTCGTTCCCACCAGGCGCTCTCCACGATTACATAAAACCGAGGAAGCGAACGTGGAGCCGCAGAGCGAGACCCCCATACAGCAGGGGTGTGCAGGCAGCATGTCCTCCCTGCCGACTAGTGGCCCTACTGGTGGCCCGACTGGTGGCCCGACTGTTAGACCGACTGATGGCCCAGATACCCATGGAAACCTTGCTTGCCGCATAGGGAGAAGCACCCGTCGCTGCCGGCGTCGCAGAAGACCTTTTTTAGCGCAGCACTTCGCAGCGGCAAACGCACGCAGAGCAAGGCAAGAGACTGGAGAGATGACCAATAACTCAACTGAGCAGTCGAATTTCGCATCCCTGGTGTCCGTATATGACAATTGTTACTTCGTTCTGTCAAATATTTTGCATGCTGTGAGGGGAATCGAGGCCATTACCGAGGAAGAGGAGCCCTAAAGTAGCAAGTGGGAATGTGTGAGACAATTAAGTACAAAGTTCTCGAACTCACAAACCATCAAAAAACTACAGTCATCAGTTTTTCCCCTTGAAAGTGATCCATCAAAAAAGAATGCCACTTTGTGGTCAATAAACACCTTAAAACTTGAGTCTGGCATCTGTGTCCTGTTTATAGCTCTGCGCTCATGCAACCTTGGCTTCCACACCCTTAGGTCCCCCTTGTACCTTTCCTTTGAGGCTGTGTTTTGAGATCCCCCAGCAAAGCATCCCACTAGGCAGCACTGAGGGCAAGCCCAGGAAGAACTGCTCCCCTGGCACCTGCTGGCCAGGAGACAGAAGGGGGTGGCTGTGATCTGCAGGCCTCACCTCACCCCCAGTCAGGTGTCTGCAAGAAGAGGTTCCGTGCCCAGGGTCTCCCATCCCCAGTGAGAGCGGCCAGGGAGTTTGTGATCACCACCTGCCAAGACATAGCAACTACTATATCCTGGCTTTTAGACCTTGTTATCACTACATGAAGACAGGGATGTCACTGACGAACAAGGAAATGGTTCACTAGAGACTTTGCTAAGAATTCCATAAAAAAACTGCTACAGAATAATCACCTCCAAAAAACTCATGAGAAAAGTCAACCTCATTCTACCATTGCAATATTTATGATCTGGCTACCAAGGGGTGCTTTTTCCATAGAACAGGAGCCCTGGAGAGGCTCTGATCTGAATGTTGTCCCTCCCCATGAACATGCCCCGTGTTCCTGCTCTTCGGATTCTCCATTCTGGCCTGTTTTATGACTTTCTTCCTGTTGTCTATGGGAGGCTGGAAAGACTGCCTTGCCTTGCTGGCATGAGCAGGTCTTGCTGTAACCTGCAGAGGTCTCCTGAATGTCCCACAGTATACCCTTGTAACAGTTACTCTTAACTATTGCTGTGAGAGAACTCCCAAAGTCAAGCAACTTAAAGGAGAAAGGGAGATTTATTCAGCTTACAGTTCCAGAGGGGAAGCACAGTTTCTCACAGTGGAGGTGGCATGATTTGTGCCAAAGCTGGAGAAGACTAAGTCACTGCAGACATCTTGGGAGCTGAGAGCTGAGACTGCTTGCGGCAAAAGGCAGACTTCTGGAGGTAGGGTGGGACTAATCCACCTCAAGGCTCACCCCTTGTGACTGCCTTCCTCCAACAAGGCTCCACCTCTCAAGGTGCCATGACCTTGCCAAACACATGAGACGGTGGGGGACACATTACAAACCATGACAAACCTTATCCTGGTGCAGAGATGCTTGTTTGGAGATGCCTGCCACAGACTGTTACTTCAGACACCCAAGCATCCCTGCCAATGGGTCCACACAATCTGTTTTCCCCGTAGTCTGGGAATATATAGTGACTTAGCAGAGAATCTGCTAGTTCATGAATTCTAACCCTGGATGTGGAACAAGCACTTTTAAGGGCATTCCCATATTAACCACAGGATTTCATCGAACTTCTTATTAGAAGAGGTAACTAGGCACAGAAAGAGATAGGTGTGCTTCCTAAGTAATCAGCTCCCAAAACTCCATCACAAGTGGAAGAAACTCTTGAACCTCAGTTTTGGAAGATCTTGACATCCTTTTTGAGTTGAAAGTGGTGAGAAATGTTTCTCTGGTGAACATGGCAATTCCTTTTCCTGTCTGTCACTTGCCCACAGGGGAAATTACTGGTAGTCGGAGGTATTAAGGAACTGTTCAGTTGTTAAAAGAAGGGGCACAAGGGACATAAGGCACTCATGGGTGAAGATTCACCTCTGTATCTAATGGGACAACATTCCCAGCCTCCCAAAAGCATGCTTGAAACTGACCAAGGCAGCATTGAAAACTTCTATTGATAAAGAAAGATAGCTATTTCTCTTTAATTTTCATATGCTCTGCCTTCATGTAGGATAAATTATGTCAGGATTTAAACACTTCTGCAAATGCTGGGCATGGTAGTGTATGTCTGTATTTCCAGCATTTTTGAGTGGGGTGGTGGAGGCAAGAGGTTCAGGAGCTCAAGATCAGCCTTATTTACAAAGTAAGTTCAGGGACAGTCTGGACTTATTTTTTAAAATTTAATGAAAATAATGTCTTGGAAGTAGCATTTGCTATGGACCCAGTACTATAGCATTCAGAGAATTTCAAAGCAAGTCTGGTGTCAGAAACAGTGCCAAGGGATAGTGTTGTTGCTTCATAATCTAAAGCAGTTGCTTCATGCTGAACACAACCTAACAGTTGTTAGATGACACTCCATGTGCCCATGTGTCCAAAAACAATTGTCATTATGTTGACTCTTCAAATCCCAGGACCCAGCTGTTAGTAGTTACTTTAGCAATAAGTAGCTATTATTTTTTGCTGGGAAAGGACGGGTACATGGCTAGGACTGAGAATTCTGAGAACCATCACTGCAAGTTCGAATTTGTAAAGTGAGTGTTACAATTACTCTTTCTGCTGCTGTGAGACAGCACTAAGACTTAAGCAACTTAAGGGGAGAAAGGGGAGATTTATTTGGCTTATGGTTCCAGAGGGAGCATAGTCCATTATGACAGAAGAGGCAAGATAGACAGCTGAAGCTGAAGGTGCTTAAGTTACATCCACCACAGAGGGACCAAGAAGCTGGGTCCTGATGGTGGCAGGAAGAAGACGAATCTCCCAACACAGTGGGAGTGAGTCCCAGAGCTCTTCTGTATTGTGATTCCTTTTATCTGGTTTGCTACTGGGAGGTACTACGCAAATTTAGGTCTTCATGTTGCAAATATGTTAATCCAGATCATCTCTTCAGCTGGTTTGACAGCTAATCTGTTACTTAGTCACAGGTGTAGTCAAGTTGACTATTGTGATTAACTATCACAGTGGACCTGTTGGATGGACACACCAGAGTCATGTCAGACATACCATCTTCCCTTAGGATCCCTATCTATGTCAAGAAGAATATAGTCGTCCACATGTATCTTTCTGGATCAGCAGTATCTCCTGATGATCTAATAGCTCTGAGCTCCTGACCAGTGTGCTAGGCCTAGAGGATGTCCTGACACCAACTGGGTGCTGGCAGCTAATCCCCTCTATTCAGTGCACACATTCTTTTTTTATTTTTCTACTTTTACAAGCATACTGAGCATTCATCCCTCCCTCCCTCCCTCCATCCCTCCTCCCTTCCCCCCATTAATCCCTCCCACCCCTTCCCACCCTCCTTTGCATGTTTCTGTGGACCCCAGGGTTCACCCTGGCTCATTTACTCTTGGGATTCAGGCCTCTGTGGCATATTGAGTTACCTCTCTTCAGGCCACCCCACTGTTATGGACACTTTCCTTCACTCATCCAGCTTTAGACCCAAAGGTTTGCTCTGTATGTTCTTATGTTTCTTGAGTTCCTAGGTCATCTCTGGGGGCATGTTGGCATGTCAGTCATCATGTATGTCTGGGAAGGACAAGTCTCTCATGGAGATGTTCTGATCCATACTGCATGAAGAGTTGAGGGTGGAAGTAATAACTGACCACTGAGAAATACCAGGAATATCAATGAACAGTGACAATAGTATTAAGCAGCATGGACTGGAGAGTGGAGCCAAAATATCTAAGACTAGTTATTTCACCTATGCAGAATGAGACTGACTATGGGCAAGCTTTCCAAAATGATTCAGAAGGTATCTATATTTCCAACAGACCCCTGTAACCCCTGCACTTGGCACACCTAGGAGCAGCTGTCTTGTGCCTTTGATTTGTGGTCTACCCTGCTCCAAAATACTGATGAGGATACAACATTATTCATAAGCACAGACACTTACATGGTGGAGAGAAATCTAAAAGAGATGACATACATTCTTTGTTAAGCTGATGGGGCTGAATAGAGTGAGATGCAGGAAGCCACCCTGTGCCATCTTGTTGAGCACATCTATACCTCTAAGAGAGTGTTTGGATTCAAGAGGAGGCATCTCCAAAGATGCTATTAGTGATATTGCTAGTGGACATTCTGAAGGTGAGTGAATTTATTTCAGTGAACTCTGAATTTCTTCTTGCAGGCAGAAAGTCTGTCAGGGGTCAGGGGGGAAGGCTCAACATTTTGAGTCAGGAAATAGAACTTGTTGATTATTTCCCACACCTTAATCACAGAAACCTATATGGCAAAAGAGATCTTGTAAATGTGAATAGAGAGAAGATATGAAGATATTTTTATTCTTGTGTCTTGAATATAATCTTGAGTCGTTAAACATAGACATGGTAAGAGGTCTAAGACAGACAACAACATAATATCCTGACCGCACAAATGAAGCTTCGCCAGATGAAGTCACAAACTTAGGAATGTCAATGTTCCTCAAATGATGAATAGATAAAGACCATGTGTGCTTGATACATGTATCCAGTGGAAGATTACCCAGTCATCAAACTTATACTCTGTGATTTGTAGAAACATTGATTGAACTGGGTGCATTATGTTAACTGCCAAAAACCTGCTCAGGAAGGCAAACATCTTGTGACCTCACTCCTATGAACAATCTAAATATCTGTTCTCACAGAAGTTGAGAGAAGCAGGGTTCTGGAGTCTGGGTGCAAAAGATTGATCAATGAATACCAAAATATAGCTACACAGGAAAAATGTTAAGTACAGATAATTATGTAGTATACAGTATTAGAAAGCAAAGCTGTACTCAGCCCAACTTTTAAAGTTTCCATAGGCTAAAGCAGTCCTAACACAGTTTAAAAGGCTCAAGTCCAAAGCCTCTTTTCAGATTCAGATAACCTTTTTTCGTGTTCCACCAGCCTGCCAAACAGACATTATGAGACTGGATCCATGGGGAAGAGCCCGAGGCTCCCAGCATTGGGGATTGCCCCCACCCCTGCCTAATAAGTGATAAGGATGTGAGGGGGCTTGGGGTCTGCATGTGTCTGGAGCCCAGGCTGTTCCTCCTCCTCCCAGCCCAAGGCTGCCTTCCCACTCTGGGGCTGTTGCTCTTCCTGGCTCTGGATATTGTCTCTCAGATCATGAGAAGAAGAATCCTCAAGGATGACAGTGTCACTTATAAAAGTGAAATCAATGTCACCTCTTAAAAGCAATGCTAAAGAAGAATGACTGCATGAGTCAAACACAATTTGTTTCTGGCTGACTCTTTACTGACTGCCCACATGTACGTATCTATATTCTAACACTTCCTTGTGTTATGTCCTTCTCATAGTCTAACATGTGCCAGGCTTTCCAACTACCTTGGGATACACCCTGGATCTTCTTTCTCCTCTGGTGACTCTAAAGGATCTCATGCCTTTCCTGTGATACTTAGGATTGCTGCTTCCTACAAGAGTCCCCTGCCCTGTCATAGATCAATGGATCCCTAATCAGGAATGTTCATTTTGGACCATGATTTCAGATGTCTAGTCATAAAATCAAAGAAACAGTGGCATTGTGCTAAACTCCACTGTTCCAACTTGAAGGAACCTCTTTGCTACCATTTCTCTCCTATCCGAAGGCCCCCATTTGACTAAGATGAGAAACAGAGTTCATGAGCTACTGCTATAGTTTGGGGTCCTGAATGTCCCACAATTTTCCACGTGTTAAAAGACTTGGCGTCTCCAGCATGCTACTACAAGGTGGTAGGATATCATAATAGGTCCTTAGGTCTTGGGGTCATGCCCTGCAAAAGGATTTTGCTCCTCAGACCATCACGTCTTTAGCTCTGCTTCCTGGCTTGAGTTTAAACCATTTCTCTGCCAATGTTTGTGGTACCATATGCTACCCTCACCAGAGGTCAAAGAAATGTGGTATCCTGCATTCAGAAGTCACAACCAGGAGCTATGTAAAACATTTCTCTGGATGTATTATCTCAGGTATCTCACTACAGCAGAATGTATTAATAAATGTCACTAAAGGTAACAGTATCATTCACAGTCTTAAGAATTGCCTAAAGGGTGGAGAGATGGCTCAAGAGTTAAGACTCTGCTTGGCAAGCAGAAGGTCTTGAGTTCAGATTCCAAGTCCCATGTAAAAACATCAGGTGGAAATGGTGGAGCCTGCAATTTCAGCTCTGGTGGGCAGCGCCTGGGAAATCCCAGAGTGAAGCAAGTGGGAAGTAGGAACAATCCAGGATGATTCCCAGTTACCCTTGGTCCTCCACTGGGACACACTGTGCCCTCCAACACACACACACACACACACACACACACACACACACACACACACACACACAATATATTTTTATAAATTGCCTAAAAAAATAGTGCCGGTGTGTATGTAAAAGACAAATGCTGTTTAACTAAGCTCTACAATCCACTTTAGAGATAACCCAGTGGCCTCGACTTTATTTTTTAAGCTCTAAATGCAAAGACTTACAGAGAAACAAAATCCTTAAAGGAAAGCTGAGAGAACTTATTTAAAAGCTTCATGACAGGAATTAGGAGATGACTCAGTGGTTAAAGCCTTTTCCCTACAAGGAAAAGGACCTGAGTTCAAATCCCCAAACCCCACTGGCTGGTGTGGTGATCTGCCTGTAATTCTAGCCTTAGAAGGCAGACCCTGGGAATCCCCAAAGCACTAGCCCTCTGGATTTTATTAGAGACCCTTGCTCACAACTAAGATGATTCATGATATCACTATTGGGTGTCCACAACCGCACACACACACACACACACACACACACACACACACACACGGACACGCACGCGCGTGCGCATGTGCGCATGCACCCTATATACTACACATGAAAGAAATCAAAACAGCAACAAAAAAATCATGATCATGGAGTAAGCCTGAATCCAGAAATCAGTTATAACTAAAAGATTAGAGAACCTTTGCTGGTTGCAGTGTGCATGTTGGTGGAAAATGTTGAAGAGGTGGAAGCAGAGGGATCAGGAATTTAGAGTATCTTAGATTGAAAGGTATTTGGGAGTCATTTTGGTCAAGACTTCAAACTACTAGGTCTTTAGAAGTGATGGGCTGACACCTTGGAGCAGGTAAAGTGTATTGTACAGTGAGAGGAAGGCCACAGGACCTTTTTCACCTGAGGTGTAAAGCTTTTCAACGTAAAGTTCTATCTCCCCATATAGTGTGACTACTAAAGGCAACATGATTAGAGTACCCATTTCATCAAAACTTAACTTGGTCTCTTATCAATGGTGGAAGGTGATTTCGTTTGGGTCTTTTACACTACCTCACACTCAAAAACATATATATATGGTCAGCTATCAGTCTAAGCTAAGGTGTTAGAAAGATTGCTTGTGTCAGATGGACTGGCTGCAATCCAAGTAGTCAATGATTGCGAGCACTAGGAAGAGATCAAAGTGAGATTGAGAGAGGTATGGCACTCAACTGGATGGTACTGGTCAAGACTTAGCCAGTCTACCTTATAAGGGGTAGTTGATGAGATAGATTGTCATGTAACTTTCAGATGCACACTGATACTGATGAGGCTTGAATTGCTTTAGCCTTGTCTAACTAACTAAACAGAACTTTTCCTAGGATAGGGTCTGAAAAAGAGGTGTCTTAAATGAGCATGCATTGGCCTATGAGAGTGCCACCTGTGGAAAAGTAATGGGAACTAATAGTAATGTGCTGTAATGCATACAACAATGAGATCTGGTGGCAAGCAGAGGTCCACATGCAAATTCAAAGCATAACTGTGTATATGGCCATGCAATCATGCAACAGTGCTTACAGAGACAAAGCCACTGAGGGAGGAAGAAGTGGATCTCGCTCATGTGTTGTCATGCTTAGGTGCAGTCTTACACTAGGAAACCCTGACCAAATGGCAGTAAAATGCACTTCTTATTTGGTCCCATCTCATAGATCCAAACACCTAGCAGGGGCAGTTGGAATCAACCAATAGCAGAGCAGCAAGTGAGGGAGGGGATGGAAGGTAGAAAGCGAAGGGCTACTCTGCTTTGGAAGTCATCTGGCAGCCTATCTGATCCTACCAGTATTCATAACACCCAAGAGTAGAGCAGCTAAGGCCTTGCCCATCAACAAAGCAGGGGGAGGTGGCAACAGTCTTCCCTCCATCTTGAGGAGGGGAAGGGGCAAAAGGGTCTATGCTTCCTAACTCATATAGATCCCTTGACAAGATGTCTGTCAATTAGGAAATTTTGCTGAGAATTTGCACACGACTTTACACACTTTGAGAAAAGATAGGAGCTGGAACCCAGCCACCACACACACTTGGCCAGGGCTCCCTCTCCAGACTGGTTGTGATCCATCTTAGTGACATCACGTCACGAAGAGAATGATGACTTCAGCAGATGACTCCTGAAACTCCAGAACTTTGTAGTAACAAGCTATCAGCCATCATCACTCTAACCAAGGACATTTTGCACTTCCTAGGACAATGATATGTGTGTCCTGTGGTAGTGAACACTTCTCATAGTAGTGTCATACCATGGCCAGTCAAAAATGTGGGAGAGAACTGTGAAGCCAACCTGGAGCCAGCTGTTGGCTCAGAGGCAGCAAGAGAAGTGCCATCTAATTCACCAACTGATCCAACTGATTCCATTGAGAGCTTGGAGAGACACAGTGATCAAGTCCCGAGACAAGGTCCAGGATTCCAACAGAAGACCAAGACCATGGCCTCTGAGGAAGGCAGCAACGCTAGCCTTCTGGGGCTATCCTTCCCCCAGAAATCTCTGGGTGATAGTGCACAATGAAGCCTTCCACTCTGTGAGGTGGAATGACACTGGAGACCCCATCCTGATTGAGGAAGAGCTTTTTCAGAGTGAGATCCTACCCGGGGGTGCAGAGATGTTTGAAATATACACCTTGAAGAGTTTCATCTGCCAGCTAAGCCTGTACAGTTGCAGAAAGATACACTCAGATGATCTTGAAGTTTATCCTAGAGAACACAGAATGAAGGTAAAGTACAAAGTGTTTCTGTGAAAAGAATGTGCTCATATCCCGCATCTCATGAATGATATGCTGTAAATTTTTCATTTCCAATGAAAACTGTTTTAGGTGAAGATTTTATTACTTGAAAGGTCAAAGAATAGTCTTTGAAAGCATAAGTTTGGATATTAAATATATCCCCTTTAGAAATCTTCAGGCAGTAAGAAATACTGAGACAACATTTAATGTCATGTATATGTATTACCACCTTCACCTACAAATCATTTTAGTGAGGTCATGCTGCAGAACAGAAGGACTTTTAAGAGAATCATAAATCACTTTCTCCACTGCAAACCAAGACAGTGATGGTTGGGTGGGTGATGGAATAAATATGACTTTTATTCAGAATGACTAGAATACTTCCTTTTGTTTCAGACGTACTGCAACTGCAGTTTTCAAAAACATAAGCCAGAGCTCCTTGACTATATTTGGAAGAATCTGCTCCCCAGAAAACCTGAAAATCAAGTGTTCTATTGTCTGGGCCCACGAACCAGCATGAACCCGAACTTAAAAACGCAAGAAACTGAAGTGGGAGCGGTAGGAATTAAAAGTTTCAGGCTTTGGGTCAGAGGGGGCCTTGGATGTCCTCTTACCATCCAAGCCAACTTTATTGTAACATACATGGGTTTTATAATCAAGGAGCAGGGCCAAATTCTTTACAGAATTATGTAAAGCGCATACATTTCAGTTACACTTACTTGTTGTGGGACCAGATATGTCGCCAGGTATGCTAAACAGGCATGACACCTTGTTGCTAGAAGAGAAAGGAATGTATGCCTCAAAACAGAGTTACTTGGTCTGTGCATAAGCATATCTCAGATAAGTAAGAAAGAACAGTTGGGGGAAGAACAGCCCAGCCAGTTTCTAATAGAAACCAAAGCGATCCAAACAACCTGGAAGTTCTCTACTCCCAAAGGGGGGAGTTAGGCCTGCCATTGTCTTGCAGACAAGAGGCAAACTCAACCCCCCAAGGGAGGAGTCACTCAACAGCCCATTCAGTTGCTAATGTATCATTCAGAGAGCAGGGCTTGGGCCTAACAACCCCTACATTCTATGTACCTGTTCCACTCAAATCCTGTGCTGAGCAAGAATCTAGAGTAAAAAGAAAAAAAAATGCCTACCAGATGTTCACTCAGGTTCTATCAAAAGGCTGAGGAAGGAGACAGTGAAAAGTCCCAGTAGGAAATTACCAAAGATCAAAGGTCAAGAGATAAGTTGTACTGTATATTCTCTAGTGTATGAACTATGAAATGTGTCTCTGGATGTCCCCTGGAAAACTGTCCTTCTCAGGAGCCAAGTCATCCAACTGAGGAATGTAACTCAGAAAATGATACATCTGTGCAACCATTTGCTTCTGGAATTGAAGACACAGAGGAGGTGGCCGGTGCTAGAGCCCCAGGATACCCTGGCTTGTGGTCTATCATGTCTTTATACAGCAATTTCTAATCTGTCCTATGGGCTGCTCTCTCAGAATGATCCACAAATGAGTCACCTGAGGAAGAATAGCAGGAGGAACTGCCAGATTCTAAGTGTGTAATCTCTGAATCCACAAATAACAGTCAGACCTAGTCCCTGAAAACACATCATTGAAAACCAATAAAAAAGATAATATTTTCTTTTTTTTTTAAGTTTTCTTTTTTTAAAATTTTTTTATTATTATTATTTATTCAACTGTGTGCATGTGCGTGTGTATGTGCGCGCGTCTGTGTGTGTGTGTGTGTCTGTGTATGTGTAGAACCACGGACGAATTCGCAAACCACCATGGACGCCTCCACCTCCTTCTGCCCTGGGATTCACAGGCTCCGCCCTAGCTCCGCCCTACCAGGACCAGAACCACAGGCCGCCCCCGCTTCCGCCTGGCATCTATACGTGGGATCTGGGATCCGAACTCAGGACCTTCCGCCTGCAAGGTGGAGGCTTAACCCCTGAGCCACCTCTCCAGCCCCCAAAAAAGATAATATTTTCTAACAGTGAACCGTAGTGGTAAAATAAATACCTTACACTTGAGTCTGGCGTCGGTGTTTGTTTCAAACTCTGCATTCATGCAAACTTGGCTTCCACAACCTTGGGTCCCCCTTGTACCTTTCCTTTGAGGCTGTGTTTTGAGATCCCCCAGCAAAGCATCCCACTAGGCAGCAATGAGGGCAAGCCCAGGAAGATCTGCTCCTTTGACACCTGCTGGCCAGGAGACAGAAGAGTTTGCAGTGACCTGCAGGCCTCACCTCATGCCCACTCAGGTGTCTGCAAGAAGAGATTCCGACCTCAGGGGCTCCCATCTCCAGTGAGAGTGGCCAGGGAGTTTGTGATCAGCAACTGAGGGTCCCTCCAGCATCCCTGCAGAAACCTTTGCCAAACTCTGGTCACGTGTGCTATATCCTGAAGCGCATGACACAGGCCACTGTTCTCACCAAAGGGAGATGGGGAAACCACTGGAAACTGCAAACAAGATTGACAAAATTTGCAACAACACACACCACCTGACTTTTGACACACTTCTACCTTAATCTATCACAACAATGTTTAGTGGTCTTTAACAAAAATTAGCTGAAGCCACCCATTCTTCTCTGTGTGAAGGACACTTGCCATAGAGTGAGAGCTCTGTGGAAGGTCTGAGCGTCTTGGTATCTCCCTCTGATGTGCTCCTCCTCAGGACTCACCAGGCCATCACTGGTACACGCTCCAGGGCCCAGCTTTGCCACAAGACAGTGGAAAGCACACAAGGCCCAGACAGTTCTCATGTGCACATTTCTTAGAACAATGCCCACAGGGGCAGGACAAAGTAAGCCACAAAATGAAGGGTGTCCTGCAGCTTTCCCTTCTCCCTGTGAGCCAGGGCCTGTGAGACCTTGTCAGTGAGTCCTCTGAGGCCAGCGGGCGGAACTTCCTCACTGCCATCTACCACGCGTCACTCTTCCTGGGGAGGCCACACACAAACATCTCTCCAGGTCACATAGGGAGCCGACAACAGGCCAAGCGAGGAGTATGCCAAAGTCTAACTTGGCAAAGCAATGAGAATTGATGAGGTTACTCACAGCTAGCCCAAATGACGGGGTCACTTATATAAGCAGAGGCAACTTGAAGACAGCTATTTCATTGAAAAGCCCACCCTAACATGGATAAGGGCTCAGAATATCTGCAAGCCTGAGCACTCTGCACAATTCCCAGGCTGCTCAGCTCTTGGAAAAGTCTCCTCTGGGCAGGCAGCTCAGTTGGTCACAGCATCTCCTCCCCCAGCAGTTGTTTACTGCTTCCTTCACTTTGAGGAGGGGACCCCTGAATTAGTTTCATGAATCTCCTGAGAATTAGTGGACCCCATCATCCAGGCTCGCAGCCCACAAACAGGAAGGGAGGCCCAGAGTAGAGACTATGGGACCCAGGCCTCTGCACCCAGCCCAGGGTCTCTGGAGGCCCGGTGAAGGACTGCTGCTGAGGGAGGGGAGCACAGGCCCCCTGGGGCTCACAGGAACACACAGCCCCCAGCTGCCTGAGCAGCATCCTGGGGCTCCTCTCTGACTTGTCGGCCCCGAGGCCAGCAGCCTCGCTTACCAGCTATCACTCCTCTGCCATATTTTTCCCCTTCCAGGAGCAAGGCAATGTGGGTGGGGGTCATCCCCAGCCTCTGCACCAGCACCTCTCGCCAGCCATCATCTGCCCAGTCCCTGTGAGCAATATGGATGGCTATGGTCTGGTTCTGGTGGCTGCTCAGCAGGGGGCGCCAACGGGTCTCAAGGGTCTTGACTCCATTAAGGACAAAACCAGCAAAAGGCTGTCGGAAGGAGAGGCAGGCAAACTTCATCTTCCTCGGGCTCTCTGGGCCTAAACACAGAAGCACACCATAAGCCAGCTCTTGGGTTCCCCAGAAATTGGACCCCCCTTCCCCAGGTCTCTTGTGTACCCTGCAACCCCACTGACCTGGGAGATCCCCTGGTTCTTCCTGCCACAGTTCAGGTGAAAGTTGCTCTGCTCAACGGCAGGCCCAAGGCAAAGTGTTGGGATTTGGGGGATCACTGTGTGTCTGTGGAATGTCCAGGGAATCAATGGAGTAGGTAAGCACACCCAGGATAGACTCTGTGAGAATAGCACATGGTCAGTGCTGACAGAGGTCACAGGGCCCAAAGAACACACACACCAGGAAGACCACTGCCTAGTTAGTCTTCACAGTGACTGACTGGTTCTAGCCAGCAGCAACGTCTTGGCTCTGCTCCTTTCCATGCCCATATATCACTGACACCAATACACTCAGCACCCAGTGGAGCAAGGAGGCCTGGTCTCCCAGGTGTCACAAGTGAGTGTCTCCCTCAGAGCTTGACTGTGGGAAGTGCTTCCCTCCTTGCCTGGGTCTAGGTAGATCCCCACAAGGCATCACTCAGCAAAGCAGAACATCAGTCTGATACCAAGGATCATGTGATCATGCCGTGCATGCAAGAGCTAACAGAAGTACGTCATCTCCCGGGATATAGTTGGAGGTAGAGGTTGGGTGTACCAAAACCTATTGTCCTCAATGTACTCGTATCATGAGACTCACAGTGCTACAAACCTGAGCTGACAGTCTGGAGTCAGTGAGACCTAAGGTTCATGAGGGAGCTGCGTGTGTGTATATTGGCACCTACGCTGCCCAACTACCTCTATCCACACTTTAAAGGTGGTGAGTGTGAGAGGCTGGCAGGGGGACTACATAGGCAAGGGTGGCCCCTGGCAGACTTTTCCCATCTCAGCCCCACAGTCAGGGAAACTGTAGCCGGAGGCATGGCCTGTAGAGGGTCCAGCTCACAGACTGAGCCCCAAAGGGTCCCTGTCCCCTTCTCATGCAAGATCACTGTTCACATGGTGGCCCGTAGCTACAGGACAGCACAGCCCTTCACACACAGTCTGGGGGCTCAGGCAAGGGGAATTATGACCCCAATATCAGGCCAGCATATGAGGAGGGCTATTACCCAGAGAGTTGAGTCTTGTTCTTCTCTGGTGCTTTTGGTCCAGCTGCTAATGGCCATTTGCAAGCTTTACCTCTGCTGCCTTTGCTCAACGCGTGGCACTTATCTTTCAAGGGACTTATGCAGATAAGGGTTCATGCATGCACATGCAAGCACCCATTAGTATGTACACTGTGTGTATGTACACGCCAATCAGGCCCACACACATGGCTTTCCGAATCATGCATACAAAGCTGATACTTTGTAATGAAGCACTAAGCTGCCCCAAGAGGATGCTGTGGGACTCAGCTGTCCCTGAAGTGCTCTGACAGCTCAGGGCAATGCCAGGGTATGTGGTAGATGACTGGGATGGGAAAAGAGAATTGGATGGGAGAGTAAGGGTGGGGGGCACACAGAAGCATGTGCGGCTGCAGGGAATGTAGAGATGGGCAGGGTGAATCTAAGAAAATATGGAGGATGATATGGGGCGGGACTGTAGGAGGAGCAGAGCTGGGCTGTGAGCAGTTAGGTAGGAGTTTGAGGAGGGGCCCCCACTGAAGAATCAGTTGGACTGCAGAGCGGGGCTAAGAGTTCTTAAGAAGGTGGTGGGACTCCCATTGAAAAATCAGTTGGGTATTTCAGAGGGGATGGAGGACACTAAAAATCATTTCGTCAGCAGTGTGTCACTATGAGTTCTTGAGAGCACGAGGAGTTCTGACTATTGACTTTGGTGGGAGGGGCTAGAGAGGTCCTTAGGAGAAGCTTTGCTTGGTGATGCGTGCATGTAGGCAGGTCTTTGTATGAGGACATATAATGGGCATATAATGGGAGGAGTTGGGGATGGAGGTATAGCAGGGCTGTGGGTGCTAAGGCAGAGTTGAGTTGGTCTGTGGGTGGAGCAAAGGGACCTTTTAGTGGGAGGGAGGGGCGATCCCAGAGGAAGTGCTGGGCATTTGAGGGCAGGACTGCAGAAGTGTCCAGTTGGGCTGTGAGCACTTAGAAAGGAGCTGGGGTAAAGCTGGCACTTGGAACCTACCTTAAGGAGAGGTGGGTACAGTATCAGGGTGGGTTGAGGTAGTGAAGCAGAGTTGGAGGGGCCCTATGGGAGGAGCAGCAGAGATGAAAGTTCTCGGATAAGACCTAAAGGCAGGGCTGTGAGTGTTGTGGTCAGATGGGCGAGTCCAATGCAGTAACTATGTGTGGGGGGTCAAGGTTGGTGAGGCAGAGCAGCAGGGGGGGAGGGGAAGAGGGGAGAAGGGGGAGGGGGGTTGGCAGAAAGAGAACAGGTCTGTGATTGGTGAGGCATGATTGGGGGCGTGGCTTCGAGACCTGCTGAAAGGGGTGTGTTCATGAGAAAAGGGGTGTTTTCAAGTGCTGAGGAGGTAGGAGGGATCATAAGGTAGGTTTAGGGGCGTGGCTGTGGGTGTGCAGAAGGTGGGTTGCACCACATCAGTGCTAGGATCTGGCTGTTAGTTGATGGCATAGAAATTTTGGAGGAAGTGGGGCTGCAGAGGCTGATACTTGCAGGAGACAACCTGGAGAGGATACGTGGTAGAGTAGAGGGACGGGGCTATGGGAGAAACAGTGTGCTATATTTGGTGAGATAAGAGTGGGGATGATTGACTTAGGAGAGTGGGGCCAGGAGAGAGCTTAAACCAGGCTGTGAATAGTGGAATGGCAGATCACACTAGGAATTTTTCTTTAATGCTCATGTGTAGGTGTTGGGTATATATATGTGTGTAGGTGTATATGGGTGTGTGTAGAAGTCACTTGTGAGGGGGGTCAGGGTGGGACAGAGGGTGCCAGGAAAATTGGGGGCATGGCCATGAGTGTTGAAGTAGGTGGGAGGGTAACTATTAGAACTCAGCTGTGAGAAGTAGTATAGGGAAGGTTGTGGGAACTTTCATTCCTGAGAGAGAGAGGGTCAGACTGCTTGGGGGAGCAGGAGAGTACAGATCATCCCAGGGAGAGTTGGGGGCATGACCATGAGTACAGATGTTGGTGGGCAGGTCCAAGAGACCACTAAGACATGGCTGTGATTGGTGGCACAGCAAAATCCCAGGGAGCTTTGATTCCTGATTGGGAAAGACTGCCTTGAGAAACAGGGCAGGACAGAGGATGCGAGGATCTGGGCTACTTGAGAAGCAGGCAAAGGGGAGAATTGATTAATAGGAGTTGCAGGCATGGCTGTCAGTGTTGATGTCGGTGGGCAGAGTCACAGTGACCACTAAGACTATGTTGTGAGTTGATGGCATAGAAAAGGCAGCTGACAACCAGAGAAGGCTGCCTGGGGGAGATGGCCGGGTAGAGTTGGGTTGAGGCTATGAGTTTTGAGGAAGAATTAGGGATGACCTGAATTTGAACTTTAGGTTGTGGGAGCAGCAAAGCCTGGCTAAGGTTGCTAAGTTAAGTGTACATGCTGGTGGTGTGTAGTATTTTTCCTCTGGGCACGGCTTAATGACATCTTAGACTCTATTCCCAGTCTAACTTAAGGAGGATGCTGTGTAGCAATTTGAAATATCCCGTCCTGGAGGAAGGCTCAGCAAGTAAACAGCTCTTTAGGTTCAGAAGGTTCCTGACTCTCAGAAGCTTGGGGTAGGGGCAGGTCCTCCCTGCAGGGTGAGGAAAAACATCAAGCAAGTAGACTCACCTGCCAGCCAGCCGTCTAGAAGAGACAGAGGAGTTGAGAAGCCTAGAGGACAGTCTTCTAGGAGCAAGCCATCCAGCAGAGTGCTCCATGTTTGCAGTTTCTGTACATCTCACCCAGGCTGGAGGGAGCTTTATGGTGATGTAGACACTTTTCAGACATCTCTGCTCTGGTAAGTAACCCTTAATCCTATATCTGTAAGTGACCCAAATAGCCTGCTTGGTTTGTGTTGCAGCCTGTCTGCCTGTTGCTGATAAATTGACAACAGAACTTCTTATGTGAACAAGGGATTTCATTCTGGTTTATGATTGTCTGGTTACAGTTGCTAATCCATTTTGGTGGGAGAACCCATACCAACATCAGGAACTGAGGGAACTAGCCACACCATACACAGGATTGCTGAGAAAAGGACAAACCTCACTTGTCAAGAAACAAGTCTGTCTAAATATGCTGAAGCATGCCAAAGCATCAGACTAACTCCCTCCATCTTATTCACCTGCCCAGGGAATAGTCTACCCATCATGGGCTTGCTTTTCCATCATCAATAACATGATTTCTTACATGTTTGCTTAGGACTTGCCTTAATTATCAGTTCTTCACAGATGTGCCCAAAGCTCAGCCTGCAATTGTCAAATTGACACCTGTATCTAATTTTCACAGTTGGTCAAGATGGACTTTGACATAGTCATTACTTTGGTCTGTTGTTGAGTTTCTATCTGGGGTGGGATAGAAAGTTGTGTTGCATCTCCCCCGGAGAGGTGTTGCATAACAGCTGGGCTATGAGAGAAGCACAGCCAGATTGTGGGTGCTGAGAGAAAGTTGCTGTGGGCTATGGTAGGGTCAGTCCCGAATAGAGGCTAAGCAACTTAAGTGAATACCTTGTGGTTTCCTATGCCCTCTTACCATGGAGCACTTGATTTACTCTTCACTCATATCCTAGAAAGGAAGGAGGCTTTCTGGTAGCATTTTTGCAAGTTGAAGGGCTAGGCATAAGTTAAAAAGTGCCTTGCACAAGATTAGTACTGAGGTCTGTGGATTTTGTCCACAGCTGACCTTATGGCCCAGATGGACCAGCCACAGCAATACTCCTGAACAGCTGTGAATCCTCCTGTCCCCTTCACAAAGAACCCTGTGTTGAAACAGTTGTGAAAACCAAGGAAGGAAGCTGGCAGGAGGGCCTTTCAAGTTCCTTGTGGTTTGAAGGGGGAAAATGACAATCAGAGAAATCACCGTCTTAGCCAAGGTCAACAGCAATTCATCCACAGGTCACAAGCCAAGGGTAAGGTCTGGGCCATTTCCCAGAATGCATCTGAGTGCTCAATGAGTACTCCCAACAGCCTTGAGAGGTCCAGTTTACCAAGGTCAGAAACAGTCTCACAAAGCAGAGTAACTTGTGAAAAGTCACATAGCCACTAGGGGGCAAAGGCAGATTCTGACAATCAATCTTGGACTCTAAGCCTGGTTTCCTAGGACTGCCCTTCAGACTCTTTCTGTGAATGGCCTAGAGTTCTCCTCTGGGAATGAACAAGGAGGCAACTGAGGAATCATGGTGTTGGGACCAAATGAGAATTAGAACGCCCAAATTCTATGCCCGTCTTTATACCAGTACATGTGCCACAGACCCTTTATTTGAGTCAGACTTTGCTGTATTACATGGTGACAAGGCTCAGTCAAGCACTGTCTACTTCCTACTAACTTTTCCGACATTGTCCCAGGCCCTGGGAGTCCAAGTGTACCTTACTCAGTGGTCTATGTAATCAATGACCAGCCTCATTTTGTCAGCTCTGCCTCAGTATTTGAAGTAGAATTAGGAGGAAGTGTGGCAGCGAGTGGGAGAGGCCCAGTTCATGGCTGTGCTGGAAGCAGACCTGTGAGAGGGCTAAGCACCCAGGCCCAGTGGGGCCTGAGGGCCGTAACACACAGGGAGGAGGCCACACAGCCTCTGCCCTTGAGACTTCCTCTCATGCTCAGCACCAGCCTTCTTCTCCTGACTCCTAACCTCACACAGGTACCTGCTGAGAGCACACTGTGCCCATGGTCAGAAGCTGACAGATACAGTCTTCAGTCAGTGTAGCCTGGATTGGTGTAAGCCCTATCCTAACACCATCTGCTGGAGTCTCATTCCATAGGCTTTTCTATGTTCAATTACTGTTTCCTTTGCTGCATGAAAGCCTTTTCGTTTCATGAGGTCTCATTTGTCAAATGTTGGCCTTTTTTCTTGAGTGCTGGCAGTCAGTATTTTAGGGAAGACTTCTGTAGGAACTGGCTCAAGCCTTTTATGCTACTGAGAATTGGGAGTCCAGATTTTGAGATTCTCCACTTAGGATGTTTTGCCATTGTTTCTGAGTCTTTTGCACTTCTGTGTAATAAATTTGAAATTCCTTAGAACTTTTGGCTTTGTCTCCCTTTTAGTAGAAGAGATTGGTCTATGGCATTTTAGACATTTAATAATTCATGCAACAACTACTTATGGATAACAGAACATGCTTTTGTAATCCAGTGTTGAAGACGATGACTTAGCTTCTGCCATGAAAATTGAATGTGCAACAAGGAAAATAATTCTAGGTAATTCTGAACATAAGTGGAAAATAAGACAGGATAATGAGATACTGTTTGGGTGTGGTGATAAAGAGACACTTACTAATTTAAATGTGATGGTCAGTGTATTAGATATATAGGTATCAACTTGGCAATTAAACATTGAGCTCTGAGCACATCTTTGAAGAATTAACAATTAAGGGGAACCCTTCAGGAGATTGATTGATTTGGGAAGATCCAGCTCACAGTGAATGGGACCATTCTTGGGCAAATGGATAAAATGGAAGGGGATAGTTCAGTAGTTTGGAATACTTTGACATACTTTGGCAGTCTTGCTATCTGGTAAGTGAGGTTTTCCACTCTTTCAATGATTCCTGTGGATATGGTGTGGCCAGCTCCTAGTGTTTCTATAAACTCTCCTGCCAAGCTAGACGATGAACCATTATGAAAAATCCTAAGCAAGAATAAAGCCCCCTTAGGCCAACAGTTCCTAAACAGATATCCAATGGCACAGTCACTGCTACCAACTCTCAACAGTTGGGATCTGGTGAAATTAAAGAGCTTCTGTTCAGATAAAGAGATTGTAACTCGAGCACAAAGGCAACCCACAGAATGGGACAAAATTTTCACTAACCACATATCTGATAGAGCTCTACTATCCAGAGTGCACAAAGAACTTAGAAAACTAAACACCAAGGAAACTAATGGCCCAAATAAAAAATGGGCTCTGGAGCTTAAAAGAAACTTTACCAGGGATGAAATTAAAATGTCCAACAAATATCTTAAAAAATGCTCCACTACCTTAGCCATCAGGGAAATGCAAATCAAAACTTCCCTGAGATATCATCTCACCCCACTCAGGATGGCAAAAATCCACAATACAAACAACAACAAATGCTGGAGAGGATGTGGAGCGAGGGGAACTCTCCTACATTGCTGGTGGGAATGCAGGCTCATACAAGCACTCTGGTGAGTCGTCTGGAGATTCTTAAAGAAATTAAAGATTGAAATGCCATTTGACCCTGCTATTCCACTTTTGAGAATAACCCCATGTACAACAAAAATTCACCTCGATAGCAGAAGCACAACCATGTTCATAGCAGCACTGTTTACAATAGCAAAGTCATGGAATCAACCTAAATGTCCAACAGTTGATGAGTGGATAAGGAAACTGTGGTACATCTATGCAACAGAGTACTACTCAGCCATCAAAAATGATGAATTACTGGAATTTGCCCAGAAATGGATGTTATTAGAAACAATTATATTAAGTGAAGTATCCCAGACCCAGAAAATTAAGCACCGTATGTACTCCCTAATAGGTGGCTCCTAGTACCAAATCCACCCAGCCCACTTAGAGACACTCAAAGATAAATCTCTGTAATACAGTAATTGCAAGGATTATGAACAGGAGGGATGGAGTAGGAGGGCTACACCAGAAACAAGGGGAAAGGGGACCATGTTACAGCAGAGAAAATAGGCCTCCATCAAGGACTGCAAGCAAGTAACAAGACATCTGGTTAAGTTCACAGACGTTCATTCCTGATCATTTACAACTGAGGGGGTATGATCTCACCAGAGGGGAAGGGCATATAGTCTGGCAGATAACAAGTAACCAT
This sequence comes from Typhlomys cinereus, assembly GCA_023101885.1. Lineage (NCBI taxonomy): Eukaryota > Metazoa > Chordata > Mammalia > Rodentia > Platacanthomyidae > Typhlomys > Typhlomys cinereus. Next base: position 302,119 of record JALPQD010000819.1, on the reverse strand, counting down.
TTTGCAAATGGGCGATTGACCCCTCCCTCACTGTGGTTTCCTACTTTTATTACATCTACCTTTGAATATACTCTTATAACAAGACTCTAGTTTAACAGCTTTTTGTCTCTGACCAGTGGGTGAAATACAATACCCATCAGGATGGAGTGAAGGGCATTGCAGGAGCAGCAAAACTGCAAAAAAAAAATCAATGAACCATAATCCAGAACTTCAGAGACTCTACATCAACCACCTAGAACTAGGCCTGCCTAATCTCTCCCCATCCTGAAGCTCAGGGAAATTTGCGGAAGAGGGGGCGGTAAGATTGTAAGAGCATAAGGATGGGAGGAGCAATAATATGCGAGATACTCCACACAAGTGAGGGCCGAAGCAATCTTAATTGGACTTTGCATGCCCTGTGCAATGTTCCACACACTATTGACCCCATAAAGTCTAGCATTTGCTAAAGGTACCAAGATCCTTGGAGGCAAGGAATTGACAGCCATAGTAGTGTTCCTATGCTTAAGGGGAACACAGGAAAGGGTTCAGGGAAATGCCACAGGGTCCCTGTACATCATCAGAGAGGAGGGCCCAGAGGAGAGTCTGGCATGCACATTAAAGGATGCTCCGGCGATTGGGAGGGGGAGGCACTGGGGGATAGGAGGGAAGGGTGAGGGGAGGGGGACCAGGGGGGTAGGGGAGAGGAGGAGGGAAGGAGGGAACTGGTGTACCTATTAAGTTTGTATGAGCGGAAATAATAATAAAAAATGTAAAAAAAAAAGAATAAAGCCCCTTGTTCCACTAAGTTGCTTGGTCGTGGATTATCAGAAACATACAGACAAACTGCAACAGTCAAAGAATGCCTGTCTCGGGAGTTGTTGAGCTCTGACTTGAATAACAGAAGTCTTCCTAAGTTCCCTGAGAAGCATAACTATTCAGAAAAGACAATGTTTCTTGAGAGGCAACTAAGTTGAAGGCAGACTATTGAAGGACGAGAAGTAGGTTAATGTATAGGGAATGAAATCTAATCACTCCCATTCTCATATACGCATCACCTCTGTAGAGAAAGAGAGAGCATTTACACTAGAAGAGCCCCTGGCGAAAAAGCACTAACAGGCGGCATTCAGATCTGGTACCACCTCTGGACCAAAAGTTGGGGATGGTGATGGAAGTAGGTTTACCAGGCACATGTATATCCTTCAAGAACCATGGTTAGTGGCCCTTTCCACCCGCCCAAGGTACGCGCGGTCCAAGGAAGACACACTGCTTCTCAGGTAAATCCCACCAGCCTCCAGGTCACCTGCTCATCCCAGCTCCTCCCAAAAGCCAGCCTGAGCAGCACCCAGGCTGCCCCAGCTGTGGTGAGCCACTAAGCCATGCCCAGGTCCCAGGTGAAGTGCATGGCCATCGCCATCAGCCCCTCTACCCATCTGGCCTGTCTGGGATGCTTTGGATCCAGGGAGGACACACTGCTACTGAGAATTCAACAGAGTCCAAAGGAAACTCAAGCAAAGCTCTAGGGGACAAAGGCCATACATCTGAAGTCCTCTAAAATCATCCTATCACATGGGAGAGATTCTTCACATCAAGCCCAAAGATAAGTTAACCCCATTGTACCATCCTGCTCTTTTCAATTATTAATCACTCTAGATTAAATTTTTCCGCCACCCCCAAAACATATACAACTTCAGGGACTATACCACTCACCTTCACATATCACCAAGGTACTAAATCGTAAAAGTGCACTACCATACTAATATTCACTCCCTGCTCTACTAAACCTGACTTAATTGATGTACTAACAGTCTAATAGCCTCATGTAGGAAATAACAATAACAATAGACAAAGGTGCCCAACTCCAAGGCAAACACTAGTAATAACTGCCTGAGAGTAGTAATACCAACTAATCAGTTCAGTCAAAAACACACAGAAACTGTCCTTCACTCTGTATAACTTTAGGAAACATCAGTCATTTAGATCCCCAATTAGGGGGCTGGAGAGGTGGCTCAGGGGTCAAGCCTCCGCCTTGCAGGCGGAAAGTCCTGAGTTCGGATCCCAGATCCCACGTATAGACGCCAGGCGGAAGCGGAGGGGGCCTGTGCTTCTGGTCCTGGTAGGGCAGAGCATGTGAATCCCGGGGCAGAAGGAGGTGGAGGCGTCCATGGTGGTTCGCGAATTTGTCCATGGTTCTACACAGACACACACACACACACAGACACACAGACACACGCGCGCGCACACATACACACGCATATGCACACAGTTGAATAAATAATAATAATAAAAAAACTAGAAATTAAAAAAAACTATTAGATCCCCAATTAGAATTGCCATGAGCCAAATACTTTTAAATGATTAGTCTATTTAATGGCCACCTTTTAATTTTCATTGCTTTTCATGTTGTTATCCATTTATAGTCGGTAGAGGGAAAATGTAGCCACGTTTCAGGTGGAAAGACTTGTTAAACGTGAACATTTCAAAGGGTTTTTTAAAATCGGTGAAAGAAAATAGCCTAGAATAATGCCACCAGAGACAGTGGAAATTGCTTATTTTGAAGGTGACTTTCTTATAAGCTGAGAATTTGATGTTTGAAAGTTCATCTTGAGGAAATAACATGTAATATAATTTGAAATATATAGTGACCTTAAGAGCATTATAACTGAAAACATTGTTGAGCAGGGTGAATTTGTTAAATGAATGACTTTATGATAAAGTTTTATGCACAGGCAAAATGTATTTCCTAGGTTTCTGTGTAGTGATCTGCTTTTACTTTGCAATTTGTAGTCCTCAAAAGGCTTTCTTTAAAAAAATAAAGTCCATCCTTACACTTAAACACACACACACACACACACACACACACACACACACACACACACACACAGAAACTGAAAGGTCTTAAGAGACAAAACGACAATGCCCAAGTCAAAGTGCAGATCCACGAAAAACAAAAGCCAAGAAGACAAATCTCCCACCGAAAGAATTAACCCCATAATGATAGATTCCAACCAGAATAAATTCACAGAAAATAGCCAAGAAAGCCAGGCCCAAGATAACAACTTTCAAAGCATGATCATTACCATGATCAATACTATGAAAATCCAGGAGAAGTTAAAAAACCGTATCAACCACTTTGAATAGGAACACAACAGACACTTGGAGGAGTTTAGAAAAACAGTTCAAGAAACAAAAATAAGCATAGAGCAGTTAAAACAGTCTCAAGTAGAGTTTAAAACTGAACTAAAAGACAAGTTATCTTCAAACCAGAACTCAACAGAGAGTCTTAGGAGAACTGATGAAGCAGAAAATAGAATTTCAGATCTTGAAGACAAAATGGGAGTATTAACCAGCTCAATGGAAGAGGTTGCTAAAGCCAAAAAGATATTTGAAAGGAATATTCAAGAGTTATGGGACACCCTGAAGAAGCCTAACATGTATATTCATGGAATACCAGAGCAAGAATCTCAAAATACCACCCCTGAGGAAATTTTTCAAATTATCATAAATGAAAACTTTGCTCATCTAAAGAATGAGAGGCCCATCCAAATACAAAAGGCATTTTGCACCCCAAACAGATATGACCAAAATAGAAACTTACCATGGCAAATAATAGTCAAAACACTCCACATTCAAGACAAAGAAAAGGTGCTGAGAGCTTCAAGAGAAAAAAAGCAAGTCACTTTTAAAGGTAAACCTATTAAAATAACAAATGACTTCTCAATGGAAACAATAAAAGCAAGAAGAGCTTGGAGAGACATACTTTAAGTATTAAATGAGCAACAATGTCAACCCAGACTGATATACCCGGCAAAAATATCTGTCGTGATCGAGGGAGAAAGAAAAGTTTTCCAGCACAAAGACAACTTGAAAGCTTACATGTCTATCAAACCAGGCCTTCAAAAAATGCTGGAAATGATACTCAAGCTTGAAGAAAAAAAACAAGCATATCCAGGAGGACAGAAGGGAAGTATAACACCACCAAAACCTAAAAGCCAAACAGTACACTTACGAAAGCCACTAAACATAAAAAAATGTCTAGAATTAAAGATAATTTCTCCATCACAATATTAAATGTCAATGGAATTAACTCACCGATCAAGAGACACAGATTACAAACTTGAATTAAAAATCACAACCATCAATCTGCTGCCTTCAGGAAACTCGTCTCACCACAAAAGATAGGCACATCCCAAAAATAAAAGGCTGGTCACAAATTCTGCAAGCTAATGGAAACAGGAAACAGGCAGGGGTAGCCATTATGCTTTCGGACAAAGTGGACTTCAAACAAAAAAAAATCATAAGAGACACAGATGGATACTATATTTTAGTCACAGGTACAATTCACCAGGAAGACTTCACAATACTGAACATATATGCACCTAATACGGGCTCCTCCACATTCATTAAGCAAACCCTACAGTGTCTAAAATGAGAAATCAACCCCCAAACAATAATTCGTGGGGATTTCAACACTGCCCTCTCAACATGGGATAGATCAACAGGTCAAAAACTTAACAGAGACAATCCCTTGCCTCCAAGGATCTTGATGCCTTTAGCAGATGCTAGACTTTGTGAGGTCAATAGTGTGTTGGAAATAATAAAAAATGGTTTAAAAAAAAGAAAGCTAAAGTTTTCAGGAGGGCAAGCTATAACCAACAGCAATGGAATTCAGAAGGAAAAGGGAAGTTGTTAAGATTGTTAGTGTCTTTGGAAAAAAAAATAAAGAATTTATGATAAAAAAAACTTAACAGAGACATATTAGAACTTAATCAAACTCTTTTTTTTCAGTGTGATCAAGTAGGTTTTAATCCAGACACAAATGGTTGGTTCAACATATGCAAATTAATAAATGTAATCCATCATATAATCCAATCCAAAATCCAAGATAACATGATACTTTAGGTAGACACAGAAAAAGCTTTTGACAAGATCCAACAGTCTTTCATCATCAAAACCCTAGAGACAATTGGAATGGGAGAAACTTTATCAACATACTGAAAGCTGTATGCAACAAGCCAACAGCAAGGATTATACTCAATGGGGAAAAAATTGAAGCATTCCCGCTTCAATCAGGAACTATACAAGGCTGTCCCCTTTCACCACTTCTATTCAATATTGTACATGAAGTCTTAGCTGGAGCCATAAGACAAGAGAGGGAGATAAAAGGGATAAAATCAACAAGGAAGAAGTCAAGATATCTCTGTTTGCACATGATATGATCCTATAACTGAGTGTTCTTAAACTCTACCAAGAAACTCCTGGAGCTAATATTTAAGTTGAGCAGAGTTGTAGGACACAAATAAAACATGCAAAAATCAGTGACCTTTCTATACAACGAGGATGAAAAAATGAAAAAGTTCAAAGAAAACAATCCTATTTCTGATAGCCCCTAAAGAAAAGAAATACTTTGGTATAAATCTACCTAATGAAGTGAGAAACCTTTATAATGAACAATTTTTTTAGAATATTCAAATAATTTTATGTACATATCAATGCCAGCCTTAATACTTCTTGTTTATTGAGTTTAACAACATTCTCAAAAGACTGAAGAAAATAGAGCAGAATGGCACAGATGTAATGAGCTCACATGAGACCTCCATAAAAAAGGGATTGTCTCCCACAATCAAACTCTTACCTGAAATGGACCTTACAGATCTCTATCCAACTTTTCATCCATGCACCAAAGAATACACATTTTTCTCAGCAGCACAAGGAACTTTCTCCAAAATAGAACACATATTGGACTACACAACGAATCTCCGTATATACAGCAAAGTTGAAATTCTAGCCTGTACTCTATCAGACCACCGTGGTCTAAAGCTTGACATCCACAACACTACAAACAACAGAAAATACACTAATTCCTGGAAACTAAACACTATGATGCTGAATGAGAATTGGATTCAGGAAGAAATTACAAAGGAAATTCAAGATTTCCTGAAAGGGAACGATAATGAACATACAACTTATCGAAATCTTGGTGACACAATGAAAGCTGTCCTAAGAAACAATTATATTAAGTGAAGTATACCAAACCCAGAAAATTAAGCGCCGTATGTACTCCCTAATAGGTGGCTCCTAGTATCAAACTCACCCAGCCCACATTAAGACACTCAAAGGTAAACCTATATAATACAGTAATTGCAAGGATTATGAACAGGAGGGATGGGGTTGGAGGGCCACACCAGACACAAGGAGAGAGGGGACCATGTTACAGCAGAGAAAATAGGCCTCCATCAAGGAATGCAAGTAAGTAATGTGACACCTGGTTAAGTTCACAGACGTTCATTCCTGATCATGTACAACTGAGGGGGTATGATCTCACCAGAAGGGAAGAGCATATAGTCTGGCAGATAAAAAGTAACCATTTTGCAAATGGGTGACTGACCCCTCCCTCACTGAGGTTTCCTACTTTTATTACATCTACCCTTAAATGTGCTAAAGGCACCAGGATCCTTGGAGGCAAGGGATTGGCAGCCACAGCAGTGTTCCTATACTTAAGGGGAACACGGGAAAGGGTTCAGGGAAAGGCCACTGGGTCCTTGTACATCATCGGAGAGGAGGGCCCAGAGGAGAATCAGGCATGCACAAGAAAGGACTCTCTGGGATTTGGTGCGGGAGGCACTGGGGGATGGGAAGGGAAGGGGAAGGGGAAGGGGAGCAGGGGGTTTCGGGGGAGGAGGAGGGAGAGAACTGGTGTACCTATTAAGTTTGTATGAGCTGAAATAATAATAAAAATGTATTAAAAAAGATAAGTTCATAGGTCTTAATGCCTACATCAGAAAAAATGGAAACGTCAGAAATAAATAACCTAACAATGCAGCTTAAAGCTTTAGAGACACTAGAGCAATCTGGTCCTAAAAGCAGTAGAAGAAAGGAGATTAGGAAAATAAGGGGAGAAATATCCGAAATCAAGATTAGGAAAATGATACAGAAAATCAACCAGTCAAAAAGCTGGTTCTTTGAAAAAATCAATAAGATTGATATACCCCTAGCTAAATTAACTAAAATCAAGAGAGAGAAAACCCAAATTAACAAAATTAGAAATGAAAATGGAGTTACCCAAGAAATTCAGATAATTATAACATCATATTTCAAAAACTTATACTCTGTGAAATTTGACAACACAAAAGAAATGGATGAATTCCTAAGTAAGCTCAACTTACCTAAATTGAATCAAGAAGTTTTGAATTATTTAAATAGTCCTATAACATGTGAGGAAATCGATGAAGTAATCTTGAATCTTCTCATCAAAAAATGTCCTGGACCAGATGAAATCAGTAGAGTTCTACCAGACATTTAAGGAACAAATAACACCAATACTCCTTAAACTGTTCCATCAAATAGCAAAGGAAGGAACACTACCAAATTCTTTCTATGAAGCTAATATCGTCTTAATCCCAAAACCTAATAAAGATACACTTAAAAAAGAAAATTATAGGCCAATCTCTCTGATGAACACAGATGCAAAGATTCTCAACAAAGTCTTAGCAAATTGGATTCAAAAACATATTAAAAAGATCATTCATGGGGACCAAGTAGGCTTCATCCCCAGCACACAAGATTGGTTCAACATACGCAAATCAATAAATGTAATTCACCATATAAACCAATCCAAAATTCAAGACCACATGATACTCTCGATAGATGCATAAAAAACTTTTAACAAGATCCAGCTGCCTTTTTTGATCAAAACCCTAGAGACAGTTGGAATGGAAGAAACCCTTATCTATATAATAAAAGCTGTATGCAACAAGCCAACAGCAAGGATTATACTCAATGGGGAAAAATTTGAAGCATTTCCACTTCGATCAGGAACTAGACAAGGCTGTCCACTCTCACCATTTCTCTTCAAGATTGTACTTGAAGTCTTAGCTGAAGCCATAAGACAAAAAAGGGAGATAAAAGGGATTCAAATCGGCAAGGAAGAAGTCAAGTTATCTCTGTTTGCACATGACATTCATTATACATTAATGATCCCAAAAACTCCACCAGGAAGCTCCTGGAACTAATTGAGAAGTTCAGCAGGGTGGCAGGATACAAAATAAATGTACAAAAATCAGTGGCCTTCCTATATGCCCAGAATGAAAGAAGTGAAAAAGCCCTGAGAGAAACAATCCCACTTACTATAGCCCCTAAAAAATGAAATACCTTGGGATAAACCTAACCAAGGAAGTAAGAGACATTTACAATGAAAACTTTAAAACCTTAAAGAAAGAAATTACAGAAGACACTAGAAGTTGGAAAGACTTCCCATGTTCCTGGATTGGCAGAATCAATATCATAAAAATGACCATCCTACCAAAGGCAATATACAGATTCAATGCTATACCAATCAAAATCCCAAAGTAATTCTTTAAATAAGTTGACCAAACAATCTCAAAATTCATATGGAGGCACAAAAGACCCAGGATAGCAAAGACAATCCTGAGTAACAAAAAACACTGCTGGAGGTATCACCATACCAAACTTTAATCTATACTACAAATCAATAGTTATAAAATAGCCTGGTACTGGCTCCAAAATAGACATACAGATCAATGGATAAGGGTTGAAGACCCAGGTATAAGCCCACACAATTACAGCCATTTGATCTTTGACAAAGGGGCCCAAAAAATCCAATGGAAAAAGAACAGCATCTTCAACAAATTGTGCTGGCAAAACTGGATGTCCACATGCAAAAGATTAAAACTGGACCCGTACTTGTCACCATGTACAAGTCTTAATTCCAAATGGATCAAGGACCTCAATGTAAAGCCAGACACTATAAAAACTTTAGTTGAAAGGGTAGGGAACTCCCTGGAGCTGATTGGACTAGGCCAACAGTTCCTAAATGGAAATCCAATAGCACAATCACTACAACCAACACTCAACAGATGGGATCTTATGAAATTAAAGAGCTTCTGTTCAGATAAAGAGATTGTAACTCGAGCACAAAGGCAACCCACAGAATGGGAGAAAATCTTCACTAACCACATATCTGACAGAGCTCTATTATCCAGAGTGCACAGAGTACTTAGAAAACTAAACACCAAGGAAACAAATGGCCCAATTAAAAAATGGGCCTTGGAACTCAAAAGTAACTTTACCAGGGGTAAATTTAAATGTCTAACAAATATCTTAAAAAATGATCCGCATCCTTAGCCATCAGTGAAATGTAAATCAAAACCTCCCTGAGATATCATCTCATCCCAGTGAGGATGGCAAAAATCCACAATACAAACACCACCAAATGCTGAAGAGGATGTGGTAAGAAGGGAACTCTCCTACATTGATGGTTGGAATGCAGGCTGATACACCCACTCTGGTGAGCCATCTGGCGATTCTTAAAAAAGTTAAAGATTGAAATGCCATATGAACCAGCTATTCCACTTTTGGGAATAATCCTCCATTCAGCAAAGATTCACTTCGATAGTACAAGCATGACCATGTTCATAGCAGCACTGGTTACAATACAAAATCATGGAATTAACCCAAATGTTCAACAGTTGACCAGTGGATAAGGAAAATGTGGTACATTTATGCAATGGAATACTACTCAGCCATCAAAAATGATGAATTAATGAAATTTGCCGGGAAATGGATGGAATTAAAAAAATATATTGAGTGAAGTATCCCAGATACAGAAAATTAAGCACCGTATGTACTCCCTAATAGATGGATCCTAGTACCAAACCCACTTAGTGACATACTCAAAGATAAATCTCTGTAATACCTACAGTAATTGCAAAGATTATAAACGGGGGGAAGGGAAATGAGGTCCCTGCCAGAAACAAGGAAAGAGGGGATCATGCTACAGCCGAGAAAATAAGCCACCATCAAGGACTGCAAGTAAGTAATGAGACATCTGGTTAAGGTCACAGACTTTCCTTCTTGATCACTTCCAACTGATGGGGTTTGATCTCACCAGACAGGGAGGGTATAGAGTCTGGCAGATAGAAGGTAACCATCCTGCAAATGGGAGACTGACCCCCCTCCTCACCGCGGTCTCCTTTTCTTATTCAATCTACCTTTGAATATACTCTTATAGTAAGACTCTATTTTTAGATTCTTTTTTAAATTTTTTTTTATTTTTTCAATTGCGTGTGTGTGTGTGTGTGTGTGTGTGTGTGTGTGTGTGTGTGTGTGTAGAACCACGGGCGAATTCGGGAACCACCATGGACCCGCCTCCTCCTTGTTTACTCTGCCCCGGGATTCACAGGCTTAGCCCTACCAGGACCAGAAACGCAGGCTGCCCCCCCCCCCCCGCTTCTGCCTGGCGTCTATACGTGGATCTGGGATCCAAACTCAGGACCTTCCGCCTGCAAGGCAGAGGCTTAACCCCTGAGCCACCTCTCCAGCCCAGTAAGACTCTATTTTAACAACCTTTTATCTCTGGCTAGGAGGTGACATCCAATACCCATCAGGATGGAGCCAAGGGCAGTGCAGGAACAGCAAAACTGGAAAACAAAACAAAACAAAACAACAAACCATAATTCAGAACATCAGAGACCCTACATTAATCACCCGGAACCAGGCCAGCCTAGTTTCTCCCCATCCCAAAGCTCAGGGAAATTTGCAGAAGAGATATTAAGATCCTAAAGATGGGGAGGAGCAACGATATGCAAGATACTTCACACAAGTTAGGGCATAAGTAACCATAATAGGACTTTGCATGACCTGTGCAATGACCAACATATCATTGAACCCCCAAAATCTAGCATGGATCACAGGCACTAGGATCCTTAGAGGCAAGGGATTAACAGCCACTATAGTGTTCCTATACTAAAGGGGAACACAAGAAAGAATTCTAGGCAATGCTACTGAGTCCTTACACCTCATCAGAGAGGAGGACTCAGAGGGATGTTTGACATGCGCAGTAAAGGATGCTCCAGGAATGGGGGGAGGGGCACTGGGAGGAAGGGGAAAAGGAGGGAGGGAGCAAGGGGATCCAGGGAGGGGTGGTGTGAGGGAGGGCAATGGGGTATATATCAAGTTTGTATGAGTGGGGAAAAAAAAGAACCATGGTTAGTGAGGAAAGCTTTTTAAAATGTAACACAAATTTATTGTCTTTCAGTTCTGGAGGATATATTTTTTAAACTTTATTTTATTCAGTGTGTGTGTGTGTGTGTGTGTGTGTGTGTGTGTGTGTGTGTATCAGAGGGCATTGTGTGTCTCTGTGGAGGACCAAGGGTGACTTGGGAATTATCTTGGATTGTTTCTACTTCCCTTCACTCTGGGATTTCCCAAGCTCTGCCCATCAGGGCCAGAAATTCAGGCCACCACCGTTTCCCCCTGGTGTTTTTACATAGGACTTGGGATCTGAACTCAGGACCTTCTGCTTGCAAGGCAGAGTGTTAATCCATGAGCCATCTCTCTAGCCCTCTGGAGGATATATTAAGGGGTCTTAAGAACTACCTTCTTCCTGGAAGCTCTAGGGAAGAATTTGTTTCCTTACTTCCTAGCTCCTAAAGGCTGCTAGAATTTCATCCAGTGGCTCTAGCTCAACTCTTTTGAACTGCTTCTGTGTCTTTTAAAGTCAACCATGTCTGGTTAGGCAAATCTTTCTCAGGCAGCATCATTCTAAAGATTCTTCTGCTTCTCTATGGGAAGGACCCTGTGACCTCATCAGTCCTACATGAATGATCCAGCAGCATTGCCTATCTTAAAGGCAGCAGCTGCAGATGATAATAGTAAGCATAATCTCTTTTGTCTTGCTTCTACTCAACAGTAAACTGAAAAAGCAAGACTAGCAGGAGAATATACCAAGAGATTGTGAGGAATTGGCTACACGATTGGGAGCTGGCCTTCCTTTTGTGGTCATTCAAGGACATGCAGAGCTCCGAGGCAGAGGAAATTCTGAATTGTCTGTTGGGCAGGTTTCTAGCCGAATTTGCCAGAACTAGGCTGTCTCTGCCGTGCACCTCTACTTCTTGTACAAAGATGACAATTAGCATGCTGCCAGTAGGGGGTAGTGCAGCGAAGTGTAAAAGGCTTCAGTTTGGGACCCCCTGGGCAGGGTTTGATTCTCACCCATTGGATGCCTCAGATGAGTAATTTCTTATTTAATGTTGCATACATGTATGTAGTGAATTTATAATATTTTCAACCCTTAGTCCCCAATCCCACCTCCCCTTTTCCCCTTACAACCCTTCATCTCTCCTGCCAGACTCCCTCCTGTTTTCAAATCTATTTGCTTGTACAGCCCACCGTGTTTCATCTAGTCTGTGAAGACTTATGCCTGAGCTGATTCATGCTCCATCAAGCATCCTAGATCAATGGATAGACCATTGAGGAAAGCATCCTCCTTTACTTCCTCATCAACATTAGCCCTCATTAGTCACTCAGAGAGGTGTGGAGCTTCTTGAGATCTTTCTGATGTTATGATTAGACATTGATGAGATAGTTCCCATACAGTTCTTATGTAAATATATACATCTGCCATGACATCTTGTATATCACAACTATATCATGTCCAGGAAATAGTGCCTGGCTCTTTACCTTCCCACTTCAGGCTCTTATAATCTTGCCACCCCTCTTCCACTATGTTCCCTGGGCCTTGGAGTGGAGGTGGGGGTGATGAGGAAGATTTTAGGGCCAGGTGTCTGAACAGTGCAGACCCACAGATATACCAGCCTTTGAGAATTGTGGGTTCATTGAGGCACTGAAAAGGACTATTTTTTGACACAGTGGTTTAGTGGGTCAGCTTGTTTGTTGGTTCCTAGTCAGGAAAACCTAAATACATTACAGAAAAGCATGAAACAGTATTTAGAGATGCAGAATAGCATCCCTGGACTTTGGAATAGCTGGAATCTTATAGAATTGCAAGAAGAAAGAGAGGAGTAAGAAGGCTTAGAGACTCAAGTAGGGTGGACTGAGAACAAAGTGGTGACCTTCATGTACAATTTTTTTTCTCTCTCTGATGACAGTTTCTGTTGCTTTCTGCTTTCTGTAACCTAGCTTGCCCAGCTACAGTGGTGGAGGCCTCAGCTGACTGTGGAAAGGGAAGGATTGTGTTTGCTTGGGTAAAAATTCCCAAGGCCAGAAAGTTATACTGTGTAAAGCACAATGGAAACAAAGAACAAGGTCCAGTTTGGGGGTAAGAAGGACTTCTCCATAGACCAAGCACCAGTGTGCAAAACATCCTTGCTACTCTGTATCTCTAAATGCTGTTTATCACTTTTCTGTAACATATTTATGGTTCTCTGATGAGGAACAGACTAAAAACCTGACCTGCTGAGTAACCATATCAGAGAACAGGAGAAATCAGAGGCCATCAGCTTGGTGATAGACTGGTAGGCACCTCCCAGCTTGCCAGATCCGGACTCCCTAGAGTTGTGCTGGGTCTGGCTTGTGCTGCTTCTTCAGTGGACCCGTAAGGAGATCCAAAGCAAGTTCCTAGACAGCCGTCGATCAGTTGGTCTGGTAAGTCTCCCACCCTCCAGGGGCATCTGGTCCACCATACAAGTAAGTGAAGAGGGAACTTGATCCCTTCCCATATTACCACAAAGTCACTCAAGATGAATGAGAGACTTTGGGAGACCTGTCAGGATACTGGTGTGTGTGTGTGTGTGTGTGTGTGTGTGTGTGTGTGTGTAGCGATCCTGAAGTGGGCCTTCACCTGTGGTTCTGTAGCATCTGCATATGGCTGAGGATAGTGCCAGTCTCCGGAGGATCCAAAGTCCTTTCCTTCATTGCTGGTGTGGGTTAAGGGCTTATATTAACCCTCCAATTCTAAGTAATATCTAAATTTCTACAAAGATAGCATCTGGGTAGACAAAAGTACATCTTCCTCTCTTATTGTATGGCATCGATTCATGGCGGGAACTGTTCCATAATGATTCATTCAGCTTCAAGACCCTCCCATCTTAAAATGTTATGATTAATAATTAAAAAGAATTCTCTGGAGATTATGGTATAAAGTTGAGCCCTGAAAAAAGTACACTCTTGAAATTCTTGAATGGCCCTCTTTGGGAGGTTGGATGGCCTTCACACCAGGCCTTAGATTTGGTCTCTGTTTAAGCAGTTGAAACAAGGGACTTTGGCCACCCAGATCAATTCCCAGGTTTTCTTGTGTTAGATTCTCTGATACTGGTCAGGGAGAACATAAGGTAGTAGTTCAAGTAAAGAAAAAAAAATCTCATACCAAAAGAGTGAGCCACCTATTTTCCAAGGTAAGACCGAGTACTCATCCCCTGTATTCCTACTTCATGTGCTTCACCTTCATGGCAGAAAGTATACATTTGCCAGTCAAACTGCCACCTTCCATCTTGCTTTCTCCTAAAGTCCCTGAGGCCATCATGCCCCTACAACCAAGTTCACTTCCATTGATGATCAGGTGCCCCCAAGTAGTACAGCGAGCAATGCTATGACATCCCAAAAGTCTTCATGAGATACCATAGTCCCACAATACGTTACTGCTGATGGGATGGTACAGGGAAGGGACCTGTCTACTAATACCATCCTAGCACTGCTTCATGATCTTGTATGAGAAGGGCTTTACCAGTTCTCAATGACTGAGCTTCAGCAGCAGTAGGAACTGAAGGAGGAAAAGACAGAGCTAGAGTAATGGCTGGGGCAGGCAGCAGCTGCAGGCTCAAGGACAAGCACTGAAGGAAGAATAAGCTGGCTATAGCAGCAGCTGCGGAAAGACAGGTGACCCAGTAGCACTGTCAGTGGTTTTGGGAAGAAAGGGAGGCTACATACATGCTGAAGCTCCTGAGAATCGACTCCATGGTCACCATGTGTCTCAGATGTGCTGGGCAACTCAGGCCTGAAGCTGGCAGGAGATCAGCTCAAACTCAAGGTCAACTGACTAGGGTAAGACTGTGCCCTGCTATGGAGGACCAGGTACCTGCTGTCCCTGGCATATTGAAAATACCCTTCTTTAGTGGACACTGGGCTACTGACTTGGCTGGTTCCCTAGAACAGAAATTAAACTTTTATCTTGGAACACTATGTTGATGAGCTGCTTCTGGCCAGCACAACACTGGTTCAATGCTCAAAGAATAAAGGACCTTCTGTCTTTACTGACAGGAGCTACATAACACGTCAAAGAAATAAGCACACTATTGCCACAGATGAGTTTAAACATCTAGGATTAACATTATGTAAGAGCGGTAATGACTGACTGGGCCTTAATCTTGGGGACCAAAAGAAAGCATGCATTTTGTACCATCTCCATCCCCACCACTTGCCAAAAAGTCCATCAATTTCTAGAAGCAACAGGATTCTCCAGATCCCTAGATTTTCAGACTTGGTCATTCCCCTATATGAGGCTGTGAAAGGAATGAAAGGCTCCCTTAAGGCAGACTGAGCCGAGAGATGAGCTTTCAAAGCAATCGAGACTAAATTCACCGAGGTCACAGCCCTAGGATTCCATGAAAGCCCCAGAGAAGTTAACCTCTCTCTCTCTATGAAAGGAACTGGATGGCTTTGGGAGTCCTAACCCAAGCACTGGGACCTTGGCAAAGGCTGATGGCATATTTATCTAAAGTAATCAATTCTGTCATAGCCAGAGGGGTGTCCTGTCTCTTAGCACTGACAGCTACTCCCTTGCTTTTGAGGGAAGCAGACAAATTAATACTGTAACAAAACCTCGAAGTTAAGCACCCTCACTCAGTTATGACCTTGAGGCCACCAAAAGGGAGGTGACCTGGTGCTCAAGGGGAACTGCCAAACAGGGCAGCCACCAAACAACAACCCCAAGTCCTGCTAGCCCCAGAAATAACTGTCATCCTCTGGTACCCTCTGGAAGAAGAAAAATAAATAATAAAAGAAAGAGGAAGTGGAGTCCAGACAGATGGATGGACTACGTAGGATCATCAGTTTTATGTTCCAGAACAAGTAGCTTACAGACTGGCCTACCAACAACATGAATGGATGCATGTAGGTGAAACTGCCTTAGAGACCTTACTAAACTGCTACTATCTCATTCTGTGCCTCCCTGTACACTGTTCCTCTATGTGTCATACAAACAACCTGCTTCCAAAACATGGCTCATTGGGACCAGGTAAACTGGCAAGGACACAACACTGTGGCTCGTTGAAGGGTATAAAAGTGGACCTCACTAAAGTTGCCACAAGGCAAATATAAATACCTTTGTTAGTTTTTGCCTGCACCTACCTACTCAGAATGGACAGAAACCTTTCCAACTCAAACTGAAAAGACTAGAAAAAGGAACCTTTAGACCTAATGTGAATGCGGCCTTATTCTGTAACCTTAAGTAGTCCCACTGCTCTCAATGTAACAGGAATAGATGCTTGGATTCATCACTTCAGAGCCAAACCTACCAGCTTAACAGAGGACTCAGAGGCATGGCAAACAGCCTGTAATCTGGACAAGACTCAGCACCTGACTCTGCAGAGAAGGAAACAATAATCTGAAAGCCAGTCATCTCTAAATCAAAGCCAGAGTCTGGCCAGTCGACATATGGCTAAAACCCGAGGAATTGACTACTCAGTAGAATAAACTATTTTGTTCTCTATAAAGGCATTCTTATTTCCATACACTGTTATCTCTCACCAAGAGAGTATGTGTGGTTACTGTTTGTTGTTACTGATTTGGTTCCACCTAGTCCTACCTAATTGTACTGCTCCTGACCCATGCATCTGAATAACTTAGTCAGATCAGGGAGTTGTTTGGACTTTGCTTTATTCCACACATTTCTCTTGAGTGTGTGTACCTGTGGAAGCCCAAAGGTGACTTCCAGAATCATCCTGGATTGTTCTACCTCCTATAAAAAATTGCTTTACTTTGGGTTTTCCCAGGCGCTGCCCTTCCAGGGCTGGAAGTACAGGCCGCTGCCATTTCCACTCAGCATTTTTACACAGAATCTGAGATCTTAACTCAGATCCTTCTGCTTGCAAGGCAAAGGCTTCAATCCCATCTCTCCAGCCCCCAAAGTCCAGTTTTTGAAAAAAGGAATTCCCCCTAGGCCAAGTGCTCATGCACAAATAAATCTTGCTATTTTGCATTTCCAAATACTTTTTTGTCACTTTTCTGTAAAGGAAGGCCAAAGATTAGATATGCAGTCCTGATTCTGTTGCCAGCCCTACACAAGAGTGCAGTCATGTAACAAGAAGACTTCCCTTGTCGTATATAAGGGTATGCTGGAAGTCAGAGCCTTGACCCTGTGGACTGAGTGCCATAGAGCACCGATCTAACTGCAGCTAAAGTGGAAACTAGAAGGGAGCTCAGAGAGTCCTCAGAGCATTCTATTCCATCCTTGTTGTTAGACCTGGGAGCCTCCTGGCATGCTTTCTGATGTTACATGCACCGAGTTGATGTTTCAAGTTCAGAGTGATTAGGGCCTTCATTCTGGTCTGTGGAGTGGAGAAGGTCTGTGTCTTTAAGTCACATGAGAGCTGAGGCAGACTCAGGAACTTCAACCCACAATGAGTCATCCAAAATAATGTAACTGTTGGGCTCGGGGGTTAAATCTCTACTTTGCAAGCAAAAGGACCTGAGTTTAAATGTCAGATACTACACAAAATAATTTAACTGCTACTGTGTTGTCTAGACTTTATCAAATTGAGCCATATATAGGACTTGCCCTTCTGCACTTCAGCTTATGTGATCAATTTCTCCTGGGTGTGTGCACCTTCGAGATCCAAAGGTGACTTCGGGAACCATCCTGGATTGCTCCTTATTGCTTTACTCTGAAGTTTTCAGGGCTGGAAGTACAGGCCACTGCTATTTCCACCCAGCTTAAGCCCTGTTAGAGTCAAAGTGAGAACTGTGGAAGGCCCACTCCAGATAGAAATTCCTAGTAGAAATGCAGCTGCACTTGTGTGGTCACATTGAGAACAAACTGAGGCCTACTTGTATGTGTGAATTCCAGAGCCCCTCCATATCCAAGGAATCTGTTTGTAGGAGCTATGTTCTGAGCTTCCCAGAATAGATAATACCAGTAACCAAGATGAGAGCTTAAAGTAGATTGTGAAACTCCATTCTTAATTACAGGCCTTCTAGATAGACCCTCGCAGATTCCCCTGCAGTCAGTAGTCAGTCTGTTTGTCTTATCTATCTTTGTCTCTGTCTCTTTGTTTGTTAAAGAAAGCTAACATGCAGAAGCTGATCTATGAAGTCTTTCTCTTGTGGAGGCTGTCACAAGAACCCTAACCCCAGATACACATACACACATAATTGAGCTACATTGAATGGTGTTGATAGTTCTTCACCAACTGGGGCTCACTTATTTTTTCTTTGTGGAGATTTGGGGAACTTTGAGTCATTTTGTGAGCTTCCTGATGCTTGTGCACAGTGGGATTTCATAGTCAATGTGAGAGCTGAGTGTGGATTTACAGAGAATCCCCTTTGTTCATAAAAGGTTCCCAAAAATACCTTGTAGTCAGCCTGGCAACTAATGGAACTACTTGTAGGTATAAAGTTTTTGCTTGCTTTGCCCATCGGTGTAAAGTGCTTAGAAGCCGCTTTTTGGAGGTTTCTGGAGAAAGCATGGCCATATTCCTTGTAAGGTGTAAGTAGGATCAAAGAGTGGACAGCAAAAGCTCCACTTCAGATAAAGGGAACCCAAATAATACAGTGTCACCAAGCATGGGTTCATTTGTTGCAATGGGTCGCTTCTGTCATTCTCTGAGGACTTCACATAAACATCATTTCAAAGGTTCCAAAAGAGAGGACCAGGTGTCTTTTGTAAGTCAAGATAAGACCTGGGAGTGGGACGCAGAAGCCCTGGCACAGACAGAACTAGACGAATCAAGATACATTCTATCTTATTGATGGTGCTACTCCAAATGGGGGCGCAGCCTTACGTCACCTTACTGCGTCCATATCCGGGCACATGGGAGATCGGGGGCCATTTTGTGAGTCCGGAACTCAGTGCTGAAAGGAACCCTCCCCCACCTTTCCAGAGTCACATCCGGGGAATTAGGGGCCATATTTGTGAGGCCGGAAATTAGGGGGCTCCCTCAATGCTGATTTGCTGGAAGAAACTCCCCTTTTTTTCAGAGTCACATCCGGGGGCCAGGAGCCATTTTGTCAGCCTTTTGGAGGAGAGACAGTGGTGCGGAGTGTTCGGAGGTGAGGTGATTACTAAGGGTGCTCACAGGGAGATAGCCGGCCCTCAGATAGTGTAGGTTCACCCCCAGGGATCAGTCTGACACCAAGTGGGTCCCACTTGTAGATGTCAGGTGGTTTCATAGTCCTTCCTCGAGGACCTTGGTGCACAGGCGCCATTTCTGAAGGTTTCCGGGAATCCTTGCAGGGAGGCCTGTGGGGAGAGCTGGACCTAAGGGCAGGTTGCAGAAGCCCTCTTCCAAACAGAGAAACCCTACATGGTATACTTTGGCAGATTTGGAGCCGTTTTGTGAGGCTGGAATTTAGAGGGCCTTTCAATACCGCTTTGCGGGAAGGACAACCCCAGCTTTTTGCAGAGTCACTTCCGGGCATTTGGGAGAATCGGCCATTTTGTGAAGTCAGAACTTAGAGGGTCAGATAGGTGGATCCCAGGAAGTAGACTTTCCCATTTTTTTTTTATTCAACTGTATGTGTGTGCCTGTGTGTGCGTGTGTAGAACCACAGGCGAATTCGGGAACCACCATGGACGCCTCCACCTCCTCCTTGTTTACTCTGCCCCGGGATTCACAGGCTCCGCCCTACCAGGACCGGAAACGCAGGCCGCCCCTGCTTCCGGCCCCGGCGTCTATACGTGGGGTCTAGGATCCGAACTCAGGACCTTCCGCCTGCAAGGCAGAGGCTTAACCCCTGAGCCACCTCTCCAGCCCCTTTTTCTTTTTTTTAAAAATACTTATTCAATTTGTGTGTGTGTGGGCGTGTGTGTGTGCACGCGCGTGTGTGGAACCTCGGGCGAATTCGGGAACCACCATGGACCCCCTCCACCTCCTTGTTTACTCCACCCCCGGGATTCACAGGCTCCACCCTACCAGTACCAGAAACGCAGGTCACCCCGACTTCTGCCCAGAATCTTTGGCAGATTTGGAGCCGTTTTGTGAGGCTGGAATTTAGAGGGCCTTACAATACCGCTTTGCTGAAAGGACAACCCCAGCTTTTTGCAGAGTCACTTCCCGACATTTGGGAGAATCAGCCATTTTGTGAAGTCAGAACTTAAGAGAGTGAGATAGGTGGATCCAAGGAAGTAAAGTTACCCACTTGTTTTTTTATTTTTTATTTGTTCATTTGTACGTGTGTGTGGTCTAGGATCCAAACTCAGGATCTTCCACCTGCAAGGCAGAGGCTTAACCCCTGAGTCACCTCTCCAGCCTCGAGTCTTAAGGAGTGTGCATGGATGCCATTTTCAGAGGTTTCTGGGAATCTTGCCAGGAGTTTTTCAGGGGAAAGTAGGACTTGAGTATGGAATGCAGAACCCCACTACAGATAGAGTATGGATTCCAGATGGTATACTGGATGCCTGTGGGCTGCCCAGCACCAAGGAGTCATTTCTCCCAACATTCTGGAACAAAAGTAGTGAGATATCTTTCTTAATCAAGATGAGAGAATGGAGTGGTTCAGAAAAGTTCCCCATGTCCCAGATACACGATCAGAAAAATCAAACCACATTGTGTTTTTTCAATGGCCTTAATCAAACAACATGTGTAAATGAGCCCCTCCCCATACTTCTGCATCCACACAGAGGATGTTGGGAAACTTAGAAACACTTTGTGAGGATTCTAAAGCTTAGAGGATCCCACTATGCTTTCAGGTCAAGTTGGGTACTGAGAGTGGATTACAGAGATATTACAGATAGTGGTCCCCAAATAATACAGCCTGGCACTCTGTGTGCCCAGTATTGGGAATGAGCACCATGCACTTCAGATCAAAATGGGACCTTCATCCTCCTGTGGGCCCTTGGAGTCCCTGGGCAGATTATCCAAAAGCAGGGATCCTTAGCCTGAGTGTTAAGGGAGTCAAAAAGAGAGGACATTGTTCTGAGGAGGGAGGCCTCATGAAGGCCTGCAGAGAGAAGGTATCAGGGCCCATTGGAGGAGCAAGGAGCCTCCCAATGTAAGACATGTGAGTGCAGCCCCTGATGCTCAGCTGGCTGGGTCTGGAGATGAGTGTGGACAAGGGATGTTATCTCTGGTTTCCTATTCAGGAGCCAGATGGGTAGTACCAGGGGTAGGACTGTAAAGGGTGGGACTCAGCTATAACGATGGATCTGCAAGTAAACTGGGGCCTTGTGGGCAATAAAGATACCTTAGAGACCTCTGAGAGAAAAGAGGATCCCTGCTCCATCTGTCCTGCTTGATAAACCCACCCAGAGTGTCCTGATGTCCACATGCTCACTTCTCTCTGCTCTCAGGAAGTTGAGGCGTTGGAGTCACCGTGACCAGAGGGAGGTGTCTTGCATCTTCCAGCAATCAAGGTGAGGAACCAGAGTGAGAACTGAACCTGTGAACATGACCAACCTCCCCCAAAGAAGACACTTTACAAATCCTGGGGAGCCCTGGTGGACAGGAACTGAGGCTGCCTGTCTTCTGCTCCATGGTTGGGGGTGATTGGGAGGTTTGGGAAATGAGGACCTTGGTCCTAGGGGAGATGTCAGGTCTGCAAGGGAGTCATATGGTGAGCAGAGAGGGGAGTCCCAGGATCTGTCAGACCCAAGGACCCCTCCTGAGGACCACAGGTATCCTCAGTCCAGAAAGAAGGGGTTCCACGGTCTGGCTGTGTCTCAAAAGTCAGCTCTGAAAGGCCTCAAGTATCATTTCTACTTCAGCTGTCTAGGGCAGTAAGGTGGGTGTCTTGAGGGAGAGGAGGTCTGGTGGAAGGGGAGATGTCAGGAAGGACAGGGCAGATGATGAACTTCAGGTGGACTTCGGAGCCTTCATCTCTCCCAAGATGAGCCCAGGTCATGTGGCCACCCTGAGTCCCCCATGCAGGGATGAGGGGCTGTGACACTTGTGCACATATCCTGAGAGTTGCCAGGTTGTCAAACAAGAAGTTTGACCTGGGTGGATGACTGTTTATCCACAGGGGCTCTAGTATCTGGCAAGGGACAAGGTGAGGACCCTCAGGACTGAGTGGATGTAACCCCAGTCCAGAGCTCAGACAGGAATTCCACCAAAGTCTGCTTTGTTCTTCACACCCCTGGATAGTAAATCTGAACAGCTTCTCTGGTTTCCAGGTGATTCTTCTCAGGGACCCGAAGGTGCCTGTCATCACAAGGAAGATCCCAGCCTGTCAGGACTCACGGTGAGAACTGAGGGAGTCCTATCCCCAAACACGTGAGACCCAGGCCCTGTCAGTGCTCCTGTAGCTGTGGGGAAAGCCTGATGGATTCCCTCCCCTCCCCTTCCTGTTCTGGTGTGTCAGGGGACCAGGCCTTTGTCTTGAGGGAGGAGGCCTCAGATCATTGGTGGAAGTGATTCAGTCCTTTACTTTTTGTCCAGTGAGGGTCAGGCAGGAGCCCCTCTCAGGACACAAGAACCTCACTGAACTGGCTGCATCTCGCTACCGCCCCCAGAAGGTGTAGCCATGAGAGGCTCCCCTCCCTGCTTTTGTTCCACTTCATAGAAGTGGGTCTGTGTTCTCAGAGCTTGCTCAGGCCAGCAGTGGGGTCTAGGGTACAAGTACTGCTCAGGAAGCTTGGGGGCCCAGAGTGAACTCAAAAGACCCCATAGGTCCTAGAATAGGGGGACTCCCCACAGTTAGCTGACCGGCTGTCAGGCCCAGGCACCCAGTGTTCTCACAGTCCACAGTTGTAGCGTGTCGCAGTATCTCTGATGGACTCTCCAGAGTCCAGGGAGGGTGTCGAAGGGCTTGACCTGAGCCAGTGTCCCCAGATACCAGTGGGAGCCCAGACAGGGTCAGAAGTGCAGGTGGGGTGCAGGCCATGAGTGTGATCAACCACCTCACTCACTACAGAGCACAGGGACTCCATTATTCCACAGTCACGTCTACTCCTCTGGAAGCCTCACGTTCTGTGACCCATTTGTGCTCCGAGTTGTTTCTCTTCTGCTTCAGGATCTGGGGGGCGGCCCCAGAGCACCCCTGAGAGAAATCCAGTAGTAAGTGTTTGCAGGAGCTGTCAGAGGAGCGTCTGTCAGCAGAGTCCTCTCACCTTCTCTCTGTCTCCCCCAGACCTGTGAATCCTCATCCAGTCACCATGTCTGAGAATCAGAATGAGAAAGACTACAGTCTTCCAAGCAGCCTTTTGGAAGAAATGGAGGAACAGAATCTGCTGGATTCACAGACCCCTGAGGCTAAGGACAGGGAGGGGGCTGCTGCTGCAGAGGTGGTGTCTGATGCTGAAATGTCAGGTTCTTCCCAGAGTCTTCACCAAGCTTCCTCTCCTCCTGTGGTTATGGGCTCTGTTCCCGTAAACCCTCCTACCTTGCGTGATTTACTGAACTTCAAGGTGACTGAGTTAGTGCAGTTTCTGCTCTTGAAGTACCAAGTGAGGGAGCTGACTACTAAGGCAGAAATCCTGAATAGGGTCATCCAAAATTATGAGGAGTACTACCATGTGATTTTCAGTGAAGCCACTCAGTGCCTGAAGCTAGTTTTTGGTATTGATTTGACCGAAGTAGACCCCCTTGTTCCTTCCTACACCCTAGCTACTCGGCTGGGAATCACTTATGATGGGTTGTTTAGTGGTGTTTATGGTGTACCCAAGACTGGCCTTGTAATCATGGTCCTGTGTGTAATTTTCATGGAGGGCAATTGTGCCTCAGAAGAAGTTATCTGGGGTGTGTTGAATAATGCTGGATTATATGCAGGGATGGATCATTTTATATTTGGGGAGCCCAGTCACCTCGTCACTGAAGAATTTGTACGGGAAGGGTACCTGGTATATCGGCAGGTGCCCAACACTGATCCTGTTCGCCATGAATATCTGTGGGGTCCGAGGGCCCATGCTGAGACCACCAAGATGAAAATCTTGCAGTTTTTTGCCAGCATCACTGGGAATGATCCCAGAGCTTACCCCATGAGGTATGCAGAGGCTTTGAGAGAAGACCGAGAGGGGGCCTAGGTCTGAATGACCTGAGGAGATGCTACTATTGCACTGACCTGTAGACTATAGTTGACTAACAGTTGCCAAGCAAGATAAGGTCAGGCAGGAGATATAATATGAGAACTTCAGGCTATGCTGACAAGAGTACAGTGTTAAGATTCTTCTATGTTGTGTTAGGTGATGTAGAGATATTTCATGTTGGTATTCTAGAATTATTCTTCTATTAGGTTTATTAGCTTCAGAGTTTCTGTTTGCAAGTTTCATTAACAATGCATGTCTGTTTATCGAGGTTTTGAGAAAAAAAAATTTACTTTCTTGTAAAACCAAGACTGATACCGTTTGTAATCTGTTACATGTTATCATGGAATTGGAATAGAAATTGTCTTATGTGAAGAAATGTGCATAAAAAGAACACAATAAAGTTAATAATGTTGAATTAATGTAGAATCTAGTTTTTTGTTGTGCAAAACAAAAACAAATATATTGGGGTCTTATTAACTCTCTAAGGTCAAAACTAATGTGAATCTCTGGCCCCTGTCCCAAACCTCTTTCTCAAGGGATGGTCAGAAAAGTCAGATCCTCCACTACATATAATGCATAGGGTTGAGTGTAGGAGCAACAGCCCTGTCTGGAAGGTGGTGAGAAGTCCTTCAGACCCGAAGTATCAGCACTGAGAGGATGCAGAAGGTTGTCTCCAAGGAGTGTCCCTACCCTAGGTTGAGGGAGTTTGAAGTGAGAGAATAATCCTTCCCTGGCAGCCGGTTGTCATGAGAATGAGGTAGCCAAGGCCAGGGGTTGAGAGACAGGGAAGCTGCTCTGAGCTGTTCCTTTTGGTGGTTAACAGGGCGGAGTGGAACCAGGCTGGGGTGGGGCTCATTGGGGGAAACACCCACATAGCCTGTGCAAGGCTGTGAGTTCACATCCCCATCCCCTCTGAACACAGCAGTAGAACATGCAGAGGGGAATCTCTTCCTGGGACAGGAAGGAGAGCTTCAACGGTGTGACTTCCCATTTTCTGAGATGAGGGGCAGTCTGGGGAAACTGAGGCCTAGAATCCCTGGCCAGGTGCTCTTCTGCCTGACCAGTCAGGAGAGACAGTCACCTGTTTGGATGACATATTTATTCCATTAGCTCCAGGGTACTTGGTCAGTTGTCAGGAGACACTAGGTGTGGGGAGTTGCTGCAATGACTAAAGGTGGGATTTGCCTGGAAAAGAATCTGGGAAGAGACTGGTGGTCCACTCAAATTCTGGGTCTTCCCTGAGGGGGAGACTGACAACCCAGATTTGACAGTGTGCTCTTGTAGGGGGAGAACTCAGTGGATTTATTTGCTGAAATTCCATTTTGACTGGTGAGCTGCACCGTGTGGTGCTGAGCTTGGCACCCCGTGACAAGTGCTGCAGAACAGTGAGTGTAGAACCCTCCCAGGGTGGGTGGAGTCCAATCCCAACAGAAGTAACTGTCACCTTCCTTTTCACTGGAGTTCCTGCCCACACAGGGCACCCCACACAAGGCGCTGACTGCACCAGGGGCTTTGCATACAGGACGCATGTTCCAGCAGCCTGCTGTACAGACATTATGAGACTGGATCCATGGGGAAAAGCCTGAGGCTCCCAGCATTGGGGATTGCCCCCACCCCTGCCTAATAAGTGATAGGGATGTGAGGAGGCCTGGGGTCTGCATGTGTCTGGAGCCCAGGCTGTTCCTCCTTCTCCCAGCCCAAGGCTGCCTTCCCACTCTGGGGCTGTGGCTCTTCCTGGCACTGGATATTGTCAGGAGGAAAGTGCCATCTACCAAAAGCAGCCCCAGTGTTAGTGGCACAGGTCAAATGCAGTTCAGATTGCGCCTGGGGAGCTGACTTTCCCTGTTGGACATCTGCTTAGTATCAGCAACTTCCCTGAGTTAGTCTTGTCTCTTGGTAGTTTCTCGTGTGTCTTGTTTTTTTCATCTGTGCACCCTGATGTGTCCTTACCCTTTGTGCTGCCTATTCTGGGGATACAAAGGAAGCCCTGTCTTCCCAGTGGGAGTAAGCATTGCTGCTCCCAGCAGAAGTCCCCCGGATCTCCACAGCTCACCCTCATCCCATCAGACAGCTGTGCCCAGTTGCTTTGAGATGTTCACTGGGGCTTAGGCCACATTGCTCAGAAGCTGGTGACAGTGGCTTGTGGGACGCACCAAAAGCTCCCTCTTATCTACTATTAGGATGGGGTGAGGGTTATCAGGGTATGCAGCCCACTAAGGCTCTGCGTCTGTCACGCAGCTGCTCTGAGCTGTGCTGAAGCTAGTCTGTGTGTCAAGATCGGAGGTGGTTCAGGAAGGCTTTTCACACATTAAGTCTCAGTACGGTGAATAAAAGCAGGAAATGAAGTTGATGGCATTAGATAAAAGTCCACACGATGTGGCCACACAACAGCCCTGTTCCGAATCCAGGTGACAAGCCATTTTCCCTGTTGATATAGCAGAAAACATGGCTTTCTTTGACTCAGAACCAAAGAAAGAGAAGAGGGGCTGCACACTTGCTCCTCGTGACATCACAATGCCACACTGGTAAGTTTCTTAAAGGATCCTTTTCAGGTACAGTAGGACAGAAAATCAGCAGGAATCTTGGGAATTAGGGTGCCTTGCCCTCAGTGAGAGAGGGAAGTGGACTCCTGAGCAATGTGGAGACATCACCCAAGGAAAGTCACATATCACCCTCTGGTATCTTGTAACCCAGCTTCACATGAGGCTGTTCTTCGGGAGAGACATTGTCATTAGGCCCCAGCAGGCCAGACAAAATCTGAACGTAACCAGTTGCACTAAGGGACACACTCAAACTGAACTTTGAAATGGGTGACCTGAGACAGAGACTTGGAGCCAACATTATAGAAAGATTAAACACACTCTGAAAATTGTCCTCTGACCTTCACACATGTATGCTTGACCTCTCTCTTTCCTCTCTCTCCTCTCTCTCTCTCTGTTTTCTCCTCTCTCTCTCCTCTCTCTTCCTCTTTCTTTTCCTCTCTCTTTTTTGGTATCTCATTCAAATAAATCAAATATTCAGATCAAATTAAGAAAATACAGGCATGTGGCTCATCTGCAGAGCTGTGACTGTCATAGTCCTTTTTCACTATCATTCCTTACCCAAAGGCCATCTCCCTCTAGATGTGTAATCAACACAGATCCAAAGCCAGTGTTAGAGTTCTGACATTGAATATCCTCCTGATGGTTCAATGTGTTCAAGGTTCCACGCCTAGGGTAATACAATATGGACGTGAGACCTTTTGAGGACTCCCTCCAAATTTGTGGCATGTCACAGAAGGGGACCATGGGACCTTAGCCCGTACTGTTCTCCTCTCTGGTCTCTGTTATAAGCAGTTGTGTCTGCAATAAGACACAAGACACTATGTGTCTGCCTTGCCAGAGGCCCAAAGACTTGGCAACTTAATGAAACTGTGGTCTCTCAGAGCAGCCTCCTGTATTTCACTGCAGTAACATGAAGTTGGCTCATGCAGCTGCTAAAGGCCTTGGCAAAGTGTCATTCTCCATCTTGAGGGTTTGCCTGAGAGAAGTGTCAGTGCTGTGTAAGAGAAGCACAAATGCTGCTAAGCCAAAGACTCTACAAACTAGGCTCAGAGACTTGCCAACGGCATCAGCTTTATTTCTTAGCCAATATGTAAGGGGGCTTACATAAGAAGCCAAGTCCTCGAATGAAAGTAAAGTGACATAAAATCATCATGAAAAAAGATCAAGACTGAATCCATATATGGACAGGATATAAAGTGAGGGAATCTTTGGATTGAGAGACACAGGGGAGAATTTTTTTGAAGCCCTCTTTCCATCCTTTAAGTTCAGGGACTGAAGGCCCTAATTTCACTCTCCTTTTAAAACCGTGGGCTGCCCTTCAGAGAGAACAAAGTGTAAGACACAGTAGGAGAAGTATCCAGGAGGATCTCTGCTTGGGTTGTGGCTTTCCGTTGTAAAGGTCTCTCCCACTACCCAGATTGATCCTGAAGGCAAGACAAGAGAGAGCACGTCTCATCAAAACCTCTGCTGTGCCTTCGGGCTGTGGGAAAGTGACTTCATTTGGACCTTCTGCCCTGCCTCACCCTCAGAGACTCATCCAACCATCATATGCACACTGGTGCCCATCACCAGCCTTGTAGAGCTACAGTCTAGTCTAGCAGAATAAGCAGACCATTTCCTTACCACAGCCTGAAAAGTCAGGTCCCTAAAGTGAGTGTGTCTCAAGCCATGACACCTATGGGAAGAAATGGAAGCTTGAAGTAATTCCGTTGTGATGACCCGTCCACGAGAGTGGGTGGCAAGCATAGGGCCACATGCAAATTCATGGCACAGCTGAGGATGTGGTCTTTAATCATACAGCCATGATTAGCTGGAGGCACATTACCACCAAGGTGTTGGGCCCGCCCAGGATTTGCCCCAGGGCATGGTCCAGCACATGGGACTAAAGATGGCGCTGAGGGCAAGGGTCTTGGGCGTAACCTGATCACTTCACAGAGAGCCCTAATTGGCTTTCAGGTATCTACCTGCCCCCCTGTGCTGAGCGGCATTGAACTTGACCATTAGCACCTGTAGGATGTCTTGACCTTGTGATACAATTGGATGCCTGTTTCACGCCTTGGTGGCCTTTGTCTATAAAAGTTCCTTTTCTCCCCCCAATAAAGTGAGATCTGCTTCTGACAATCTCCCCATCCTGTGCTGAGTCTCTGAGGGTCGAGGCGGAGGTGGGGACGGCTGGAACCTGCTGGCTGTGTGTGTGTGTGAGTGAGTGAATAAGTGCATGAGTGGGAACCGGTTCCCACACCAAGGAACACGTGGAACTCACCAGGGTCACCAAGCTTGGGAAAAGTCCTACTGCAGGGAAACCCTGACAAGGTGGGAATGAAACATTCTCCTTATTTGGTGCCATATGAGCAAACTGGAAGCAGCTACAAGAGACCAGTGCAAGGCCAAGATGGGGGTCAGAGCAGGGCTAAGTGAGAGGAAGATGAAAGGCTAGAACTCTCTCAATTGGGAGCAGTCGTGGAGCCGCCTATATGATCACAGTAATCTTCCTAATACTCAAGCTCGGACTGTCGTGGGACTGTCCTTTGCATGAGCAGAGGGTGGCAAGAGCCATTCTTCCTTCAGGAGTGGGGAAGAAATGAGTTCTGATTTGTAACTGATACATGACTTGTCTCTGACAGAACGTGCCTGTCAACAGACAGGATTCTCTTCTTGAAATTTTCACCACACTTCTGTACACTATTGTGTGAAAATGAGGAGGTCGGGCTCTGCCACCAAGTCCCCCCACTGACCAGAGCTCCCCCTGCTAACTTGCTGTGACCCACCTTATGACATCATGTGACTGGCTAACAAAGAGTCTTATGACTTCAGCAGATGGTTGCCCCACTACCAGGACTAGAGCTTCGTGGCCACTCTGTCTGGGGCATTCGGTACTGAAGGTGGCCTTCACCCACTGGGGTCATGTTCTGCCCTACTCTGTAATATCCGGATACTGTTAGCATAGAATGGCTAGCCAGGGTATAGAGGAGAGCTACCTCTCCATTGAGGACCAGGCTATAGATACTGAGCTGACCACAAGTGGCCCGGCAGACAATGTAGCCGAGCCCCTTTTGAGTCCCGAAGAAATACCGATGGCGAACACTGACCGAGCAGAGACTCAAGGAACAGGTCAACAACAACAAGACCAGGAACAACACGGAACCAGCAGTGGCCAAAATCTTTTACGTCTACCTTTCCCTAAAAAGCTCTGGGCCATAGTCAATGATACCAACCTGCAATCCGTAACATGGAACATCAGCGGAGATAGTTTAGTAATTGAGGATACACTTTTCCGGACTGAAATTTTACGTCGTACCAGAAGCCAGAGAATTTTTAGAACACGTAATATGCAGAGTTTTCTCTATCAGCTTAAATTGTATGGGTTCCAAAAGATACATTCTCAGGACTCGGCAGGAAACACTGGACAGCCTCAAGTAATGGTAAAGTAGAGTTTTTATCTCCCATTTTCTGTGCCAATAACATCTTCGTAGTCCCTTCCCATCCTATGCGATGAGTGATGTACGATCTTTACTTCCAACAGTACCTGTTCCTGGAGGAGATGGTAACTGAAAATATAAATGCTGATTGTTAGACTTTTATAAACTACATGTACCCCTCTGAGATATTTGCAGGTAGAAGGATACCCATCAGAGACCAGGTAACAATACACATATGCATTTCCATCTCAAAATGAGAATCATTTTTCTTTAGTGAGGTCATGTTGCAGAGGGACTCTTAAATAGTTGTGTACATCTTAAGGCATGGCCAGTATAATTGTATTTTTATGTAGGTAGGGGAAGGACAAATGTTACTTTATTTCAGAATGGCTGACCTACTGCGTTGTCTTTCAGATTTACCAAAATGACAACTTCCAGCGGGATCAGCCAGAACTGGTGGCAAACATATTAAGAAAAACGGATGTGAAGGTAAAACAGTCTACACCCACCACCAGAAAAGCCTCTGGGACAGAGCCCAGGGCCAAGAGAGCGAGGCTTGTTCCCACCAGGCACTCTCCACGATTATATAAGACCGAGGAAGCGAACGTGGAGCCGCCGAGCGAGACCCCCATGCAGCAGGGGTGTGCAGGCAGCATATCCTCCCTGCCGACTAGTGGCCCTACTGGTGGCCCGACTTGTGGCCCGACTAGTGGCCCGACTGGTGGCCCGACTAGTGGCCTGTCTAGTGGCCCAGCTGGTGGCCTGACTCATGGCCCAACTCGTAGCACAACTGGTGGCCCAGCCAGGCGCAGAAGCCTTGTGGGCCGTGCACGGAGAGGCACCTGTGGCCGCCGCCTCCCTTATAGAAGGGCCCACATACCGCAGCGCCTCACTGTGAGATCCTCACTTAGAGCCAGGCAAGAGGCTGGAGAGATGCCCATTAACTCAACTGAGCGCCCGAATTTTGAGTCTTTGGTGTCCTTATACAACACTTGTTACTTCATCCTCAGAACCATTTTAAACAATGGGGCTAGAAATGAGGCCAGCTCCA
Organism: Typhlomys cinereus; assembly: GCA_023101885.1. NCBI lineage: Eukaryota > Metazoa > Chordata > Mammalia > Rodentia > Platacanthomyidae > Typhlomys > Typhlomys cinereus. Next base: position 271,195 of record JALPQD010000819.1, on the reverse strand, counting down.
ACGAAGAGGAGGAGTCCTAAAGTAACAAGTGGGAATGTGTGAGACAATTAAGGACAAAGTCCTCGAACTCACACATCATCAAAAAACTAAAGTCACCAGTATTTCCCCTTGAAAGTGATCCATCAAAAAAGAATGCCACTTTGTGGTCAATAAACACCTTAAAACTTGAGTCTGGCATCTGTGTCCTGTTTATAGCTCCGCGCTCATGCAACCTTGGCTTCCACACCCTTAGGTCCCCCTTGTACCTTTCCTTTGAGGCTGTGTTTTGAGATCCCCCAGCAAAGCATCCCACTAGGCAGCACTGAGGGCAAGCCCAGGAAGAACTGCTCCCCTGGCACCTGCTGGCCAGGAGACAGAAGGGGGTGGCTGTGATCTGCAGGCCTCACCTCGCCCCCAGTCAGGTGTCTGCAAGAAAAGGTTCCGTGCCCAGGGTCTCCCATCCCCAGTGAGAGCGGCCAGGGAGTTTGTGATCACCACCTGCCAAGACATAGCAACTACTATATCCTGGCTTTTAGACCTTGTTATCACTACATGAAGACAGGGATGTCACTGACGAACAAGGAAATGGTTCACTAGAGACTTTGCTAAGAATTCCACAAAAAAACTGCTACAGAATAATCACCTCCAAAAAACTCATGAGAAAAGTCAACCTCATTCTACCATTGCAGTATTTATGATCTGGCTATTATGAAATAGCTTGGTGACATCCATTCTTTATTGACCAAGGGGTGCTTTTTCCATAGAACAGGAGCCCTGGAGAGGCTCTGATCTGAATGTTGTCCCTCCCCATGAACATGCCCCGTGTTCCTGCTCTTCGGATTCTCCATTCTGGCCTGTTTTCTGACTTTCTTCCTGTTGTCTATGGGAGGCTGGAAAGACTGCCTTGCCTTGATGGCATGAGCAGGTCTTGCTGTAACCTGCAGAAGTCTCCTGAATGTCCCACAGTATACCCTTGTAACAGTTACTCTTAACTATTGCTGTGAGAGAACTACCAAAGTCAAGCAACTTAAAGGAGAAAGGGAGATTTATTCAGCTTACAGTTCCAGCAGGGAAACACAGTTTCTCACAGTGGAGGTGGCATGATTTGATGGCCAAAACTAGAGAAGACTAAATCACTGCAGACATCTTGGAGGCTGACAGCTGCAAGACTGCTTGCTGCAAAGGCAGACTTCTCTTGGAGGTAGGGTGGGACTAATCCATCTCAAGGCCCACCCCTTGTGACTGCCTTCCTCCAGCAAGGCTCCACCTCTCAAGGTGCCATGACCTTGCCAAACACATGAGACGGTAGGGGACACATTACAAACCATGACAAACCTTATCCTGGTGCAGAGATGCTTGTTTGGAGATGCCTGCCACAGACTGTTACTTCAGACACCCAAGCATCCCTGCCAATGGGTCCACACAATCTGTTTTCCCCGTAGACTGGGAATATATAGTGACTTAGCAGAGAATCTGCTGGTTCATGAATTCTAACCCTGGATGTGGAACAAGCACTTTTAAGGGCATTCCCATATTAGCCACAGGATTTCATCGAACTTCTTATTGGAAGAGATAACTAGGTACAGAAAGAGATAGGTGTGCTTCCTAAGTAATCAGCTCCCAAAACTCCATCACAAGTGGAAGAAACTCTTGAACCTCAGTTTTGGAAGATCTTGACATCCTTTTTGAGTTGAAAGTGGTGAGAAATGTTTTCCTGGTGAATATGGCGGCTCCTTTTCCTGTCTGTCACCTGCCCACAGGGGAAATTACTGGTAGTCGGAGGTATTAAGGCACTGTTCAGTTGTTAAAAGAAGGGGCACAAGGGACATAAGGCACTCATGGGTGAAGATTCACCTCTGTATCTAATGGGACAACATTCCCAGCCTCCCAAAAGCATGCTTGAAACTGACCAAGCAGCATAGAAAACTTCCATTGATAAAGAAAGATAGCTATTTCTCTTAATTTTCACATGCTCTGCCTTCATGTGGGATAAATTATGTCAGGATTTAAACACTTCTGCAAATGCCGGGCATGGTAGTGTATGTCTGTATTTCCAGCATTTTTGAGTGGGGTGGTGGAGGCAAGAGGTTCAGGAGCTCAAGATCAGCCTTATTTACAAAGTAAGTTCAGGGACAGTCTGGACTTATTTTTTAAAATTTAATGAAAATAATGTCTTGGCTCTATATCAACCACCTAGAACTAGGCCAGACTAATCTCTCCCCATCCTGAAGCTCAGGGACATTTGCGGAAGAGGGGGCGGTAAGAGTGTAAGAGCAAAAGGATGGGAGGAGCAATGATTTGCAAGATACTCCACACAAGTTAGGGCCGAAGCAATCATAATTGGACATTGCATGCCCGGGGCAATGTCCAACACACTATTGACCTCACATAGTCTAGCATCTGCTAAAGGCACCAAGATCCTTGGAGGCAAGGGATTGACAGCCACAGTAGTGTTCCTATGCTTAAGGGGAACACAGGAAAGTGTTCATGGAAATGCCACTGGGTCCTTGTAGGTCATCGGAGAGGAGGGCCCAGAGGAGAGTCAGGCATGCACAAGAAAGGACTCTGGGAATTGGGGCAGGAGGCACGGGGGGATGGGGCAGGAGGGTTGAAGGGAGGGAGAGCAGGGGGTTCGGGGGCAGGAGGAGGGAGGGAGGGAACTGGTGTAACTATTAAGTTTGTATGAGCTGAAATAATAATAAAAAAGTATTAAAATAAAAAAATCAAAACCTGAAAAAAAAGATCTAATTCATGTCACATTTGATTTTATGCATTTTCAAGAGTTTGAATAAATCACATCATGTTCATAAACTATAAGTAATATGTGTAGCATACATACACACACAGGTACATAAAAAAAAATAATGTCTTGGAAGTAGCATTTGCTATGGACCCAGTACTATAGCATTCAGAGAATTTCAAAGCAAGTCTGGTGTCAGAAACAGTGCCAAGGGATAGTGTTGTTGCTTCATAATCTAAAGCAGTTGCTTCATGCTGAACACAACCTAACAGTTGTTAGATGACACTCCATGTGCCCATGCACGCTTATCCTCCTCTTTCACCTGGGCACAGGGTATGATCATCACCCACTCTAGGTAGGAAGAGGCATGCAATCAATTCCTTCCTGCTGACACCTAAGTGGAAAAGTGATTTGTCACACTAGGACATTTGAGTATGCTAATGCCTTTTCATGTGTCCAGCTTCCTTTCAATAGCAAGCAAGCATGGCAGACCCATTTGCAAATGATGGGATCACAACATGAAAGCCACCTGGATCCCCGAGGCACCTGAAAGAAGAGAGTCCCTGTGAAACCCTATTTAAACTGATGTGTCCAAAAACAATTGTCATTATGTTGACTCTTCAATCCCAGGACCCAGCTGTTAGCAGTTACTTTAGCAATAAGTAGCTATTATTTTTGGCTGGGAGAGGACGGGTACATGGCTAGGACTGAGAATTCTGAGAACCATCACTGCAAGTTGGAATTTGTAAAGCGAGTGGGTGTTGCAATTACTCTTTCTGCTGCTGTGAGACAGCACTAAGACTTAAGCAACTTAAGGGGAGAAAGGGGAGATTTATTTGGCTTATGGTTCCAGAGGGAGCATAGTGCATTATGACAGAAGAGGCAAGATAGACAGCAGAAGCTGAAGGTACTTAAGTTACATTCACCACAGAGGGACCAAGAAGCTGGGTCCTAATGGTGGCAAGAGGAAGACGAGTTTCCCAACACAGTGGGAGAGAGTCCTAGAGCTCTTCTGTATTATGATTCCTTTTATCTGGTTTGCTACTGGGAGGTCCTATCCAAATTTAGGTCTTCATGTTGCAAATATGTTAATCCAGATCATCTCTTCAACTGGTCTGACAACTAATCTGTTACTTAGTCACAGGTGTAGTCAAGTTGACTATTGTGATTAACTATCACAGTGGACCTGTTGGATGGACACACCAGAGTCATGTCAGACATACCATCTTCCCTTAGGATCCCTATCTATGTCAAGAAGAATATAGTCGTCCACATGTATCTTTCTGGATCAGCAGTATCTCCTGATGATCTAATAGCTCTGAGCTCCTGACCAGTGTGCTAGGCCTAGAGGATGTCCTGACACCAACTGGGTGCTGGCAGCTAATCCCCTCTATTCAGTGCACACATTCTTTTTTTATTTTTCTACTTTTACAAGCATACTGAGCATTCATCCCTCCCTCCCTCCATCCCTCCTCCCTTCCCCCCATTAATCCCTCCCACCCCTTCCCACCCTCCTTTGCATGTTTCTGTGGACCCCAGGGTTCACCCTGGCTCATTTACTCTTGGGATTCAGGCCTCTCTTCAGGCCACCCCACTGTTATGGACACTTTCCTTCACTCATCCAGCTTTAGACCCAAAGGTTTGCTCTGTATGTTCTTATGTTTCTTGAGTTCCTAGGTCATCTCTGGGGGCATGTTGGCATGTCAGTCATCATGCATGTCTGGGAAGGACAAGTCTCTCATGGAGATGTTCTGATCCATACTGCATGAAGAGTTGAGGGGGGAAGTAATAACTGACCACTGAGAAATACCAGGAATATCAATGAACAGTGACAATAGTATTAAGCAGCATGGACTGGAGAGTGGAGCCAAAATATCTAAGACTAGTTATTTCACCTATGCAGAATGAGACTGACTATGGGCAAGCTTTCTAAAATGATTCAGAAGGTATCTGTATTTCCAACAGACCCCTGTAACCCCTGCACTTGGCACACCTAGGAGCAGCTGTCTTGTGCCTTTGATTTGTGGTCTACCCTGCTCCAAAATACTGATGAGGATACAACATTATTCATAAGCACAGACACTTACATGGTGGAGAGAAATCTAAAAGAGATGACATACATTCTTTGTTAAGCTGATGGGGCTGAATAGAGTGAGATGCTGGAAGCCACCCTGTGCCAGCTTGTTGAGCACATCTATACCTCTAAGAGAGTGTTTGGATTCAAGAGGAGGCATCTCCAAAGATGCTATTAGTGATATTGCTAGTGGACATTCTGAAGGTGAGTGAATTTATTTCAGTGAACTGTGAATTTCTTCTTGCAGGCAGAAAGTCCTGTCAGGGGTCAGGGGGGAAGGCTCAACATTTTAAGTCAGGAAATAGAACTTGCTGATTATTTCCCACACCTTAATCACAGAAACCTATATGGCAAAAGAGATCTTGTAAATGTGAATAGAGAGAAGATATGAAGATATTTTTATCCTTGTGTCTTGAATATAATCTTGAGTCATTAAACATAGACATGGTAAGAGGTCTAAGGACAGACAACAACATAATATCCTGACCGCACAAATGAAGCTTCACCAAATGAAGTCACAAACTTAGGAATGTCAATGTTCCTCAAATGATGAATAGATAAAGACCATGTGTGCTTGGTACATGTATCCAATGGAAGATTACCCAGTCATCAAACTTATACCCTGTGATTTGTAGAAACATTGATTGAACTGGGTGCATTATGTTAACTGTCAAAAACCATGCTCAGGAAGACAAACATCTTTTTTTTTTATTTATTCAATTGTGCGTGTGTGCGTATGTATGTGCATGCGTGTGTGTGTCTCTGTGTGCGTAGAACCACGGACGAATTCGGGAACCACCATGGACTGTCTCCACCTCCTCCTTGCTTACTCTGCCCCAGGATTCACAGGCTCTGCCCTACCAGGATCAGAAGGGCAGGCCGCCCCAGCTTCTGCCTGGCGTCTATACGTGGGGTCTAGGATCCGAACTCACGACTTTCCGCCTAGAAGCAGAGGCTTAACCCCTGAGCCATCATTCCAGCCCAGGAAGACAAACATCTTGTGACCTCACTCCTATGAACAATCTAAATATCTGTTCTCACAGAAGTTGAGAGAAGCAGGGTACTGGAGTCTGGGCGCAAAAGATTGATCAATGAATACCAAATTATAGCTACTCAGGAAAAATGTTTTCTTGCATACTATGCTAAGTACAGATAATAACGTACTATACATTATTAGAAAGCAAAACTGCATTCAGTCGAACTTTTAAAGTTCTCATAGGCTATAGCAGTCCTAACACAGTTTAAAAGGCCCAAGTCCAAAGCCTCTTTTGAGATTCAGATAACCTTTTTTCGTGTTCCACCAGCCTGCCGAACAGAGATTATGAGACTGGATCCATGGGGAAGAGCCTGAGGCTCCCAGCATTGGGGATTGCCCCCACCCCTGCCTAATAAGTGATAAGGATGTGAGGGGGCCTGGGGTTTGCATGTGTCTGGAGCCCAGGCTGTTCCCCCTCCTCCCAGCCCAAGGCCGACCTTCCCACTCTGGGGCCGTGGCTCTTCCTGGCACTGGATATTGTCTCTCAGGCCACATGAGGAAGGACCCTTCAGGAGGACGGTGCCATCTACCAAAAGCAGCCCCAGTGTTAGTGGCACAGGCCAAATGCAGTTCAGAGATTGCGGTTGGGGAGTTGGCTTTCCCTGTTGCCCTCTTTAGTTCACTACTTCTTTGATTTACCACCTAATATCTTTGTTATTTCCTGTAACTGAAGCAAACTTACAGAAACCTAGGAAGAATCTTCAAGGCTTGTTTCCATTTTTTAAGTTGGGGTGGGAGGAAGGTCCTTTCACTTCTACTTTTTGAAATCATGTTATTTTTTATATGCATCAGCTGCTGTGACAAAACTCTCTGACCTGAGCCATGTTCAGGTAGCAGAGAGACAGAACAGTAAGTGAGCAGAGGTTGTCAAAACTCGAGGCCTATACCACATAATGTACTTGCTACAGTTAGGCTCTGTCTCCTAAGGTCTCCAAATAGGGCTACCAGCTGGGAACAGTATTCAAACACAGAAGCTTGTAGGAGACAGTTCACAATAACTGTTCTTCACAGAAATCAAAGTGTAAGACATAGTAGGTGAGGGACCCAGAAGGATTTCCTTTTGGGTTATGGATTTCCATTGCAAAGTTATACTCCCTTACAAAGACTGATCCTGAAGACAAGATGAGAACACATCAAAATTTCTGTTGTGCCTTTGGGCTGTGGGGAAAGTGACTTTCATGTGGGCCCTTTACCCTGCCTCACCCCCAGAGACTCATCCATTCATCAAAATCACAGCTACCCATCACCAGGCTTATAGAGCTACAGTCTGGTCTAGCTGAACAAGCAGAGCGTTTCCTTACAACAGCCTGAAAAATCAAGCCCCCAAAGTGAGTGTGTCTGAAGCCATGACACATATGGAAAGAAATGGAAACTAGATGTAACTCCATTGTGATACACATGAAATGAGAGTGGGTGCCAAACATAGGGCCAGATGCAAATTCATGGCACAGCTGAGGATGTAGTCTTTAATCATGTAGCTGTGATTAACTGGAGGCACACTAACACTGAAGTACAAGTGGAGTTCACCTTGCTTTATCAGTTTAGCAACAGCCAACAGTGTAGATAACCTTGATACAGTGAGAAAAACATTTCTCATTTGCTCCCTTCCCTTGCAGACTGAAGGAACTGGAAGAGACCAGTACAATATCAAAATGGGGTGGTGAGAAGACAACTAGGAGGTATAAGAAAGGATAAGCCGCTCTGCCTTGAATGTCCAGCAGCTTATATGCCCCACACGTTCTTTATGATAGCCAAAGTTTGATTAAATGCTGGCTGACCCATGAGCAGATCAGAAAGAGTAGCAAAGGCCATTCTTCCTTCAGGAATGGGGAAGAAATAAGTTCTGATTTTTAACTGATACATGACTTGTCTCTGACAGAACATGCCTGTCAGCAGACAGGATTCTCTTCTGGAAATTTTCGCCACATTTCTGTACACTATTGTGTGAAAAAAGAGGAGGTCGGGCTCTGCCACCAAGTCCCCCCCACTGACCAGAGCTCCCCCTGCTAACTTGCTGTGACCCACTTTGTGATATCATGTGACTGACTAACAAAGAGTCCGGTGACTTCAGCAGATGGTTGCTCCGCTACCAGGACTAGAGCTTTGTGGCCACTCTGTCTGGGACATCACTAGTGGGAGGCAACTTTGCCCCACTGGGGTCGTAATCTGTAGTGTGCTGTAAAATCTTCATGATGCTAGTATAGGAGAATGGCTGGACAGTGCGTAATGGATTTTCCAGCCACTGTGGACTCAGCTGTAGATGCTGAACTAACCACAAGGAGCCCAGTTGATAATGTAGCTGAGCCCAATGTGGGTTCAGTTGAGAATTTGGAGATAAAGATTGAGGAAGTCGAGGAACAAGATCTATATTACCAACATGAAGCCCAAGAACAACTTAGGACCAGTACAGAAGGCAGCCCTAGTCTCTTGGCTCTGCCCTTCCTCAAAAAGCTCTGGGTCATAGCTCAAGACAATAATCTGAAATCAGTGAGGTGGAATATAAGTGGAGACAGCTTGATGATTGAGGAGGCACTCTTCCAGACAGAAATTCTTCATCGTACCGGAACCCGGAGAATTTTTAGAACAAACAATTTACAAAGTTTCATCCGTCAGCTTAACCGGTATGGGTTCAAAAAGGTGTGCCCACAGGACTCTGCAACCGACTCTGGAGAAAATCAAGTGACGGTAAGGCAGAAAGAGTTTTTAATCTCCCGTTGTCTATTCCAGTAACATCTCCATAGACCATACCACTCCACACCATAAATTCTTGTGACTAACAAAGAGTCTGATGACTTCAGCAGATGGTTGCTCCACTACTGGGACTAGAACTTTGTGGCTACTCTTTCTGGGGTATTGCTAGTGGGAGGCAGCTTTGCCTCACTGGGGTAGTAATATGTCATGTGCTGTTTTACAAGATTTACTTAAAGATTTTTACTTAAAGATTCTATGCTTAAAGGCAGCGGTAAGGATGGAATAGCAAACATTATAAAAAGACCTCACTCGTCCGAATTTGGAGATCCCTGAGGAGCAGCTACTAGCCACATCCCCAGCACCCTTCATTTCAGCACTAGGTTCAGGTACTCCTGTGGTACACTCCAATTTCCCCTCCCCACTTGGGCCAGTTGTTTCCTTAGGAGGACATTGATATATAATTATGTAAAGACTCCTTAGATATCTGCATGCCAGCATATAGACTGTGAGAAGCCAGTTAATGTCTTAAGCATTGCCCACTTAAGAATTGTTTATCCTAATGAGATTATATTATAGGATACAGTAAGTTTTGTCAACCACTTCAATAATTCCTACAATTATAAATAAGACTAGTGTGATTGGTTGGCTGGGGTGTCGATAGCCATTTTATCTCATATTGGCTAACCTCTTGTACTGTGCTTTAGGTTTATCGAAATGTCAACTTTCGCCGAGACAAGCCCAAACTCCTGAAGAATATTTGGAAGAGAAGTAGTCTAACAATTTGTTCCCAGAAGGTGAGAAGGGCTCCAACTTTCCACAAAAGAGGTACTCAAGAGGCACTAAGAAAAAAGAAAAAGAAGCTCTTGCCAACTAGGTCTCCTCCTTTAAATAAGATCCCCGAAGAGGAAAAGAAGATCAAGACCGAGGCCCCAGAAGATCAGGAGCCTGTAGAAGAGCCTTCCAGCATGTTTGCTAGTGTACCAACTGAAAGCAGCATCCCTCAGACTCCCCTTAACAACTGTCCTCCTAAGGAAACAACTGGCCCAAGTGGGGAGGGGAAATTGGAGTGTACCACAGGAGTACCCGAACCTAGTGCTGAAATGAAGGGTGCTGGGGATGTGGCTAGTAGCTGCTCCTCAGGGATCTCCAAATTCGGACGAGTGAGGTCTTTTTATAATGTTTGCTATTCCATCCTTACCGCTGCCTTTTCTATAATATCAATGAGAGAATCATCTGATGAAGAGGAGGAGGAGGAATATTATGAGTATGATAATGAGGATGAAGAGGAAGAGGAGGAGGCATCAGAAGACAAATGCATCATTTGTGCTCTGTTCAAGGACAAATCACGTCCATAATCACACATACCACCAAGGGCTGAGAATCAACAACATCTTTATGAAAATGAACTGATTCTCCTCTTTTTAAAAAAGAAAACTGTATGGTGGTAAAAAAAGAAAACAAAGGAGTCTGGTGTCTGTGTCCTGTTTCAAACTCTGCATTCATGTAAACTTGGCTTCCACACCCTTTGGTCCCCCTTGTACCTTTCCTTTGAGGCTCTGTTTTGAGATCCCCCAGCAAAGCATCCCACTAGGCAGCTCTGAGGGCAAGCCCAGAAAGATCTGCTCCCTTGACACCTGTTGGCCAGGAGACAGAAGGGAGTGGCTGTGACCTGCAGGCCTCACCTCACACCCACTCAGGTGTCTGCAAGAAGAGGTTCCGACCTCAGGGACTCCCATCCCCAGTGAGAGCAGCCAGGGAGTTTGTGATCAGCAACTGAGGGTCCCTCCAGCGTCCTTGCAGAAACCCCTGCCAAACTCTAGTCACGTGTGGTCTATCTTGAAGCACATGACACAGGCCACTCTTCTCACCAAAGGGGGATGGGGAAACCATTGGAAACTGCAAACTATACTGATAAAATTTGCAACAACACGCACCACCTAACTTTTGTCACACTTCACTTTAATCTATCACAACAATGTTTAGTGGTCTTTAGCAAAAATTAGCTGAAGCCACCTATTCCCTGAGGGAGGGACACTTGCCATAGAATGAGAGCTCCATGGAAGGTTGGAGGAGTGCTCAGTATGTTCCTCTGATATCCTCCTCAGGACTCACCAGGCCATCATTGGCCTGTGTATGCTCTCGGGCAGCAGAAAGTTGAGCTTTTCCATCGGACAAGGGAAAGTACACAAGGCCTTCCAGACAGTGACATTGGCTAAACACTCTCAGGCAGCAGTCATCGGGGGCCCAGGTTTGCCACTGTGGGGAAAGCACGCAAAGCCACCCAGACGCGACAGTTCTCACAGGCACATTTATTAAACAATCTCCACAGGGGCAGGACCAAAGTAAACCACAAAGCAAAGGCATGTCCTGCACCTTTCCATTCTCCGACAAGGGCCTATGAGACCCTGTCAGCGAGTCCACAGAGACAGCGGGAGGCCAGTAGGAGGAGAGGCCTCACTGCCATGCCTTTCCCTCCAGTGCAGGTGTGCAAGCAGTGAGCAGTGCTCTGCAAGGCAGTGTCAGGTCAGTTACCCTGACGATCAGAGGTGTGTGCACCACGATGGGGAATGTACCACAATGCCATTTAGCTGGTCTGTCAGCAACATCACTCTCCAGAGCCCACGGCAATCACATGTTCAGCTCCAAAGGGATCAGGTGCTCTGGGGTGTCCACGTGGAAGATGCCCTTCCCTCCTTTCCTAGGAAGGGGCTGCAGTAACCACCTGGGGTTTGAAATCCGAATCAGGTACTTCAGTTGCAAATTGGTGAGTACAGCTTCGGTTTCCAACTCCATAACTTCATTGGGAGGCAGTTTCTGGACACTGTACAGTCTCCCCAATATCAACAAGGCCTAGGCACAAAGACAGAAACACACGAGTGGTTTTCCCTTCCATAAACCAAGGCTGCCTGTGTGACATCTGGGTCACGAGTGTCAAGCTATTGGAACGCAAAGTATCACCAGAATGACAAGAAAGAAATGTGAATCTCCCCACTGGACACTGGATGAGACTGAGAATCCTGGGTGAGACAGATACAGGGTTCCAGAATTGATGTGGCAAAAGCTCTGTCCTCAGTAAAGTCATGTAAGTGACCAGCTGGTCCTAGCAAGATGGTCAGTGGAGGTGCTTACAAGTTGAAGGGGAGCAAGCCTGAGCCAGGCAGCCCATAGACTGTAAGATGTCTAATCGTATAATCAAGAGATAGGTTGGTGGCTAGCCTAGTATAATGTCATGAGTGTGGCTGGACAGGCATGGGAAGTCAGGCAGGTGGCCTGAGTCTAGAGGCTACTCTAGTCATTCACCTCCCTGAAACCTGACATGGCGTCAGTCATTAGCACATGGGCAAGAACACACACAGCCCAATCTTTCTCTCTCTCTCAGCTTGCAGCCCACAAACAGGAAGGGAGGCCCAGAGTGGAGACTATGGGACCCAGGCCTGTGCACCCAGCCCAGGATCTCTGGAGGCCCGGTGAAGGACTGCTGCTGAGGGAGGGGAGCACAGGCCCCCTGGGGCTCACAGGAACACACAGCCCCCAGCTGCCTGAGCAGCATCCTGGGGCTCCTCTCTGACTTGTCGGCCCCGAGGCCAGCAGCCTCGCTTACCAGCTATCACTCCTCTGCCATATTTTTCCCCTTCCAGAAGCAAGGCCTGAATGTGGGTGGGGGTCATCCCCAGCCTCTGCACCAGCACCTCTCGCCAGCCATCATCTGCCCAGTCCCTGTGAGCAATATGGATGGCTATGGTCTGGTTCTGGTGGCTGCTCAGCAGGGGGCGCCAACGGGTCTCAAGGGTCTTGACTCCATTAAGGACAAAACCAGCAAAAGGCTGTCGGAAGGAGAGGCAGGCAAACTTCATCTTCCTTGGGCTCTCTGGGCCTAAACACAGAAGCACACCATAAGCCAGCTCCTGGGTTTCCCAGAAATTGCACCCTACCTTCCCAAGGTCTCTTGTGAACCTTGAAACCCTACTGCCCTGGGGGATCCTCTGGTTCTGCCTGACATGGCATAGGTCAATGATGCCCTCCTCAACAGGAGAGCTGGTGTAAGGTGCTGTGATCTGGGGAACCTTTTTCATCTGTGAAATCTCTGGGGGATCTAAGAGAATTAGTGAACACAGCTAGAGATCGGCACTGTGAGGACAGTGTAATGTTGGTGTTGACAGATGTCACAGGGCCCATGGGAAATACACTGGAGGCAGAACCCCTTGAGTTAGGCCTCACAGTTCAGCAGGGCAACTCTAGCAGATAGATAGTCTACATTCTGCTGCCTCTCCTTCCTCACACTGTCACCTGCACCATGAACTCAGAGATCTGTTTGTCCTGCTGTTCCATGGGCTGCATGCCCAGCACTGTCTGGCTCCAACCCCAGGGCTGCTGAGCACAACCCTTGCTATAAGAACCTGGCTCATCTGTACAAAGCCCTGTGGCCTCAGGTGGCCCTGTTAGTGGGTGCTGCATTCTTTATGGATAGGCTGCACCCCACAACCCGAACCTGAGAATGAGATCATGAGACTGAGCATGAGGCCCTGTGTTTGTTCATCTTCTATGTGTCCATTTCCAGGGTGAGATGACATCAGCTTCTAATGACCCAGCAGCTTCAGTATGACTTGCACAGACAAAGACAATAAGGGGCTGATTGAGGACACAGTGGCTCCATGTGGCACTGAGCTGATTTCATTCCTCCTGCTCAATAACACTTATAAAGGCTTGCACATTCCTGCACGTTGGCAATGAGAAGTCATGGGCTCATGCTGGGAGGGCTGTGCATAGGAAGCAAAGCCTCAGCTAACTCTCTGCAAGCTTCCCTGCCATCCTCTGAATGAGGCTGTATGGACAGGACCTAAGGTGCCCAGATAGCTGGGCCATTCCCTGCAGGGACAGACTGGAATGCTGACCATTCTGAACTCAGCATGGGCCCCTGTCCTTGCTTTGCTTTACAGTCTTGATTTGTCCCTCCACCCTGTTTCATGTTTTCCTGACCATTTAAATACATCCCCTTACTCCAACGGGCTTCCTGCCCTTATGGGGTCAACTGGTCAGGAAGAAAGGAGCCTGTCATTCACCCCTTCCCATCACAGTTTCATCTGCCTGGATGTTACACCTCATTGTAGAAACCTGCAATCCAAAGCAAGCTGGCTCAGTACCAACGTATGCCCTCACTCCAGGACTTTATCCTGCCAGTCTGCATTTGCTCAGCCTCGGGGTGCTGATCTCAATGCTGCAAGCACCCAATCTCTGGACTGCAACTTTTTGATTGGCATTCTCAGACCCAAAGAGGAAGCTCTCTCACTTAAAGGGGCAATCCTATTTAGGTATTCACATACTACATACAGGGAAACCCGCCTACGCAATCGAAATGAACATTGGCAGCCAATCAGAGCCATGGCCACCACGAATTTCTAATGAATAGGGAGTTATGTAATAACGCAATACGCCATAATGACCACTAGGAGACGCTGTGAGAAGCGCGGTGGCTGATGGGATCTGGCCAAGTGGGCAAAGCACAAGATGGCGGGTGTTTCAGGCCATCTGAACGTGGGAGGAGGAGGAACAGTGAGACCTGGAGGGAAGGGAAGGGGCGGAATGAGAAGCCCTGCAGACCAGAACCATAGAAAGGAGGGAAGGGCTTAGAGAAGGGCAAGGTGATGATGAAATTCGGCAGGACTGGGGCGGCTTCCCCTGGGGACATAGGGTGGGCCTACTGGAGGGGCGTGGTGGGGACGGGACTTGCTAAGCTAAGAGGGTGGCCCCTGAGTCGTGAGCTTGTGAAGTGGGTGCTGGGGCGGCTTCGCCTGGGGACATGGGGTGGGCCTACTGGAGGGGGCGTAGTGGAGGCGGGACTTGCTAAACTAAGAGGGCGGCCCCTGAGTCGTGAGCTTGTGAAATGGGATTAACAAAGGTTTGAGTTGGCGGCGGGAGCGGTGGGAGGCGAGAGGGCGGGGCGGCGGGAGGTAAGGGAATGATGAATCTCTTGCTTTAGTAGATACTTAGTTCTTTCAATAAGTCTTCTGTTTCTCAGAAAGGATAGTACTTGGGAGCAGCTATAATAGCTATAATAGGATGCTTTTGGCGGTGAGGCACCACTGCCAGCCTACTGGCTGGCTGTCACCCATGAACAGGTCAATCCACAGATTTATGATCTAACTCATGTCCCCTCTGTGGAAGAAAAGTGATCAGGTCAGTTCCAAATATATCTGGTTCAGGGCAATACTTCCATGCAAGAAGGGCCACTCTTGAGTATAGCAGCTTTCTTGTCAGTGAACAAGGCGTTTTCTTAGGCCAACATTTCCACTTATTATGCTACCCTTGGCACCAGTACCAAGGACCTGAATGTTCCCCAACCCTGTGCATGGGGAAGCCAACTTTGAAGCCTATAGGTACATGTACATCCCTGGGAAATGTCATTCTAGCATGGACAGAGGAGTGTGTGAGAAGGTACCAGCTGATTGAGCTTTGGGGACATCACTAGAAAATTTCTAGGAATCAACCAGGTGGCATGATGTTCTTTAGGTGATCTCATGGGAACAATTGAGGAAACTAGAATCGTGTCAAACAGAATTGCTATCTTGGTAAATCAAGAATTCCCACTCGGTGCCTGTGTAGGAATGAACTCATATTTCTTTTAAGGTCATTGATATCCTGATACACTTTTCTCTGCAGTTTTGCACCTGATATTGCATAACTGGTTGTGAAAACTGGGTGAGGTTAGGTAGTGAATAATCAGGTCACTTGTTCCTGCACTAGATCAGAAAGTATCTGTCACAGATATTCAACTCCAACTCCCTAACATCTATCATGAACCCTGAAACACTAATGATCAGCAAGATCCCTTGGTTCTTTGTTATAGCAGAATTCAATGGTGCCCTCCTCAATAGCAGATCCTTTGTAAAATGCTGGGGTTTGATGACCCTTGTCTGTCTGTGGAATCTCTAGGGTATCTAAGGGAGTAAGTAAACACAGGGAGGGATCAGATAGCTCTATGAGGACAATGTAAGGTCAGTGCTGACAGATCACAGGGCCCAGGGGAAACACAGGAGGTGGAACCCCTTGATTTAGTTGGGCTTCACGGTTCTACAGGTGGCTCTAGCACATAAAGACAGTCTTCATTTTGCTACCTCTCCTTCCTCAAAATGTCAGGTGCACCACAAACTCAGAGATCTGTCCTGCTGTTCCATGTGCTGCATGCCCAGCACTATCTGGCTCCAACCCCAGGACTGCTGAGCACAACCCTTGCTATCAGAAAAAGGGCTCATCTGTGCAAAGCCCTGTGACCTCAGGTGGCCCTGCCAGTGAGTCTTCCTGAACCCTCAGGTGCTATATACCTCATGGCTAGGCTATACCCCATGACCTGAAACTGAGAATGGGAAATGAGATTAAGCACGAGGCCCCCAGTGCCTGTGTACCTTTTAGGTGTCCATTCCCAGGCTGAGGTGACCTCAACATCTTCCAGTGACCCAGTAGCTTTACTATCACCCTGCACAGACAAAGAGAAGGTATCAATTGAGGGAGCGATGGCTCCATGTGACATTGACCTGCTTTCACTCCTCCTGTCCAATAGCCCTTGTAAAGGCCTGCACATTCCTGCACATTGGGGAATGAGAATTCATGGGATCATGCTGGGGGCACTGTGCACAGGAAGCAGAGCCTCGTCTCAGTCTCTGCATGTTCCCCAGCCATCCTCTGCATGCAGCTGTATGCACAGGACCTGAGGTGCCTACAGCGCTGGGCCATTCCCTGCAGGGATGGGAATTCTGGCCATTCTGTACTTAGCATGACCTACACCAGCAGCATTGAGTCCAGAGCTGCATTTTCTTTCTAACTTTCCCCTTGTGATATTACAGCCGTTATTCAGATACCAGGTACCTTATCAGAGGGAAACCTTCAAATGATATGTCTGGGTCCAGTCACCCTGAGATTCTTTTTTAGACATGACATAGATTGGGATGGGGGACCTTAGACAATATCAGATGTCACCCATCAGGATGGTTTCCTGGTTTGATTTATCCCAGTGTGCTATTTGAGGAAGAAACATTCAGGCTCTGGTATACACTTGAGATCACCCTGAACACATTATAAAGTACACAACAGTATTTAGAAGAATCAACTTCAGTTACAAAGCTCCATTTGATGAGACAAATATGGTTGTGGCATGATTTCCTTGCTCCTTTCACATTTTGTTTTTGGTTTTGTAATGTTGATGATTAGCCTGTGTTCTAAAAGGATTTCAAAAAAATTAGCGTGAAAGCTCTCTAGGTGTGCAACTAACACACAAAAACCCACTCAAGTCCAGCAGGCAGAATCTCAGGTAATGGACCATGTCCCTTGAAGCTGTTACATGCTGCATTCAGAGAGGTAATGGAGGAGTCCTGAGCACCTTTCCAAGTGAGGTTCCAGAGTCAGCAAGGATAACCAGGGAGCACTGCAATTGGATCTACACGGTCATTCCCACTTCCTTTTTGTGCAGTGGCCAGTCTACATCTGACACTCTCTTCGGAGTGGGCTTTAGGAATGTTCAAGCTTCTCCTTGTGATGGTGTAACTTTCTGGGTATTGGGGCAGAACTGTGGCAGGCAAGGGCTGATTTGCTGGGTTAGCAGACCTAGCTCTCTATGTGCAGCCTCTCTTTCTTTCTCTGACTGGTCACTGAGCAGAGCTAGTATTCACCTGATGTCCATGTCCCATCATAGAAGCTGTGGTGCCATCTGTCTTCTTGTAGTTCCTGCTTCTGACACCGAGGTGCTAAGTGCAGTTCTCAACCTCAACTAGTGCATGCAGGAGGAGGATGAGGAGGCTGTATCCCAGTCAGGCCTTGTTCACACTGAGCAGATGTCAGACAGGCTCTGCCCTGCTCAGCCTGATCCTGCAGCAGAGTCAGAGCTGAGTTTGTAAGTGATTCTAGTGCCCTGTCTCCACATATTCTTTTGGCTGCTCTTTCAGCATGTGTCCAATGAGACTGTGTCCCTAACCCTGGGGTACCTCTGGCTTCTCGACTTATGTTTCCTTCCTCCAGCCTTGTATCCTGTGCTTTCCTGCCTCCTGTGTCCATGCAAGGCATTTCAAGGGTGCTGAGCATAGACCATTGATTGCTGCTAGCAGGCTTTGTGGATCAGTCACTGAGGCACTTGGCCTGATCAATGAGGCCCTTGACAGGGCATCAAGTCCTGTTTCTCAGCAGGTACCCCTGACTCCCCTGTGTGATTTTAGTGTGCAGAGACCTGGTGAGCACCTCAACTCCTACCCAGTGGGGAGGCCCCAGCCCATTGGCTTCAGTGTCATGGACAGAGGTCACCCCTTTCTTTCCTTACCAGGTACAGCAGTTTTCACTGTGCTTAAACAGTCACCAGCTTCTCTAACTCTTCCAGTTGTGCCCAGCACTTTCATGCTTTTAGCATTGCAAGATCAGCAGTCAGCTGAGATGATTGGCAGCCCTCCAAGAGACAGGTGAGGAGGGGATCTCCTATGAGAGATTATCATGTAGGGTGAAGACTCACTTAAAATATTTCTGCCTGGAGGAAGTGGGGTGCTGACAGTCTTGTGGGAAAGAGGGTCATCCGCAGAAGGTTTAGAGTTTTCAGAGGCCACTGGCTGCTCTGTGATGTCGTCGCTTCCTGTGTGTAGGACACATGTCCTCACAGGGCTTGGACATCGGCATGACTGAGCAGCTAAGGCCCTGGGGTGCCTGGCTGTCTATGGATATCTGCTTCCTTCAGAAGCTGGGGTCTGACTCACAGCCTCTGCGTCTTGCCCTGCCCTGAGATGGGGCCAACTCTGTCCACAGTGAGGAGAAGCTCATGCTTCCACTTAGCTTTTAGTCATTTCTTAGTCACCACCCCCAAACTTTGAGGTAATCCTTGTCTGTCACCACAGCATCAAACTTCCCCCTCCCTTTCATTGTCCTTGAATTCACACCCATTCATGTCACCTGCCTGGATGTCCTCTCCATTAGGAAGACACTTCTCCACAGCTGGCCATCCCAGCAACCTTTATCACATGAGAGATGCAGCCTTATGCCCAGGGCTGTCTCTGTCACATGCACGGCCCACACGGGAATCTCATTGCCACCTGAACACATGCAGGACAGTACTGCTCCAGAACCCTAGTCGACTGGCTGATTTCAGGGAACTCTCTGGCACCACATCTCTGATCATGTGATTGAGGGAGCAGAGCCCCAGGGAGTCAGTGGAGCCAAAGACTTTATTGGCCCCATTGTCCTTGCAAAGAATAATAATGAAGTAGCCTGGGAGGAAACACATGTGGTACACAGGTTTAGACAGACCTGAGGGTTTGGTCTAAGCAGGACGCAGGTGAGAACAAGACTGATCCTCACAGTCACACAGGCCTGGGTTGTGGGTGGATGGTCTTGTCACATGTTTTGTGTGTATGGCACATAGCATATCACTGGTTTTAGGATGACTGACTGAATGCCTGAATGCCAAGGTCAGGTTCTATGGAAAGAGGAGGCTGTTTTGCCTGGCAGCAGCAGGACTTGCCCACTGGCAGTCCTGGAAGAGTCCGCTGCCCCACAGTGCTTTTCCCATGAGGAACCTCAGCTCTCTGCACCATGACACAGCTGTGTCTGGGTGTTGGAGGGGACATGATTTCAGTACATGAGGTTAGGAGACTCCTGGAAGTCTATTAGCATGTCCACTTCAGCACCAGCCTGTGACCACATCTAGGGGCATCTGGAGAGCGTGATTTCTGGTTGGAAACAGGGCTCCTGCTGTCAAATTCCATAGAGATCTGCTAACACATGAATGTGAGCATGAAAGGGACATTACACACACGGTTGAAAGGGGTGGAATCATTAAAAGTGTCAGAATTGGACTGTCACCTGCTTAGAGTTAGCTATACTGTACTCTGATTGCCCTGAGTTGGAAAGACCCTCTGATGAGTCAGAAGTGACATGATGCCATCTAGAAACTGAAGAAGTCTGAGTAGCCCTCCTGCTTTCTGTCCATGGAACTGAGTGGCAGAGAGGTTTTGGGGACATAATGGGAGCTGGAAAATAGTCGGTTTCCAAAGACCATCCTCACAAATTAGATGAGGAGCAACCCTGTACAGACACCTTTGAACTCTTGCAGAGACTAGCAATCTTTCCACAGGAAAGGGGGTGGTCAGTGGTGGTCTCTCAGAGCACTGACACAGAGGTCACACTGCTTCTGCCTGACACAAAGCTAAGGTGTATTAGGTTCTCTAGAGATGAAGAATTGACACAATGAAAAAAATATATATATATATATTGATTCTGTGAAGCTGACTAAGAGGGACAGGCTGGCCCTGAACATGAGCCCAGCGCTGTGGCACCATGAACCCACAGACAGCTGTGGACAGCAGTGCTTTGGTGATTGCCTAGTATCGTGCTCTGTCAATTCCTGGACCAGCAGGGATACTGACACAGCAGGCAAAGAGCTGGTACCTGTTTCTGATATGTCATGCATCGGGCACATTCATTCACTAGCCTTGTGTTATCATTTATTCTAGGTGCTATAAATAGGACACAATTGGTGAGATAACAGAGGATGTGTCCCCAGTGGCCCCCATATTTTTTCCCTGAGACCTAGAGGATGAAGAGGCAGAAAACCTTAATTGTCTATGGAGGTTTCAGGCGCCTGCTCCAGAGGCCTCAGGTGAGCACAGGGCTTTACAGGATGCCCAGAAAGTATGGGGATGTGGTCCTGTGGTCAGAACCACCTGAGACACTAGTTACCTGCTGTAACGGTTACTCTTAACTATTGCTGTGAGAGAGCACCCAAAATCAATCAACTTAAGGGAGAAAGGGAAGTTTATTCAGCTTACGGTTCCAGAGGGAAGGTACAGTCTCTCAAAGCAGAGGTTGGCATGGCTGGCTGGCCAAAGCTGGAGGAGGCTAAGTCACCGCAGACATCTTGGAAGCCAAGAGCTGCAGACTGCTTGCAGCAAAGGCTGACTTCTCTGGAGGTAGGGTGGGACTAATCCACCTCAAGGTCCACCCCTTGTGACTACCTTCCTCCAGCAAGGCTCCACCTCTCAAGGTACTGTGACTTTGCCAAACACATGAGACTGTGGGGGACACATTTCAAACCAGGACACCTGCACATCACTGTGCCCCAATTGAGAGCTACACAGCACACACACTAATGCGATCTCACATTTTCTTTTCTGGCTTTATTAGACTGCAGAGACACCCCTGCCACAGCACGGCCCTTTCCCAAGATTCTAAGGCCAGGCAATAGCCCTGGCCACAGGCAAAGTCCTCAGAGTGCCCCCCACTGGCATAGCCAGACTGATACCAGGTCTGCTCTCCCCAATAGCCACTGTGCACCTCCTCAATGCTAAGGTGAAGTAGGCCCTCAAATCACCACTACCTTCTCAAAAGCTGTTTTGAAATATTTCTCTGTCTTTTCAGTGTGCAAATATGAGCCAGTTAAGCAGTTCTTACTGAAAGCAATGAATAGGAAGGCAGTTTGCCTGATGGAAACCACTGAGAAGACTTCCCAACACAGGAAGTAATTCTAAGAGTCATTCCCCACAATAGAAACCCACAGATTAAGCATGTAGCAGTACCAGGGTGTAAGGTGTTCCCAACCGACATAGTTACATAGCTATTCTCATGAAGTCCTAGAGGATGAAAGAGAAGATTCCTGTGTGCACCCTTCAGTATGAATGAAAGTCATGAGGGTGGGTGGTGTCAGACTGCCTGCTGATAAGGAGGGGCACATGGTATAGGGACAAATTGCCTGCTGTTAGTGGACAGAAGAAGGGAGCAACAGCATCATTAATTTTCTACAGTCAGCAAGGAAGCCAAGCATCCAAAGGTCCTCAGTTCCTGCCTGGCTGCTGAGTCATGGATCCCATAGGCAAACAGTGGGTCTCATCTGTGTGGTAGACATGTTGTCTTCCCAGCAAGGTAAGGGAATGATAAACCTCTGGTTTTAGTAGTGACTTAGTTTCTTTTGATATGTCTCTTACTCAGGAACGATGGTGCTTGGGAGCAGATGTAATAGGATGGTTTGGGCAGTGAGGCACCATGGACAATTGACTGGATGGCTTTCACCCACATACAGCTTAATCCACAGACTTGAGATCCAACTCATATTCCCTCTGTGGAAGAACAGATGATCAGGTCAGTCTTGAATATATCGGGGCCAAGGCAAAGCTTCCACCCAAGGAGGGCCATTCTTGAAGGTAGGAGCTTTCTTGTCAGTGGACAATGAGGTTTCCTAGGCCAACATTCCCACACACTATGCAACTCTACTCCCGGAGGTACCAGCAAGTATCTGAAAGTTACCCAACCCTGTAGAGGGGTAAGCTGGCACACAAGCCTAGGTGCATGTACATTCCTGGGAAAAGTGATTGCAGCATTTCCAGAGGAGTGTGTGAGAAGGCACCTGCTGATTGAGCTTTGGGGACATCACTAGACAGTTCCTGTGATTCAACCAGATAATATGATGTTCTTTAGGTGGTCTCGTGGGAACAATTGAGAGAATTAGAAACTGTTGAATAGAATTGCACTCTTGTCTCAGTGCTTGTGTAGGAATGATCTGTTAATTAGGTCTAAAAGGCCAGCATGGCCTTAGCACACTTACAGGGATCAGGAGGAGTGAGATTCTCTTACCTGTGAGTTTCTTTTGAAGAGAAAAGTCTAGAGTGATTCCCACCACCCAAGATCTCTGAAAACATATTGGTTGTAGAAGACTTCTGAGATGTTAAAGGCTTTGTCCCCCACATTCTGAGCTAATATTTCTTCTAAGGTCATTGATGTCCCTGACTCACTTTTCTCACGCAGCTGTGGACCTGATGTCATTGTATAACTGTTTGTGAAAACTGGGTGAGGTTAGGTAGTGAATAATCACGTCACTTCTTCTTGGACTAGATCAGAAAATATCTGTCACATACATAGGACCCCACTATCCCAATGTCTATCAAGAGTACTGAAAATCTACCTGTTAAGTTTGTATGAGTGGAAATAAAAAAAAAAAGAGTACTGAAAACCTACTCACCAGTCAGATCCTCTGGTTCCTCCTGTCACAGCAGAGTTCAATGGTGCCCTCCTCAGCAGCAGGCCTGATATAAAGTGCTGGGATTTTGGGACCCTTGTCCAACTGTGGAATCTCTGGGAGATCCAAGGGAGTAAATAAGATCTGAGGGAAGAATGCTAGGCA
Organism: Typhlomys cinereus; assembly: GCA_023101885.1. NCBI lineage: Eukaryota > Metazoa > Chordata > Mammalia > Rodentia > Platacanthomyidae > Typhlomys > Typhlomys cinereus. The sequence goes on along the minus strand of JALPQD010000819.1, from coordinate 248,538 downwards.
TCAGCACTGTGAGGACAGGGTAAGGTCAGTGCACACAGAGGTCACAGGGCCCATGGGAAAAACACAGGAGAGGGAATCTCTTGACTTTGTTGGGCTTCACGGTTCTGCAGGTGGCTCTGGAACAGGATAGTCTGCATTCTGCTACCTCTCCTTCCTCTCAATGTCACCTGCACCAGGAACTCAGAGATCTGTCTGTCCTGTTGCTTCATGTGCTGCATGCCCAGCACTGTCTAGTTCCAACCCCAGGGCAGCTGAACACAACCATTGCTATCAGCACATGGCTCATCTGTGCAAAGTCCTGTGACCTCAGGTGGCCCTGCCAGTGAATCCTCCTTAACCCTGGGGTGCTATATTCCTTATGGCCAGGCTGCACCCCACAACCTGAGCCTGAGCATGGGATGAGATTAAGCATCAATCCTTCAGTGCTTGTGCATCTTCTACATGTCCATTCCTAGGTTGAGGTAATGTCAGCATTGTCCTATGACCTACTAGGTTCACTATCACCCTGTATACATGAAGAGAAGGGATTGATTGAGGAAGCGATGGCTCTATGTGACATTGACCTGATTTCACTCCTCCTGCCCAGTAGCCCTTGTAAAGGCCTTCACATTCCTGCACATTGGAGAATGAGAAGTCATAGGCTCATGCTGGGAGGGCCATGTATAGGAAGCACAAAGTCAGCTCAGTCTCTGCTTGTTCCCCAGCCATCCTCTGCATGGACAGGACATGAGGTCCCCACAGCGCTCAGCCATTCTCTGTAGGGACAGAGGGGAATCTTGACAATTCTGCACTCAGCATGAGTAATAGCAGCAGCATTGAACCCAGGGCCACATCCAGGCATTGCTCTCTAGTCCTCATCTGTGTGTTCTACCTCATTTTGTGTCTTCCTGATATTTTAAGTACATCCTGTTAATCTCAAGGGTATCCTAAATTTATGCTATTCTATCAGGGCCCAACCTGTGAGCATGAAAGGAGCCTGCCATGGTCTTTCCCACTCACTGTTTTGTCTGTCGGCATGCAAGGCCTCACTGTAGAGGTCTGCCACCCTAAGCAAGCGAGCTATGAGTGCTTCTCAGTACCAAGCTGTTCCCTCACTCCAGGACTTTATCCTGACAGTCAGCTCTTGGTGCTGATCTCAATGCTTCTAGCAGTAGACGCCTGGACTGTAACTTTTTGATGTTCTCTGCTGCCAACTGCAAAGCACTTTTTGAAGGGGCAAATACAGACAGGTATTCACATGCTCTGAATTCAGTAATGTATTCCAGTAAACCCAGCCCACACATTCAACCCAGTGTATGAACCCAATCAGAACCAGTCTTTATCCTAGACGCATAATGATTAGGGAGTAATGTAATTACACAGTACACCATAATGACCACTAGGGGATGCTGTGGGTGATGGGATCTGCCCAATTGTGCAGAGCACAAGGTGGTGGATGCTTCAGGTCATCTGAAGGTAGAAGGAAGAGGAACAGTGGGACCAGCAGGAAAGGGAAGCTGCCAGATGAGCCTTGCTGACCAGGACCACAGGAAGCAGAGAAGGGCTTAGCGAAGAAAAGGGTGAGAAAATTCAGGATGAGGCATAGGAGCATAAGCAGCAGGGGACAAGGGGCGAGGTCACATGAGAGAGGCTTGTTGAAATGGCACCAGCCGAGCCATGTGTCCAGCACCAGAGTTGTGAGTTTGTAAACCCAGTGCTGACTGGAATGTAATGAGGTCTGAGGTAGGGGCTAGGTTTTGGTTGTTTCTGTGTGGTGGGTGGGGCCAAAATGAGGGAGAGGAGGGTAGAATAATGAATTAGAGTTGGGGGCATGGCCATAAATGGACTTGGAGGCATGGGGGGGCACAGACCAGAGTCGCGGCCTTGAGACCAGGGCTCCCCCGGACCAGGTGGAGAACAGAAACATGCAACTCTCTAGGCCGAGTGAATTCTGAACCCATTTACTAAAACTTTTGTGACAGCTTTTATACAGAAAATTTTGGGGTAAAGAATGTTGCACCTCCAATAGACATATAATTTTCTAATCAGCAAAATCACCTTCAGGGTGGACATTTTTTCAAGAACTTAACCCATTGCTTGAGAGTAAAGGCACTTAACAGAAATATTCTCCCAGTATTTCCAAACTTAACTAATCTATAATGCTTTACTGGATAGTCATGGGGCTGAGCCTACATAGTTGACATTTTTTTTAACAGAGACTGCATTTTTAAAATACACAGAGGAGGAATGAGCTCCTTTTGATTTCAACAATTAACTATAGGAATGCCCAAGACCCCATAAGTCCCAGAGTGAGCTTTTGCTGTTGTCCTCTCCAGGTTGATCCTCTCAGTCAGGCAGGTTGACATGGGCACCAGGCATGGCAGCAGGTTCTAGCTTGGGAAGTTGCATGAGGCTCATGCAGTCTCCGCAACCCAAGCTTGAACACGGGAATCTCATTACCACCTGAACACATGCAGGATGGTACTGTTCCATACCTCTAGTTGACTGGCTGATTTCTGGGAGCTCTCTGGCACCACCACATTTCTGATTGTGTGATTCAAGAAGCAGAGCCCCTGTGTTTCCATAGAGCCAAAGACTTTATTGGCCCCTGTGCCCTTGAAAAGAACAATAAGGAAGCAGCCTGGGAGGAAACACGTGTGGGCCACAGGTTTGGACACACCTGACAGTTTTCTCCAAGTTGGAGGTAGGTTAGAGGAAGATTGTTCTTCACGGTCATACAGGCCTGGGTTGTAGGTGGATGGCCATGTCACATGCTTTTGTGTCTGGCACACAATAGATCATTGGCTTCAGAATGACTGACAGAATGCCTTAATGCTAAGGTCAGGCACTGTGGTGAGAGGAGACAATTTTGCCTGGGCAGCAGAAGGATATTCCCACTGGCCATCCTGGAAGAGTCTCCTGCTTCACTGTGCTCTTCCCATGAGGAGCCTCAACTCCCTGGAACATGACACAGCTGTGTCTGGATGTTAGAGGGGATGTGATTCCATCACATGAGGTTAGGGGACCCCTGGAGATCTATTAGCATGTCCATTTCAGCACTAGTCAGTGGCCACATCTTGGGGCACCAGGAAAGCATGAGTCCTGGTGGGAAACAGTCCTGGTTCCAGGGCTCCTGCTGTCAGGTTCTCTAGAGATCTGCTAGCACATGAGTGGTGGGCAGGCATTCACCCATGGTTGTAGGGGAGGGTCCCTAAAAGGGAATTGCACTGTCTTCTGCTTAGAGTCAGCAATACTCTCCTCTGATTGTCCTGAGTTGAACAGAATCCCTGATGAATCAGAAGTGACATGGTGCCATCCAGAAACTGAAGAAGTCTGAGGAGCCCTCCTGCTTTCTGTCCATGGAACTGAGTGGCAGAAGGGATTTTAGGGGACATAATAAAAGCTGGGAAATTGTCAGTTTCCAAAGACCATCCTCACAGGTTGGATGAGGAGCAACCCTGTCCAGACACCTTTGATTTCATTCATTCACTGACATCCTTGCCCCAGGAAAGTGGTGGTCAGTGTTGGGTTCTCAGAGCACTGACACAGAGGTCATGCTGCTTCTGTCTGACACAAAGCTATGGGTTCCAGGAAAATGAGGGAAGACAGAATGGGATCTTGGGATTTAATCTTGGTAATCCGACTAAGACAGACAGGGTGGTCCTAAACATGAGCCCAGCACTGTGGCTCCATGAATCCACACACAGCTGTGGACAGCAGTGCTTTGGAATTGTGCCCAGACAATTCCTGGAGCAGCAGCAATACTGACTCAGCAAGCAAACAGGCGGTGCCTGTTTGTAATATGTCATGGCATCAGGGACACATTCATTCATTAGCCTTGTGTTATTATTTATTCTAGGTGCTATAACCAGGACACAATTGGTGAGACAATAGAGCATGTGACCACAAAAGCCCTCACATTTTTTCCCCTGAGACCTAGAGGATGAAGAGGCAGAGAACCTTAACAGTCTAAGGTTTCAGGATCCTGCCCCAGAGACCTTGGGTGATCACAGGGCAGTGAAGGACTGCTTAGAAGGTATGAAGGTGTGGTCCTGTGGTCATAACTGCCTGAGACACTGTGCCCCAATTTGAGAGCTGCACAGCACATTCACTGAGCCAATCTCACATTTTCTTTTCTGATCTTAGGAAGAATGCACAATACTCCTTCCACAGCACAGCCCTTTTCCAGAAGGTCAAGGACAGGCAATAGCCTTGGCCACACACAAAGTCCTCAGAGTGCCCCTGACTCCTCCTGTGCAGGCAGGGCACTGGCAAAGCCAGACTGACACTAGCTCTGCTCTCCCCTATAGCCATTGTGCACCTCCTCAACCCTAAGCTGAAATAAACCCCTAAACCACCACTACCTGTTCAAATGAAACCAAAATATTTGTGTCTTTTCAGTGTGCAAATATGAACCAGTTATTCAGTTCTTACTGAAATCAATGAACAGGAAACAATTTGGCTGATGAGGCCACTGAGAAGACTCCCCCAACTCAGTAAGGCATTCAAGGATTCATTTACTGCAATTTAAACCCAGAGTCTGGGCATGTGGTAATACCAGGGAGGGAGATGTTCCCAGCTGACATGATTGCATAGCTGCCCTCCTCATAGAATTGTAGGATGGTGGAGAAGATTCCTGTGTGCACCCTTTAGTAGGAGTGAAGGTCATGAGGGCAGGTGGTGTCAGACTGCCTACTGATAGGGAGAGACACATGGTATGGTGATATACTCCCTGCTGTTAGTGGATAGGAGGGAGCAACATCACCACTAAATCATCTGCAGTCATCGTGAAAGCCAAGCCACCCAAAAGTCTTCAGCTGCTGTGTGGTTTTTGAGTCATGGGGATCCCAGAGGCAACCAGTGGGTCTCATCTATGTGCTAGAGATGTCGTCTTTCCAGCAAGGTAAGGGAATGATGAACCTCTTTCTTTAGTAGATTACTTAGTTTCTTTTGATAGGTCTTCTGGTGCTCAAGAAGGATGCTGCTTGGGAGATGTAATAACATAGTTTGTATGGTGAGCTATCAGAGACAGCTGACTGGATGGCTGTCACCGACCTACAGCTCAATCCAGAGACTTATGATCTGACTCATGTCCCCTCTGTTGCAGAAAGGTGATCAAGTGAGTCTTGAACATTGCTGGGCCAGGACAAAGCTTCCAACCAGGGAAGGCCATTCTTGAAGGTGGGAGCTTTCTCATCAGTGCACAATGAGCTTTCCTAGGCCAACATTCCCACACACTGTGCTGCCCCAGTTCCAAGAGGTACCATCAAGGACCTGAATGTTCCACAATCGTGTGCTGGGGCTAAGCCAGCACTCAAGGATATAAGTATATTTTTATCCCTAGGAAAATTCATTCTGACATTGACATAGGAGGATCTGAGAAGGTGCCAGCTGATTGAGCTTTGGGTACATCACTAGGAAGTTCCTGTGATTCAACCAAGTTCTATGATCTTCTTTAGATGACCTCATGGGAACAATTGAGGAAACTAGTCTCAGTTTGAACAGAATTGCGATCATAGTTGAACAAGAATTCTTATTCAGTGCTTGTGTAGGAACGATCACTTAATTAGGCTCAAAAAGCTAACATGGACTTAGCACACTTACAGTGGTTAGGAAGAGTGAGATTCTGTTACCCGTGAGTTTCTTTGGAAGGGAAAATGCTAGAGTGATTTCCACCACCCCAGATCTCTGAAAAGTTGTTTGATGTAGAAGACCCCTGAGACCTTGCAAACTTTATCCCCCACACTCTGAACTAATATTTCTTCTAAGATCATTGATGTTCCTGACACACTTTTCTCATGCAGTTGTAGTCCTGATGTCATTGCATAGCTAGCTTTGAAACTGGGTGAGGTTAGGTAGTGAATAGTCATGTCACTTGTTCTTGGACTAGATCAGAAAGTATCTTTCACATACATTGGACCCCACCTTCCTATGGTCTATGAAGAGTCCTGAAACCATAATGACCAGTGGGACCCCCTGGTTCTTCCTGTTTCATCAGATTTCAATGGTGCTCTCCTCAACAGCAGGCCAGATGTAAATTGTCTGGATATGAGGACCCTTGGCCATCTGTGGATTCACTGGGAGATCTGAGGGAGTGAGTGAACACAGCTAGGGATCAACCATGTGAGCACAGTGTAAGGTCAATGCTGACAGAGGTCACAAAGCCCATGGAAAACACACAGGAGGAGGAACCCCTTGATTTAGTTGGGCCTCAGGGTTTTGCATGTGGCTCTGGGCTGAAAGGGACAGTCTGCATTCTGCCTTCTCTCCTTCCTCACAATGTCACCAGCACCAGAAACTCGGAGATCTGTGTGTCCTACTGCTCCATATGTTGCATGCCTAGCACTGTCTGGCTCCAACCTCAAGCTGCTGAGCCCAACCCTTGCTATCAGAACCTAGCTCATCTGTGCAAAGCCCTGTGACTCAGGTGGCCCTGCCAGTGAGTCCTCCTGAACCCTGGGGTGCCATGTTCCCTCTAATCCTGCTGTAGCCCACATCCTGATCCTGAGAATTCGGACCATGAGATAGATCATGAGGCCATCAATGCTTGTGTACCTTCTGTGTCCATTCCCTGGTAAGATAACCTCAGCATCTTCCAATGACACAGCAGTTTCAGTATTATCTGCACAAATAGATAGAATGAGAGGCTGATTGAGGAGGCAAAGGCTCCATGTAGCAATGAGCTGATTTCACTCCTTCTGCCCAATAGCCTTTGTAAAGGGGTGCACATGCCTGCATGTTGGACCATGAGAAGTCATAGACCATACTGGGAAGGCTGTGTGCAGGAAGTAGAATCTCAGCTCAGTCTTTGCATGTTCCCCAGGGGTGCTCTGCATATAGTATATGGGCAGGACAAGATATGCTCAGAGTGCTGGGACATTCCTTCCAGGGTCAGATGGGAATATTAGTCATTCTGCTCTATGCATGGGCTGCATGAGCAGCATTGTGCCCAGAGTCCCATCCAGGCTCTGCTGTACAGTCCTGCTCTGTGTGTTCTACCCTGTTTGGTGTCTTCTGAGGTTTTACATACATCCCATTAGTCTCAGGGGGTCTCCTGAAGTCATGCTATTCTCTCAGAGTGAACCTGTCAGCATTAAAGGAGCCTGCCATTGTCTTTCCCATCATAGTTAGATATGTTGTCATGCAAGGCCTCACTATAGAAGTCTGCCACCTTAAGCAAGCCAGCTGTGAATGCTTATCAGTACCAAGGTGTGTCCTCACTCCAGGACTTTATCTTGCCCTTCAGAACTTGCTCAGCCTCCTGGTGCTGATCTCAGTGCTTCTGGCACTGGACGCCTGGACTGCAGCTTTTGATTGGCGTTCTCTGTTGCCAACTGCAAAGCACCTTTCAAAGAGGCAAATACAGATGTATTCACATGCTCGGAACACAGTAATGCATGCCAGTAAACCACACCTATACATATGGAAGCAATCAGATCCAGTCTTCAGGCTGTATGCATAATGAGTAGGAAGTTATGTAAGTGACACAATACACCATAATGACCTCTAGGGGACGCTGTGAAAATGGAGGTGGCTGATAGGATCTGGCCAGGTGAGCAAAACTCAAGATGCCAGGCGCTTCAGGCCACCTGAAGGCAGGAGGTGGAACAGTGGGACCTGGAGGAAGGGAGGGGACCACATGAGAAGTCCAGCTGAAATAGGGCCCCAGGAAGGAGGGAAAGGCTTAGAGAAGAAAGCAAAGGACATGGCCTGACATAAGAGAGACTTGTTGAGCTGGGATCTTCTGAACCATGTGGCCAGTCCCAGACTTGTGAGTTTGTAAACCTAGTGCTGACTGGAATGTACTGAGGTCTGAGGTGCGGGGAAGGCTTTGGTTGTTCCTGCAGGGTGGGCGGGGTCAAAAGGAGGGAGAGAAAGGTGGAATGATGAAGTAGAGTTGAGGGCATGGCCACAAATACTGACAGGGTGTGGGGGGACTTGGAGGCTTGGGGCGGGGCCAGGCAATGAGCTCTAAACTCTGGGTGGAGCTTGTAGTTTGTCTTGTCCTGAGGGGTATAGGCAGAGCTTGGAGTAAGACTTCTCAGGGGTTGGAGGGAGGGTGGAGCCATGATCCATGAGGTGAGCTCTGCACTTGGCACTGGCCTGGGGGGCTAGATAGAGTGGGCAGTGCCATGCACATGTAGGAAAAGTGTGCGGGTCAGTGCTGTGTACTGTGTGGGTGGCATAGTAAAGTAAGATTGGGAGAAGTTCCACCAGGAGGAGGGCAGACCAGTGACCTCTGAACTTTAGGCAGCGTTTGGGGTCTAACTGATCTTCTTGGCTGGAGGTGGAAGTTGGAATCTGACAGACCTTGGAGGTAGGAGGCAGAGCTTATTGGCTGACATAATTGGGTTGCTGAGGTACAGATTTGAGTCAGAAGTACCCTGGTGCCTGGATTCATGGTGGAACCTTGCATGCTGATCTAGGAGCTGCAAGCTGGGTTGGACTTGAGAGCTGAAGCATGTGAGCAGGGCCAGGTGATTTAAGGTGGGTCTGGGAGAGGGTGATGACAAAAATGGGCAGAGAGAATTGGATTCATTATTAATATTGTATTTCTTAGGGAAAGAGAGAGGGATAGAGCAGAAACATGCCCACTGTGGCACATAGGTGGAGGTGAGAGGACACAGCATTGAATTCTCCATCAGGAAAAGGAGGACCTCTGAAGGAGCAGAGCTGGCCTCATCATAACTGGTAAGTCGAAGGGCTGCGTGAGAATCAAAGAAAGTCTGTTGTATGCAGAGCCCTATGGTGAGATATTTGCAGTGTGTCCCTGGACAAGTGGCCATACTAAATGTGAGTTAGGAGTAGAGACCAGTGTAATCTACGGCTGTGTAAGGAAGCAGGTCTGTGGGAGGGTCTGGGAGCTTTGTATTTGCATGTGAGTGTACATACTCCTGTGCAAGAGGGCATGGAGGCCCCAGGTTGATGTTAGGAGGCATCAGCCTGTGTTCCACATTAGCTTTCTGAGACAGGATTTTTACACAACTCAATTTCACTACCCTTTCATGTACATTGCATTTGGAGCCCAGTGTTTCCCAGGACCACCCTGCAAGTCTCCTCTTTTCCATTATATAGTCCTGAGTATGGGCCCGGGAGCCACCTCCTGGATTTCCATGTCTAAAATATTCCTTTTCCAGGCCCCCAGGGCTTCTACTGAACTCTACTGCTTGAATTTTTCCCAGAGTCTCTGGACAAGTCTACAAACCTCTTAGATTTCACCTGGGTGGTAGTCAGCTGTCCACACAGACATTCAAACCTGCAAATACTCTGCTGCCACAACAATAGTTACTGGGGGAGTTCTCCTTCCAAGAATTCTGTGGGTCCTAAATCTCAATTGCAATGTCAGGTCTCCTGAGCTTTCTGGCTTTGATTAAGTAAGTGTGTTCCTGTGTTATGTGGCCCCTTATCTCTGAACAAACAGGTTCTACCAGGTGGACTTTATTTCCAAAGTTCCCATTAGTGACAGTGCCCTGTCCCCATCTTGCCCTGATTGTCCTCTTCCTTCTAGACACAGCTTCAAAGTCACCCTTCCTGCCTAATATAAGTATTTTGAGCTCTGAGTTCCCTTACCATTCTGATCCTTCTGCAATGCTCCCTGCATGAGTCTGTATCTGTTCTTTCAGAGTCTGCTGAAGGGGTCTCTGTGGTCTTCTATGGTAAAGTGAGTTTTCACTCATTTCTCTGAGCAGGTCCTTTGGACCCAGCAAATGCTTATGTTGTATCCACTCAGGCCTCTTATCCCTTTGTGTAGAGAGATGTGCCCAGTCTTACTCTGGGGATCTTCTGGGGATAGAGGAACTGAACAAAGAAGGGAAGAGGAGAGTGCCCCTTCCTCATTGGAGAGTGCCCACGAAGGATGACAGGGTTTCAAAGATCACTGCCCCAGATCTTCATGCTTGCCTGCTGAAATATTTCTTGGACCATCAAACTTCTTCCTCAGAGAATCAGCTTTGGCTTATTTTTTCTACGGCCTCCCCTGTCCTGTGTGGGTGACCTGGTGGGAAATATTGCTGAAGTCTGTACTGTCCTCCTGTTGTGAATATTGGTGTTTTACATTAATCCCTATTCTCCACCTTGCCTCATATAGATACATTTTATTCAGTGTTCACCTAACAGTAACAAATGTAAGTAAACCCAAACATGGAAGCATGAATTATCAATCTTTGGTGCCCATGATCCTCCATTTGTGATTGCATCACCCAACAAAAGACATTCTGGTATCCAGTACAATGACTGATAGATTGTTCCCCATGTTAATCCTCTTATATTGGCTCCTTCACCACTCAGCTTCCATTCTGTGTTATAAGTTAACAAGGCCCCGCTCCTTTGTAGCCAACACATGCCAGAGAAGGATCCCAGGCTGCCAGGCCCCTGCAGGATGACTGTGAACTTGTTTACTTTTCCCAATCCACTGCCAATTTAACCCACATCCTCCTTATCCTGAGTGTCTCTTCCCTTTTTTTCCCTCAACTCTTTCTTCTTTTCCTCCAGGCAGATAGAATCACAGGAAACCATGCTGAGACCTGTGTTTATAGCTGGTTTTGTCTTCATAACACTCCCTGGGGACAGAAGAATCTGAACCTTGTTTGCCCTCAGACAGGGAGACCATGTCTCCATGGATCTGAGCTGTTGTGTCGGCTGCATTTTCTTTTCAACTCTGGTCTTGTGATATTTCAGCCATTATTCAAATACCAAGTATGTTATCAGAGAGAAATCTTCAAATGATATATGCGGGTCCAATGACCCTGGGGTTTTTTTTTTTACATGACATAGATAGTGTGGGGGACATTAGATGATATTATATGTCACCCATCAGGATGGTTTCCAGGTTTGATTTATCCCAGTGTGCTATTTGCAGAAGGCACATTTAAACTATGGTATATACTTGAGATAACCCTGAATACACTGAAAAGTACACAAACGTATTTAGGAGAATCAGCCACAGTTACAAAGCACTATTTGATAATCCAAGCTTATTTGTGGAAGATTTCCTTGCTTCTTTCACATTTAGGTTTTGGTTTTGTAATGTTAACAATTTTCCTGTATTCTGCAAGTATCTAAACTACTCACTAGCTGTGCAGCTAACACGTTCAATCCCACTCAAGAGCACAAGGCAAATTATCAGATATTGGACTCTATCTCTTGAAGTCGTTCCATGCTCCATTCACGGAAGTAATGGAGGATTCCTGAGCCCTTTCCCTAGGGTGGTCTCAGAGTCAGCAGGGATAATCATGAATCACTCCAATTGAACCTGTGTGGTCATTCACACTTAGCCTTTGTGCAGTGACCAGTCTGTAGCTGTCACTCTCTTTGGAATTGGGCAGAGCTTCAAGTCCTTTTTTCTGAGTAGTTACCCCTAACTCCCCTGTGTCATTAGTCTAGAGAGCCCTGGTGAACACCTCAATTCCTATACAGTGGGGCGGCCCCAGCTCAGTAGCTCCAGTGTCTCCTGCACTGGTAACCCCTTTCTTTTCTTACCAGGTACAGTGGTTTTCAGGCTGAGATGAATCTGCTCTGCTCAGGGCCAGCCAGCACTTTCTTGCTTTTAAAATAACAAGATCAGCAGTCAGGTGAAATGATCCACAGACCTCCAAGAGACAGGTAAGGAAGGCATCTCCCACGAGAGATTGTCATGTATGGCAAAGACTCATTCAAGATGGTTCACCCTGAAGGAAGTGGGGTTCTGATGGTCTTATGGGAAAAGGGCATCATCCATAGCAGGTTTCGAGTTTTCAGAGACCACTGGGTATGAGATGCTCAGAGATTTTCTCTATTATGTCACTTCTCCCTTTGTTCAGCACACATGTTTTCATAGGCTGTGCATGACTTAGGTGCTGTGACACTGGGGTGCCTGGCTGTCTATGGATATCTGCTTCCTTCAAAAGCAGGGGTTTGACTCCTGGTCTCTGTGACTGTTACTAACTTGAGGTGAGGCCAACTCTGTCCTACGTGAGGAGAAGTTCATACTTCTACTTAGCTTTTATTCATTTCATAGTCACCCCCAAACTTTGTGGTAATCTCTTATCTGTTACCACAGCAGCAAACTTTCTCCCTCTCTTTCATTGTCCTTGATGTCACACCCATTCATGTCATCTGTCTGGTTGTCCTCTACATTAGGGAGACACTTCTCCACAGCCGGCCATCCCAGCAACATTTGTCAGATGAGAGATACAGCCTTATACCCCAGGCTGTCTCTATCACATACACAGCCCATAGGAGAGTCTCATAAACACCTGAGCACATGCAGGTTATTACTGCTCCAGAGCCCTAGTCAACTGGCTGATTTCAGGGAGCTCTCTAGCACCACACCTCTGATTGCATGGTTTCAGGGAGCAAAGCTCCAAAGAGTCAGTAGAGCCAAAGACTTATTGGCACAGTGCCCTTGTAAAGAACAATAAGGGAAGCAGCCTGGGAGGAAACACGTGTGGTCCACAGGTTTGGACAGACCTGATAGTTTGGTCCAAGCCAGAGGCAGGTCAGTGCAGGACTGATTTTCACTTTCACACAGGCCTGCGTTGTGGGCAGATGGTCATGTCATGTGGTTCCTGTGATAGGCATACAGGGGGTCACTGGGGCCAGGATGACTGACAGAAATCATGAATACCAAGGTCAGGTACAGTGGAGAGAGTAGACTGTTTTGCCTGGGAACAGCAGGACGTGCTCAGTGGCTATCCTGGAAATATCCTTTACCCCACAGTGCTTCTTCCAATGAGGAGCCTCAGCTCCTTGGACATGACACAGCTGTGTCTGAGTGTTGAAGGGCCATGATTCTAGGGGACACCTGGAGGTTTATTAGCTTGTCCTCTTCAGCACCTGTCGGTGTCCACAACTTTGGGCACCTGGGAAGTGTGTGTCTAGATGGGAAACATACTTGGTTTCAGGAGTCCTCTAATCAGGTTTCCTGGAGATCTGCTAACACATGAGCGTGCACATGAAAGGGACCTAGGGGTGAAGAGGATGTCCTTAAAACTGTAAGAATTGGGGCTGGAGAGGTGGCTCAGGGTTTAAGCCTCTGCCTTGCAGGCGGAAGGTCCTGAGTTCGGATCCCAGATCCCACGTATAGACGCCAGGCTTCCGCGGGGGCGGCCTGCGCTTCTGGTCCTGGTAGGGCGGAGCCTGTGAATCCCGGGGCAGAAGGAGGTGGAGGCGTCCATGGTGGTTCCCGATTCGTCCGTGGTTCTACACACACACACATGCGCGCGCACATGCATACACATACATGCACAATTGAATAAATAATAAAAAAAAAATTAAAAAAAAAAAACTGTAAGAATTGGCCTGTCACCTGCTTAGAGTCAGCAATACCCTCCTCTGATTGCCCTGAGTTGAAAGATCCTCTGAAGAATGAGAAGTGACATGATACCATTGCAGACACCGGAGGAATTTGAAGAGCCATCCTGCCTTCTTCCTTTGGAGCTGAGAGGTAGAGTGGGTTTGGGAAAACAATGGGAGCTGGAGAATAGCCTGTTTCCAAAGACCATCCTCATGGGTTGGATGAGGAGCAACCTTGGCCATACACCTTTGAACTCTTGCATAGATGGGCAACCTGGCCATAAGAGGTGGGGCGGAGTGTTAGTGGTGGACTCTCAGAGCACCAACACAGAAGTCACGGTGATTCTGTCTAGCACAAAGCTAAGGGTTAAGGGTGGGGAAGCTTTGGTTCCGGGGAAGTAACGGAAGAAAAAATGGGATCGTGGGATTGATCCTGGGAAGGTGACTAAGAGGGACAGGCTGGTCCTAAACATAATCCCATTGCTGTGGCACTGTGGACCCTCAAACAGCTGTGGGCAGGAATGCTTTGGCAATTGCCTGGCATCACGCCAAGTCAACTCCTGGCCCAGCAATGATACTGACTGACATAGCAGTCTAACAGATGGTACATGTTTCATGTTTGTAATATGTCATGGCATCAGGGGCACATTCATTCATTAGCCCTGTGTTAACATTTAGTCTAGACTGGTATAACCAGGACACAATTGGTGAGAAAATAGAGCATGTGTCCACAAGGGCCCCCATATTTGTTTCCCTGAGACCTAGAGGATGAAGAGGCTGAGGACCCTAATAGTCATAGAGTTTTCAGATTCCTGCCCCAGTCAGCTCTTGCTCAGTCTCATAGTGCTGATCTCGATGCTTCTAGCAGTAGAAGCCTGGACTGTAACTTTTTGATTGTTGTTCTCTGCTGCCAACTGCAAAGCATCTCTTGAAGGGGCAAATACAGATGGGCAAATACATTCTGTGAACACAGCAATGTATGACAGTAAACCCCACCTATGCATTTGACTCCCATGTATGGAGCCAATCAGAACCAGTCTTCACCCTGTAGGCATAATGATTTGGGAGTTATGTATTTACGCATTTCACAATAATGACCACTAGGAGATAAGGTAGAAGTCTGGTGGCTAATGGGGTCTGGCCTGGAAGAGGGAAGAGGAGGGACAGAAGGATTCTGAGGTAAGGGAAGACACAGGACAAGACGCCCTGCTAAGATAGGGCCATAGGAAAGAGGAAAAGGCTTAGAGTAGAAAGGGACAAGAAAATTAAGGATGAGAAGTAGGGAGCATCAGAAGCAGGATACATGGCTTGAGGTCACATGTCAGAAGCTTGTTGAGCTGAGATCAGCTGAGCCATGTGGCCCACCCTAGAGTTGCGAATTTGTAACTCCAGTACTGACTGGAAGATATTGAAGTCTTAAGTGGGGGTATGACTTTGGTTGTTTCTGCATGGGGCCAAGAGAAGGGAGAAAAAGGTGGAATAATGAAGTCAAGTTGGGGCATGGCCATGAACGATTACAAAGTTGGCTGTGATTTAGAGGCATTGGGGGAGGGGGCAAGGCAGTATCCTCTGAACTCTTGTAGTTTGACTTGTGCTGAGGACTGTAGTTAAAGCTTGGAGTGACACTCTTCTTTGGGGCTACGAGTAGAACCCTGAGTGTGAGCTATCTCTGGGGATGGCAGTGGGTGAAACAGAGCCCCCGAGGTCAGAGCAGCACTTAGCACTGACCTTGGGGCTGGAGAGAATGGCAGTGCCAGGTACCTTGAAGGTACCTGTGTGGGTGACATAGTAAAGTAAGATTGGGAGAATTGCCCCCAGTAGTAGGGAAGAATAGTGACCTCTGATCTTTAAGCAGAGCTGGGAGGTCTGACTTATCTTGTGGGTTGGAGGTGGAACTTGGGATCTAACAGACCTTGGAGTTAGAGGCTGAGCTTAATGGCTGGCATATTTGTGCTGCTGGAGGCAGAAGTTAGAGTCTGAATTACCCTGGTGACTAGATGGAGGGTGGAACCTTACATGGTGAACTAGGAGCTGCAAGTTGGGCTGAACTTGATAGCTGAACCATGTAGACAGAGGCAGGAGATTTAGGGTGGGTTTGGGAGAGGGTGATTACAGAAAAGGGCACAGAGCATTGAATTCTTTATTACAATTTTATTTCTTAGAGAAAGAGAGTGAGAGAGCAGAAACATGCATGCCATGGCACACAGATGAAGATCAGAGGATACAGCATTGAATTCTACATCAAGTAAAGCAGGAACTCTGAAACAGTAAGGCAGGGCTCATCATAAAGTGTTAGATGCAAGGTTGTGTTGGGGTCAAAATTAGTCTGTCTGCAGGCCCTGACATGAGACATTTGTAGTGTGTCCCTGGACAAGTACCAAGTCTGGCAGTGAGGTAGGTGATGTTGCCAGAGTAAGTTGCCACTGTATAAGGAGTCAGGGCTATGGGAGGAGCTAGAAGATTTCTATTTGCATGTGGGTGTGTCTGTACAGGGTGCACATACTTGTGTGCAAGAGGTCATGGGCCCCAGGTTGATGTCAGGAGGCACCAGCCTCTATTCCACTTTAATTTTTAGGAGACAGGATCTTTAGACAGCCCAATTTCCCCATCCTGCCATACACATTGCATTTGGAACCCACCCTACACCAGGAACACCCTGTGAGATGCCCCAATTCCCTTTTGGAGACCAGAGTGTGGGCCTGGGAGACACCTTCTGGGTTCCTGCATCTAAAATGTTCTTCTTCTAGGTCCCCAGGGGTCCTGTTGAACTCAGATGCCTGAGCTGTTCTCAGAGGCTTGTGACCAGTCCTTGAGCCTCCTGTATTTCTCCTGTGTGATGAGTTGTCCACACAGACATTCAGACCTGCAAATACTCCCCTGCTCCAACAATATATACTGGGGGAGTTCCCCTTCCAAGAATTCCGTTTAGGTCCTAACTCTCAATGGCAGTCTCACTCTACTGACCCTTCTGGCTTTGGTAAGTCAGTGTGACCCTGTGCTGTGTGGTCCCTTGTCTCAGACTCAACAAACCCAGATTGACTTAATTTCCAAAGTTCTCATTAGCAACAATGCCTGTCCCCTCCTTGTTCTGATTATCCTCTTCCTTCTAGACAAACTTCAAGTCAACCTTCCTGCCTCATTTAGGTATTTGAGTTGCCTTGCAGTCTGATCCTTCTCCAATGCTCCCTGCATGAGGGCTTGTTACCCGAGGCTGCGTCCGTTCTCTCGGAGTCTCCTGAAGAAGTCTCTGTGGTCTTCTATGGTAAAATGAGTTTTCACTCATGTCTCTTAGTAGGCCCTTGGGACACACAGGCTGCTTATTTTATGTTGTGCCATCTCAGGACTGTCATCCGAACGTGTAGTGAGATGTGACAATTCTTACTCTGGGGACCTTCTGGGTCTAGATTAACTGCAGAAGGGAGGGAAGGAGAAGAGTGCCCCTTCTGCTTGGGAGACAGCCCATGAAGGATGCCAGTGTATTTAAAGATCACTGGCCCAGTTAGTCATGCTTGCCTGCCTTAAACATTTCTTGGACCATCAGGCTTCCTCCTCTGAGAATCAGCTGTGGCCCATTTTTTCTATGGCCTTCCCTGTCCTGTGTGGGTGGACTGGTGGGAACTGTTGCTGACATCTACACTGTCCTCCTGTTGAGAATACTGATGTTTTATATCAATCCCTCCTCTCTATAGCACTTTGGCCGGCCACTTTCCACTCAGTGTTCACCTAGCACTGTTAACTGTAATTAAACCCAAACATGGAAGCATGAATTATCAATCTTTGGTGCCCATGAACCTCCATTTGTGATTTGCATCACACAATAGAAGACACTCCAGTTTCCAGCACAATAACTGATAGAGAGTGACCCATGTTAATAAGCTCATATTGGTTCCTTCACCACTCAGCTTTCCTTCTGTGCTCTAACTTAACCAGAGCTCTTTTCCTTTGAAGCCAAGACATGTCAGAGAAGGATGCCAGGCTGCTAGCCCCCTGCATGGTGACTGTAAGATTGTTTCTTTTCCCGATTCCTTGCCAATTTCATATACACCCTCCTGACCCTGAATAACCTCTTCTTGGTTTTCCCTCAACCCTTGCTTCCTTTGCTCCAGGCAGATGATATCACATGGCA
Organism: Typhlomys cinereus; assembly: GCA_023101885.1. Lineage (NCBI taxonomy): Eukaryota > Metazoa > Chordata > Mammalia > Rodentia > Platacanthomyidae > Typhlomys > Typhlomys cinereus. Next base: position 231,161 of record JALPQD010000819.1, on the reverse strand, counting down.
CCCTGCTGAGACCTGTATTTATGGCTGTGACATAACACTCCCTGTGAACAGGAGAATCTGAACTTCAGTTGTCCTCAGACATGGAGGAAATGTTTCCTTGGATCTGAACGATCGTGTCAGGCTGCATTTTCTTTTTAACTCTGCCCTTGTGATATTACAGCCATTATTCAAATGTCAGGTACCCTGTCAAAGGGAACCTCCAAATAACATGTCTGGGTCTAGTCACCCTGAGATTCTTTTTTTCTTACATGACATAGACTGGGATGGGGGATATTAGACAATATCAGATGTCACTCATCAAGATGGTTTCCTGGTTTGATTTATCCCAGTGTGCTATTTGGGGAAGACACATTCAGGCTCTGGTGTACACTTGAGATCACCTGAAAACATTGTAAAGTACACAAGAGTATTTAGGAGAATCAGCCACAGTTACAAAGCACCATTTGATGAGACAAACATGTTTGTGGCATGATTTCCCTGCTCCTTTCATATCTTGAGTTTGATTTTGTAATGTTGATGATTTGTCTGTATTCTAAAAGGATTTCAACATAATTAGCCTGACAGCCCCTAGCTGTGCAGCTAACATGCTCAACCTCATTTAACAGCAGCAGGCAAACTCTGAGGTAATGTATCCTGTTCCTTGAAGCTGTTACACGCTGCATTCATGCAAGTAATGGAGGAGTCCAGAGCTCCTTAACAAGTGAGGTCCCAGAGTCAACAGAGATAATCACAGAGCACTGCAATTGGACCTACATGGACATTCTCACTTCCCCCTTTGTGCAGTGGCCAGTTTTCATCTATCCCTCTCTTCAGAGTGGGATTTGGGACCCTTCAAGGTTCTCCTTGCCATGATGCCGTAACATCTTAGGTGTTGAGTGACCTGTCCTCTCTGTCCGTCAGGTCTGGAACTAATCTGGATGAGTGGCAGAACTGTGACAGGCAAGGGGTGGTTTGATGGGGTGGCAGGCCGATCTCTCTCTCTCTCTCTCTCTCTCTCTCTCTCTCTCTCTCTCTCTCTCTCTCTCTCTTTCTCTGGCCACTCTGAGCAGAGCTAGTGTTCATCTGGTGTCCATGTCCCTCATAGAGGCTATGGTGCCATCTCTTCTCTCTCTCTTGCTTGTTCCTGCTTCTGACACTGAGCTGCTGAGTGCAGCCCTCAAACTCCACTAGTGCATGTGAAGGACAGCACATGAGGAGGATGGAGAAGATGAGGAGGCTGTATCCCAGTCATGCTTCTTTCACACTAGGGTATTTCTGGCTTCCTGACTTCTATTTCTTTCCTCCAGCCTTGTATTCTGTGCTTTTCTGCCTCCTGTGGCCATGCAAGCCTTTTTAAGGGTGCTGACAATGGGCCATTGATTGCTTCTGGCAGGCTTTGGGGGTCCCTCACTGAGGCACTTGGCCCTATCCACAAGTCCCTTGGCAGGGCATCAGGTCCTGTTTCTCAGCATGTACCCCTAACTCCCTTGTGTGATTTTAGTGTGCAGAACCCTGGTGATTGCCTCAGTTCCTATCCAGTGGGGAGGCCCTGGCCCATTAGCTTCAGTGTTTCCTACAGATGTCACTCCTTTCTTTCCTTACCAGGTACAACCCTTTTCAGGCCGTGCTGGACCTTTGCTGTGCTCAAGGCTGGCCAGCAATTTCTCTAACTCTTGCAGCTGTGCCCAGCATCATGCTTTCAGCGTTGCAAGATCAGCATTCAGCTGAGATGATTGGCAGCCCTCCAAGAGAAAGGTGAGGAGGACATCTCCCATGAGAGATTATCATGTAAGGCAAAGATTAGTTCAAGATATTCTCCTGAATGAAATGTGGTCCTGAGGGTCTTATGGGAAAGTGAGGTCATTCACAGCAGATTTAGAGTTTTCAGGGGTCACTGGGTGTGAGATTCTCAGAGAGGGGTTTGAACTGCTGCCTCTATGTCTTGCTCTACCCTGAGATCAGGAGGACTCTGTCCACAGTGAGGAAAAGCTCTTGTCTCCCTTTAAACTTTTAGCCAATGTCATCTGTCTGGCTATCCTTACTAGTAGGGAGAAGCTTGTTCAAAGCCAGCCATCCCAGCAACATTTATCATATGAGAGATGAAGCCCGGCCCTGTCTATACTCAGGGCTGTCTCAGTCACATGCACAACCCCAGGACAATCCCATGTCCACCTGAACACATGCAGAATAGCACTGCACCAGAGCTCTGATTGGGTGATGCAGAAAGCAGAACCTCAGGGAGTCAGTAGAGCCTAAGTTGTTATTGGCCCCAGTGTCCTTGGAAAGAACAAGAGGGAGGCAACCTTGGGAGGAAGCAGAAGTGGTCCACAGGTGTGGGAAGACCTGACAGTTTGGCCCAAGCATGAAGCATTTTAGGGCGTGACTGGTCCTCATATTCATACAGCCCCAGTTGTGCCTGGATGATCATGTCATTTGTATGTCACACAATGGGACATTGGGTTCAGGATGAGTGACAGAATCCCTGAATGCCAGGGATGGGTATTGTGGACAGAGAAGGCTATGGGTTGCCCTGGCAGCAGGAGGATGTGCCCAATGACCATCCTAGAAGAGTCTACAGCCCCACAGTGCTCCACCCATCAGGAACTTCACCTTTCTGCAACATGGCTCAGATGTGTGGGTTTGAGGGGACATGATAACAGCACATGTGTTTGCAAGACACCAGAAAGTCTATTTGCATGTTCACTTCAGAACCAATCATGGCACATCCTGGGGCACCTGAAGAGTGTGTGTCTGGGTGGGAAATACACTGGGTTCCAGAGCACTTGCTGTGAGGTTCCCTGGAGATCTTCTAGCATATGAATGTGAACACAAATGAGAATTTCAAATCCCTTGGAAATCCCATGTTCTTGTTCATTTAGGATAGAAGTTGCAGAACCTTCTACTCCCTCCTTTCTGCATGGAAGGGAAGACTGTGTAGTTTTTCCCCTTCCCTGGCCTTTCCTGGCGTCTTGTGAGATGTGTCTTACTCCCAGCTGAGGGCTCAGCCTTCTCCACATGACAAGGGTGGATGAGAGGTCACCTGTGTCTTCTGAGAAGTGACCACAAGTCCTGCAGGAGTGTTGCTGACATAGAAGAGAGAAAGGCCTGAGATTTTCCTAGTGTCTCAGGAGAGAGGCTGTTACCTCTGTCAGTCTCAGCTTTGCCTACCCTACTCCTGAAGATGTGGTATTTACTCCCCAGCTTGACTTCCCTTTTCCATCAGCTTCCCCTTCCTGGTTCCTTTCCCTTCCCTTTCTGATCCCTTTCCCTTTCCTTCTGTTTAACCTTTCAATTGATTGTTTTCTTCCACTTTACCTTTCACTTTCAAAAGTCAAAGACAGGCTGGGTAGCCATAAGCCAAGTGGGAAGGGAGTAGATATATGTTTGTCCTTTGTCATCATAGCCACATTTACTGCCCTTGCAGAAGGGAGGGACATACAGTACACATGATATTTTCCCTCTTTTCATCTCCATAAGGTGCTGGTCCTTCAAGGAAATTGGGATCATTGCAACTGACCATGTAGCAGCTCTTCATGTTCTGAGTCAGCCTGACACTACACCCATGGTTGTATGGGGGAGGTAGGGTCCCTAATACTGTCAGAATTAGATTGATACTGCTCAGGGTCAGGAGTGCTCTTCTCCAATTACACTGATGTGGAAAGCCCCTCTGATGAATCAGAGATGACAGATGTCCTCACAGACACTGTAGAAATCTATGGAGCCCTCCTGCTTTCTACACATGGAGCTGAGGTGCAGGTGGGTTGTCAGATATCATGGGAGCTGGGGGAGGGTCTGTTTCCCCAGAAAATTCTCATGGGTTGAATGAAGATCAACCCTGCTCAGACACTTTGAACCCTTGCGGGTGACTGGCAACCTTGTCACATGGGGGGATGCGGTGGGGGTCTGTAGTGGCCTCCCAGGGCACTAAAATAGAGCACATGCTTTTTCTGTCTGGCACAAAGCTAAGGGGTAAGGGTGGGGTGCCTGAATTTCATGGAAATAAGCGAATGAAGAAATGGGATCTTGGTACTGAATCCTGGGAGGTTGCTTTAAGATGGACAGGCTGGTCCAACACATGAGCCCAGCCATGGAGTACTGTGGACCTGCAGACAGTGGTGGGCAGCAGTGCTTAGCCAATTGCCTGGCAAGATGCCAAACCAACTCCTAGACCAGAAGAAATAATGACTCATCATTTGAAGAGTTGGTAGCTGTTTCTAATCCTCGATTGCATCCAGAAACATTTATTCATTTGCCCTGTCTTAACATTTACTCTTGGCTGCTATAACCAGTAAACAGTAGGTGAGAAAGTAGAGCATGTGTTCCCAAGGGCCTCCAGATGTTTTGGCCCAAGAACAGGAGGAAGAAATGGCGGAGAATCTTAAGAGGTAAAGCAGACGGTTTCAGGCTCCTGTCCCAAAGGACTTGGGTGAGTCCAGGGTAATACAGAATGGGCCAGGAGACGACAGGGAGGTCCTTTGGTCAGCTTCTCCTGAGACATTAGTTACTTGCACATCCCCATGCCTGATATGAGACATGCATAGGCACACAGAGATGTGATCTTACATTTGCTTTTTCATTCTTATTCACTGAGTACACAGACACCCCTCCTATAGCACAGCCCTTTCCCAAGAATTGAAGGACATGCAATGGCCCTAGCCATAGGCAAAGTCCTCAGAGTTGCCCCCAACCCCGACTTTCCAGGCAGGTAGGCAGCACAGCCAAACTACAACCTGTGCTATCTCTCAAACAGCCAATGTTCTCCTCAACCCTAAGCTGAAGTAATCCCAATACCACCACTTGCTTCTGAAGAGAAATCAAAATATTCCTACATCTTTTCATTGTGCAAATATGAGCAAATTAAGCAGTTCTCACTGAAAGCAGAGAATAAGCAGGCCACTTGAGAGATGTAGGCCTGTAGGCAGATACCCCCAACTAAGTAAGGAATTCTAGGAGTCATTCACTACAACAGAAACCCACAATTTGGTCATGGAGCAGTACCAGTGTGGAAGATGTTCCCAGGTAACATAGTTACATAGCTGCTCTCATGAAGTCCTATAGGATGGTAGAGAAGATTCTTGTGTGAACACTTCAGTAGGAATGAAAGACTTGAGGGCAGGTGGTGTCACGCTGCCTGCTGATAAAGAGGGACACATGGTATGGGGATATACTGCCTGCTGTTAGCAAACAGAAGAAGGGAGGAACATCACCATCAAGTCTTCTGCAGTTACAAAGAAACAGAGAAAGCAGAAGATCCTCAGCTTCTGCTTGGCTGCTGAGTCATGTGGATGCCAAAGACAACCAGTGGGTCTCTGTGTACTAGAGATGTTGTCTTCCCAGCAAGGTAAGGGAATGTTGAGCCTCTTGATTTGTTAGATGTTTTAGTTTCTTTTGATGTGTTTCCAGATGCTCAAGAAGGATAATGCTTGTCAGTAGCTATGGTAGAATGGTTTGTGTGGTGAGTCTTCACAGACAGATGACTATCTGGCTGTCACCTACCCATACATAGCTCAGTCCACAGGTTTGTTATCCATCTCATGTCTCCTCTGTGGGAGAAAGTTGAACAAGTCAGTCTTGAACATATTAGGGTCAAGGCAAAGCTTCCACTCAAGCAGGGCCACTCTTGAAGTAGGAGCTTTCTTGTCAGTGTACAATGGGTTTTCCAAGGCCACATGCATTTTGTGGCACACAGGTGGAGGTTAGATGACACAGCACTGATTTCTACATCGGGTAAAGCAGGACCTCTGAAAAAGCAGGGCAAGGCTTATCATAATGTGTTAGGTGCAGGGCTGTGTGATAGTCTAGGAAACTGTTGTTTGCAGAGCCCTGAGGTGAGACATTTGCAGTTGGTCCCTAGATCAGTGGCCACTCTGACAGTGAGCTAGGAGGAGTACAGGCCTGTATAACCTGCTGCTGGGTAAGGAGGTAGGATCTGGGAGCTTTGTATTTGCGTGTGGGTGTGTATGGTGTACATACCTCTGTGCAAGAGGGCATGGAGGCCCCAGGCTGATATCAGGAGGCATCAGCCTCTATTCCTCTTTAGTCTGTATGCGACAGGATCTTAAACAACCCAATTTCCCCATCCTGTCAAGCACATTGTATTTGGAACCCAGTGTACCCCACGGCCATCCTGCAAGGTTCCTCTGTTCCTTTATGGAGTCCTAAGTATGTGCCTGGGAGCCACCTTCTGCATTTCCATATCTAAAATATTCCTCTTCCGGGTCACAAAGGCTGTTGCTGAACTCTGCACTCAGAATTGTTCCCAAAGACTCTGGATGAGTCTGTGACCTTCCTAGATTTCTCTTGGGTGTTCAGGTGTCCACTCAGATGTTCAGACCAGCAAATACTCTCCTACCCCAACAATCCATACTGGAGGAGGTCTCCTTTCAAGAATTCTATTTGGGTCCTAACCAAATGGCAGTTTCAGGTTTCCTGATCCTTCTGGCTTTGGTAAGTCACTGTATCGCTGTGCTGTATAGTCCCTTATCATTGATCCAACAGAGTCCACTAGGTCAATTTCATTTCCAAGGTTCCCACTTGCGACAGTGCCTGCCCCCATATTGCCCTTGTTGTCTTCTTCTTCACGACATGGCTTCAAAGTCACCCTTTCTGCTTCATTTAGGTATTTTGGCTTCTGAGTTGCCTTAGTGATCTGATCCTTCTCCATTGTTCCCTGCCTGATGCCTGGGAAGCCAAAGCTGCATCCATTCCTTCAGAGTCTGCAGCAGGAGTCTCTGTGGACTTCTAGAGCAAAGTAAGTTTTCACTTATTTCTCTGAGCAGGATCTTTGGGACACAGGGACTGTTTATTAGATGTTTCATCCACTCAGACCTATTATCCCTTTGTGTAATAAGATGTGCCTTATCTTACCCTATGGACCTTCTGGATAGAGGAAATGTAAAAGAAGGGAAGGGGGGAGAGTGCCCCTTCCTCATGGGAGACCATCCATGAAGGATACCAGGGTTTCAAAGATCACTGGCCCAATTAGTCATGCTTGCCTGCTTTAAACATTTCTTGGACCATCAGGCTTCTTCCTCTGAGAATCATGTTTGGCCCATTTTTTTTATGTCCTTCCCTGTCCTGTGTGGGTGGACTGGTGGGAACTCTTGCTGACATCTACACTGTCCTCCTGTTGAGAATACTGATGTTTGCCATCAATCTTTCCTCCCCAGAGCTTCTGTGGATTCAGTGTTCACCAAGCATAAGCAACTGTAAGTAAATCCAAACATGGAGGCATGAATTGTCAATCTTTGGTGCCCATGAACCTCCCTTTGTGATGAGCATGACCCAACAGATGTTCTGTGTCCAGTACAATGACTGATAAAGAGTGACCCATGTTAATACTTTCATATTGGTTCCTTCACCACTCAGCTTTCATTCTGTGCTCTAACTTATCCAGGGTGTCTATTGCAGTTCACCTGTATGGTTGCTGATAAATCACCACCAAACAGCTTAAGGGAACTAGGGGTTTATTTTCTTATGATAGTCCAGTTACAGTTCATTGTCCTGTTTGACGTTAGAGCATGTATCAACACCATGGCCAAGGGAACTGGCCATACCATTTCCACATAATGTATGAGAGACAGATGATCCTTACTTGCCAGTCCAGTATGTCTGGCCAAGTGTACAGAAGAATGCAAACTCTCTTAACTTGGTCTCTGTATTTTATTCCAAGGCCTAGTCCCACCCAGCATCGTCTGGGCCTTCCCCATCAGCTAGACAATCTCCTGCAGGTTTGCTCTGGGCTTAATTCAACCACTAATTCTCTGCAAATGTGCCCAGAGCTCAAACCCTTAACTGTCAAGTTGACACCTGTATCTAACTGTGACAGCGTCATTCCTTTGTAGCCAACACGTGCCAGAGAAGGATGCCAGGTGCCAGGCCCCTGCGTGATGACTGTGAGCTTGTTTTCTTTTCCCAGTCCACTGTCAATTTCACCCACGTCATCCTGATCCTGAGTAGACCCCTTCCCAACTTTCCCTCAACCCTTGCTTCTTTTGCTCCAGGCAGATAGGATCACATGGCATCCTGCTGAGACCTGTAGTCATGGCTGGTTTTGTCTTCATAATACTCCCTGTGGACAGAAGAATCTGAACTTAGGTTACCCTCAGTCATAGAGTTCATGTTTCCATGGATCTGAGCTGTTGTGTCAGGCTGCATATTTTTTTAACTCTGCCCTTGTAATATTATAGCCATTATTGAAATACCAGGTACCTTATCAGAGGGAAACCTTCAAATGATATGTCTTGGTCTATTGACTCTGAGGTTCTTTTTTTTTTTTTTTTTACATTACATAAACTGGAATGGGGCACATTTGACAATATCAGATGTCATCCCTCAAGATGGTTCCCATGTTTGATTTATCGCAATGTGCTATTTGAGGACACATTCAGGCTCTGGCACACACTTGAGATCACCCTGAAAACTTTGAAAAGTACAGAAAAGTAGTTAGAATCAGCCACAGATAAAGGCACCATTTGATGATGCAAGAATATTTGTGACTTGATTTCCCTGGTCTTTTCACATTTTGGTTTTGGTTTTGTAATGTTAATGATTAGCTTGTATTCTGCAAGGGTCTTAGCAAAAGTAGCCCGAATGTTCCCTAGCTGTGCAGCTAACATGCTCAAACACACTCAAGTTCAGCAGGGAAAATCTCAGGTAATGGATCATGTTCCTTGAAGCTTGTTACATGCCACATTCAGGGAAGTAATGGAGGAGTCCTGAGCCCCTTTCTAATGGAAGTCCCAGAGTCAGCAGAGATAATCATGGAGTACTGCAATTGGACCTACATGGTTAATCCTACTTCCCCTTTGTGCAGTGGCCAATCTGTACTTGTCACTCTCTTTGGAGTGGGCTTTTGAACAATTCAAGCTTCCTGTTGTGATGCTGTAACATTCTAGCAGTGGGGTCCTTTCTACTTTCTGTCCATCAGGTCTGAAATCTGAATGAGGGGCAGAAATGTGGCAGGCCTGTTTGTTGGGGTGGTAGACCTAACTCTCCATGTGCAGCCTCTCTCTTTCTGGCTGGCCACTCTGAGGAGAGCTAGTGTTCTTTGGGTGTGAATATCCTCTCATACAGCCTGTGGTGCCATCTTTTCTCTGTCTCCTTCTAGTCTCTGCTACTGACATAGTGCTTCTGAGTTCTGCCTTCAACCTCCACCAGGGCATGTGAAGGACAGAACAGGAGGAGGAGGAAAAGGATGAGGAGGCTGGTATCCCAGTCAGGACTTTTTCTCACTGAGCAGTTGTCAGACAGGCTCTGTGTCGCTGTCTTGCAGCGAGGAGAGGGGAGGTTTGAGGATTAAAATTCAGACACAAGTGTCTTTTTCACAGGAGGGTATGCCTTGCAAGCAGAAACAGGCAGCCTTGAATCTTTATTTCATACAGTATTTATTTAGAAAGAGAACATGTTAAAAAACAAAGTGAGGGAATAAATGCAGTTGAAAATGCAGCTGTGTAAACCAGTTCATTATTTCCCTTTCTTATCTACAGAATTTAAGGAATAGCCATAGCACTTCTTTGAGGCACAAACAATTAATGAGCAAAATACATTCTTGGCAGAATATTCACTTCTTTCAAGGTTAATAAGCAAGATTGTATTTTTGACTTCACTACTCAGGGCCCAAAAGTCGCAAGATGGAGTTTCTCAGACTCCTACAATTATGGAAACATTCCTTATGTCCCACAGAAACTAAAAGATCCGCCAAGCATATTCAAAATGCATCAGCACTCAGGATTCATGTCCCGGCCATGTGATTTATTTTATTTTTTTAAATTATTTATTATTATTATTTATTCAAGTGTACGTGTGTGTGTGTGTGTGTGTGTGTGTGTGTGTGTGTGTGTGTGTGTAGAACCACGGGCGAATTCGGGAACCACCATGGACCGCCTGCCTCCACTCCTCCTTGTTTACTCTGCCCTGGGATTCACAGGCTCCGCCCTACCAGGACCAGAAACGCAGGCCGCCCCCGCTTCCGCCCGGCGTCTATACGTGGGGTCTAGGATCCGAACTCAGGACCTTCAGCCTGGCAAGGCAGAGGCTTAACCCCTGAGCCACCTCTCCAGCCCCCCCGGCATGTGATTGATAACAGTCATCAGTAAATATGCTCCCCACAGCTCTGCCATGGTCAGCCTAATCCTGTAGCAGAGTCAGAGCCGAATTTGTAAGTGATTCTAGTGCCCTGTCTCCAACACTTTCTTTTGGCTGCTCTTGCAGCATGTGTCCAGCAAGACTCTCTGTGCCTGTAACCCTGGGGTACTTCTTGCTTTCTCACTTCTGTTTCCTTTCTCCAGCCTTGTATCCCATGCTTTCTGCCTCCTGTGGCCATGCAAGCCTTTTCAAGGGTGCTGAGCATGGGATTGATTGCTGCTGGCAGGCTTTTTGGATCTATCACTGAGCCACTTGGCCTAATCCTTGAGGCCCTTGGCAGGGCATCAAGTCGTGTTTCTTATCAGGTTCCCCTAATTCCCCTTGTGATTTTCGTGTACAGAGCCCTGGTGATTGCCTTAATTCATGTCCAGTGGGGAGGCCCCAACCCATTGCTTCACTGTCATGTGCAAAAGTCACTCCTTACTTTCCTTAGCAGGTAAGAGAGAGTAGCGTTCATTATGCTGAACCTTTGCTCAGCTCACAGCCTTTCACCAGCTTCTGTAACTCTCCCAGTTATGTGTAGCACTTTTCTGCTTTTATCATTGCAAGATGAGCAGTGAGCTGAGATGATTAGTAGCCGTCTATGAGACAGGTGAAAAGGGCATCTCCCATGAGAGATTATCATGTAGGGTGAAGACTAAGTCAAGATATTTCTTCTTGAAAGAAGTGGTGTGCTGAGGGTCTTGTGGGAAAGGGGTTATCTGCAGCAAGTTTAGAGTTTTCAGAGGCCACTGGGTGTGAGATTCTCAAGAGCTGCTCTATCATGTTGCTGCTCCCTGTTTCTAGGACACATGTCTTTACAGGGCTTAGGCTTCGGCATAACCGAGCTGCTGAGGGCCTGGGGTATCTGGCTATCTATGGATATCTGCTTCCCTCAGAAGCCGGGTTTGACCCACAGTCTCTGTGGCTTCCCATACTCTGAGATGGGGTGACTGTGTCCACAGTGAGGAGAAGCTCATGCTTCCACTTAGCTTTTAGTCATTTCTTAGTCACACCCAAACTTCGAGTTAATCCCTTGTATGTCCCCACAGCATCAAACTTTCCCCCTTACTTTCATTGTCCTTGAAGTCACACCCATTTATGTTCCAGCAACATTTATCCGATGAGAGATGCAGCCTTACGCCCTGGTCTGTCTCTGTCACATACATGGCCCACAGGGGAATCTCATCAACACCTGAGCACATGCAGGATGGTACTGCTCCAGAGAATCTCTCTAGTTGACTGGCTGTTTTCAGGTAGTTCTCTGGCCTCACATCTCTGATTGTGTGATTCAGGGAGCAGAGCCCTAAGGAGTCAGTGGAGCCAAAGACTTTATTGGTCCCAGTGCCCTTGCAAAGAACAATAAGGAAGCAGCCTGGGAGGAAACACATGTGGTCCACAGGTTTGGACAGACCTGAGGGTTTGGTCCAGGCAGGAGGCAGGTCAGAGCAAGACTGGTCCTCACAGTGACATTGGCCTGGGTTGTGGGTGGATGTTCATGTCACATGCTTTGTGTGTCTGCACACAGCATATCACTGGTTTCAGTATGACTGACAGAATGCCTGAATGCCAAGGTCAGGTACTGTGGAATGAGGAAGTTGTTTTGCCTGGCAGCAGCAGGATATGCCCACTGGCCATCCTGGAAGAGACCCCCTGCCCCACAGTGCTCCTCTCATGAGGAGCCTCAACTCTGTGCACCATGACACAGCTGTGTCTGGGTATTGAAGGGACGTGATTCCAGCATAAGAGGTTAGGGGACGCCTGGAGGTCTATTAGCATGTCCACCTCAGCATCAGTCTTGGGGCACCAGGAAAGCATGCTTTACGGTAGGAAACATACTCGGTTCCAGGGCTATTGCTGTCAAATTCCCTTCAGATCTGCTAGCACATGTATGTGAGCATGAAAGGGACACCACCCAGGGTTGAAAGGGGATAGTCACTAAAAGTGTCAGAATTGGATGTATCATGTCAATGATGCCATTGCAGACACTGGAGAAGTCTGAGTGGCCCTCCTGCTTTCTATCCATGGAACTAAGTTGCAGAGGGGATTGGGGACACAATGGGAGCTGGGAAATAGTCAGTTTCCAAAGACCATCCTCATAGCTTGGATGAGGAGCAACACTGCCCAGATATTTTTGAACTTTTTCAGAGACTGGCAACCTTGCCACAGGAGGGGGTGGTCAATGGTGGGCTCTCAGAGCACTGACACAGAGGTCACGTTGCTTCTGTCTGACACAAAGCTAAGGGTAAAGGGATTCCAGGGAAATGAGGGAAGACAGAAATGGGATATCAGGACTAATCCTGTGAAACTGACTAAAAGGGACAGGCTGGTCCTAAATATGAGCCCAGTGCTGTGGCACTGTGAACCCACAGACAGCTGTGGACAGCAATGCTTTGGAGATTGCTTGGCATCATGCCCATTCAATTCCTGTACCAGCAGTGATAGAGACTCAGTGAGCAAACAGCTGGTACCTGTTTCTGATATGTCATGCATCAGGGGCACATTCATTCACTAACCTTGTGTTGTCATTTATTCTAGGTGCTATAAATAGGACACAATTGATGAGATAACAGAGGATGTGTCCTCAGTGGCCCCCATATTTTTTCCCTGAGACCTAGAGGATGAAGAGGCAGAAAACCTTAACTGTCTATGGAGATTTCAGGCTCCTGCTCCAGAGGCCTCAGGTGAGCACAGGGCTTTACAGGATGCCCAGAAAGTATGGGGATGTGGTCCTGTGGTCAGAACCACCTGAGACACTAGTTACCTGCACATCACTGTGCCCCAATTGAGAGCTGCACAGCACACACTGGTGTGATCTCACATTTTCTTTTCTGGCTTTATTAGACTGCAGAGACACCCCTACCACAGCACAGCCCTTTCCCAAGATTTCAAGGCCAGGCAATAGCCCTGGCCACAGGCAAAGTCCCCAGAGTGCCTCCTCCCACTCCTCCTTTGCAGGCAGGAACTGGCACAACTAGACTGACAACAGGTCTGCTTTCCTCATTAGCCAAGGGCACCTCCTCAACCCTAAGCTGAAGTAGGCCTCCAAACCATCACTACCTTGTCAAAAGAAACCAAAATATTTCTGTCTTTTCAGTGTGCAAATATGAGCCGGGTAAGCAGTTCTTACTGAAAGCAATGAATAGGAAGGCAATTTGCCCAATCGAGGCCATTGAGAAGACTTCTCAATATGGGAAGGGATTCTAGGAGTCATTCCGCACACCAGAAACCCACAGATTGGGCATGTAGCAGTACCAAGGTGGAAGATGTTCCCAGTTGACATAGTTAAATAGTTATTCTCATGAAGTCCTGGAGGATGGTAGAGAAGTTTCCTAAGTGCACCCTTCAGTAGGAGTGAAAGGCATGAGGGAAGGTGGTGTCAGACTGCCTGCTGATAAGGAGGGGCACATGGTATAGGATTAAACTTCCTGCTGTTAGTGGACTGAAGAAGGGAGCAACATCACCCAAGCCACCTGAAGGTCCCCAGCTTCTGCCTGTCTGCTGAGTCATGTGCATCCCAGAAGCAACAGTGGATCTCATCTGTGTGCTAGAGATGGCTTCTTCCCAGCAAGGTAAGGGAATGATGAACCTCTTGCTTTAATAGATGACTTAATTTCTTTCAGTATGTCTCCTGGTGCTCAGGACAGATGGTGCTTGGGAGCAGATGTAATCAGATGGTTTGGGTGGTGAGTCACCATGGACAGATGACTGAATGACTTTCACCTTCTTACAGCTTAATCCACAGACTTGTGATCCAACTCATGTCCCCTCTGTGGAAGAACAGATGATCAGGTCAGTCTTGAATGTATTGTGACCAAGCCAATGCTTCCACCCAAGGAGGGCCATTCTTGAAGGTAAGAGCTTTCTTATCAGTGGACAGTGAGGTTTCCAAGGCCAACATTCCCACACACTATGCTGTACCCACTCCAGGAGGTACCATCAAGTACCTGTAATTCCCCAACCCTGTAGGTACATGTGCATTCCTGGGAAAAGTCATTCTGGCATTCCCAGAGTATTGTGTGAGAAAGTGCCTGCTGATTGAGTTTTGGAGACATCGCTAGACAGTTCCTGTGATTCAACTAGCTTTTGTGAGATTCTTTAGGTGGTCTCATGGGAACAATTGAGGAAACTAGAATCTTTTGAATGGCACTGCAATCTTGTCTCAGTGCTTGTGTAGGATGATCCCTTAAGTCCATGATGTACTTTAGATGATCTAATGTGAACAATCGAGGAAACAATAGTCAGGGAAAACAGAATTATATTATTAGTTGAGCAAGAATTCTCATTAAGTTCTTGTGTGGGAATGATCTGTTTATTACAACCAAAAGGTCAGCATGGATTTTGCATCCTTTCAGTAGTCAGGAGGAGTGAGATGCTGTTATCTGTGAGTTACTTTGGATGGGAAAATATTAGAGTCACCTTGGCCACTGGAGATCTCTGAAAGGTTGTTAGATGTAGAAGAATCCTCTGAGATCTTGGAGGCTTTAGTTCCCATACACTGAACTAATATTTCTTCTAAGTTCATTAATGTGCCTGACATACTTTTCTCATGTAGTTGTGGATCTCATATCATTGTACAGGTCTGTGAAAACTAGGTGAGATTAGGTTATGAATAATCAGGTCACTTGTTCTTGGACTAGATCAGAAAGTATCTACCACAAACATTGGGCCACATTTTCCCAAAGTCTATCACAAGTCCTGAAACCCTTATGACCAATGCAATCCCCTGGTTCTTCCTGTAACAACAAGAGAGTTCAATGGTGTCCTCCTCAACAGCAGGTCTGATGTAAATCACTGGGATTTGGGGACCCTTGTCCAACTGTGGAATCTCTGGGAGATCCAAGGGAGTAAATAAGATCTGAGGGAAGAATGCTAGGCATCAGCACTGTGAGGACAGTGTAAGGTCAATGCACACAGAGGTCACAGGGCCCATGGGAAAAACACAGGAGAGGGAACCTCTTGACTTTGTTGGGCTTCACGGTTCTGCAGGTGGCTCTGGAACAGGACAGTCTGCATTCTGCTACCTCTCCTTCCTCTCAATGTCACCTGCACCAGGAACTCAGAGATTGTCTGATGTGCTGTTCCATTGGCTGCATGTCTAGCACTGACTGGCCCCAATCCCCAGGCTGCTGAGCACAACCCTTGCTGTCAGAACCTGGCTCACCTGTGCAAAGCCCTGTGACCTCAGGTGGCCCTGCCAGTGAGTCTCCTGAACCCTTATGTGCTGTGTTTCCACTGACAACACTCTACGTCCTGAGCCTGAGAATGTTATCATGAGACTGAGCATGAAGTCTTCAGTATCTGTGTATCTACTATGTGTCCATTCCTTGGGTAAAATGATGTTAGCATCTTTCAATGGCCCAGCAGTTTCACTGTCACCCTGCATAGACAAAGAGAATGAGAGGCTGATTGAGGAAGCTATGGCTCAATGTAGAAATGAGCTGATTTCACCCCTCCTGCCCAATAGCCTTTGTAAAGGGCTACACATGCCTGCATGTTGAGCCATGAGAAGTCATAGACCATGCTGGGAGGGCCATGCACAGGAAGCAGAACCTCAGCTCAGTCTGCATGTTCCCCAGGACTGCTCTGCATATGGCTGTATGGACAGGAGATGAGGCGTCTATAGAGTGAAGGTCTTTCCCTGCAGGGACAGATAGAAATCCTGGCCATTCTGCTCTCTGCATGAGCAGCATGAGCAGTGTTGTGCCCAGGGCCCTATCCCGGGCTATGCTATCCAGTATTCATCTGTGTGTTTTACCCTGTTTTGTGTATTTCTGAAGTTTTAAGTACATCCCATTAATCTCTGGGGTCTCCTGGGGTTTCCTGGGGTCTTCTGTCATGGGTCAACCTGTCAGCATGAAAAGAGCCTGACATTGTCTTTTCCAGTCATAGTTTTGGTCTGTTGGGATGCAAGACCTCACTGCAGAGGTCTGCCACCCTAAGCAAGCCAGCTGTGAATGCTTCTCAGTACCAAGCTGTGCCCTTACTATAGGAGGTTACCCACCAGTCAGCTCTTGCTGAGCCTCGTGGTGCTGATCTCAGTGCTTCTAGCACTGGACCTCCGGACTGTAGCTTTTTTATTGTTGTTCTCTGCTGCCAACTGCAAAGCACTTCTTGAAGGGGCAAATACAGACAAGTTTTCATATGCTCTGAACACAGTAATGTATGCCAGTGAGCCATGCCCATGCATTCCATCCCAATGTATGGAACCAATCAGAACCAGTCTTCATGCTGACTGCATAATGATTAGGGAGTTATGTAAATGACGCAATAGGACATAAAGACCACTAGGAGACACTGTGGGAATGGTGACCACATTACTGGAGGTGGCTGATGGGATGTGGCCAAGTGGGCACAGCACAAGAAGGAGGGCATTTCAGACAAACTGAAGGCAGAAGTAGGAGGACCAGTGGATCCTTGGGGGGAAGGGAGGAGCAGGATGAGAAGCTCGGCTGAAATAGGGCCATAGGATGGAAGGAAAGGCATAGAGAAGAAAGGGTTAGAAAATTCAGCATGAGGCATAGGGGGTTGTCAGGAGCAGGTGATATCGTGGGAGGTCACATGAGAGAGGCTTGTTGAAATCGCATCAGCTGAGCCTTGTGTCCTGCCCCAGAGTTTCGAGTTTATAAAGCAAATGCTGACTGTAATGTAGGATGTCTAAGGTGGGGGCAAGGCTTTGGGTGTTTCTGTGTGCTGGGCGGGGTCAAAGAGAGGTTGAGAAAGGTAGAATAATGAAGTAGAGCTGGGGGCAGGGTCAGGAATACTAACAGGATTGGCAAAGACTTGAAAGACCGGGACAGGGCCAGTTAGTGACCTCAAAACTCTGGATGGAGCTTGTAATTTGACTTGTCTTGAGAGCTGTAGACAGAGCTTGGCATGAGATTTCTTAGGGGTTGGAGCCAGGGTGGAGCCATAATCCATGAGGTGAGGGCTGCACTTGGCACTGGCCTTGGGGGCTGGAGCCAGTGTCCTAGTGACTCCATGGAAAGTGGAACCATGCATGCTGATCTTGGAGCTGCAAACTGGGCTGGCCTTGAGAGCTGAAGCTTGTGGACAGAGCCAGGTGATTTAGGGTGGATCTGAGACAGGGTGATGACAGAAAAGGGCACAGAGCGTTGAATTCTTTATTAAAATTGTGTTTCTTAGAGAAAGAAAGGCGGGAAGAGCAGAAACATGCATGCCGTGGCACACAAATGGAGGTGAGAAGACACAGGATTGAATTCCACATCAGGAAAAGCAGAACCTCTGAAAAAGCAGGGCTGGGCTCATCATCATGGTTCAGGTGCAGGACTCTGTGAGGGTCTAGGAAAGTCTGTTGTTTGCAGAGTCCTGAGGTTTGACATTTGCAGTGGGTCCCTGGACAAGTGGCCACTCTGACAGTTTTGGTAGGAGTAGGGGCCAGTGTAACCTGCTACTGTGTAAAGGAGCAGGTGTGTGGGAGGGGCTGGGAGCTTTGTATTTATATGCAGGTGTGTAAGGTGTACATACCTTTGTGGAAGAGGGCAAGGAGGCCCCAGATTGACGTCAACCTATGTTCCACTTTAGTTTTTATGGGACAGGATCTTTGCACAGCCCAATTTTGCCATCATACCATAAACATTGCATTTGGAACCCAGTGTATCCCAGGACCACCCTGCAAGGTTTCTCTATTCCCTTACGGAATCCTGAGTATAGGCCTCGGAGCTACCTTCTGCATTTCCATGTCTAAAATATTCGTCTTCCAGGTCACCAGGGCTCCTATGGAACCCTGCTGCCTGAATTGTTCCCAGAGTTGCTTGAGAAGTCTACAAGCCTTTTAGATTTCTCCTGGGTGGTGAGTTGTCCACACATACGTTCAGACCTGCAAATACTCTCCTGTCCCAACAATGCATACTGGGGGAGTTCTCCTTCCAAGAATTCTGTTTGGGTCCTAAATCTCAGTGATAGTGTCAGGTCTCCAGATCCTTCTGACTTTAGAAAGTAAATGTGTTCCTGTGGTATGTGGTCCCTTATCTCTGAACAAACAGGCTCTACCAGGTTCACTTCATTTCCAAACTTCCCATTAGCTATAGTACCTGTCACCATCTTGCCCTGGTTGTCCTATTCCTTCTAGATACAACTTCAAAGTCACCCTTCCTGCCTCATATAAGTATTTTGTCCTCTGAGTTGTCTTAGCACTTTGATCCTTCTGAAATGCTCCTTGCATGAGGCTGCACCCATTCTTTCAGAGTCTGCTGAAAGGGTCTCTGTGGTCTTCTGTGGTAAAGTGAGTTTTCACTCATTTCTCTGAGCAGGTCCTCGGGACACAGGGGCTGTTTGTTGCACCCACTAAGGTCTGTTATCCCTTTGAGTAAAGAGATGTGCCTATTCTTTCTATGGGGACCTTCTGGGGCAGTGGAACTGCAGAAGTGTGGGAAGGGGAGAGTGCCCCTTCCTCATGGGAGACTGTCCATGAAGGATACCAGGGTTTCAAAAATCACTGGCCCAGTTAGTCATGTTTGCCTGCCTTAAACATTTCTTGGACCATCAAGCTTCCTCCTCTGACAATCAGCTTTGGCCTTTTTTTTTCTATAGCCTTCCCTGTCCTGTGTGAGTGGCCTGGTGGGAAATATTGCTGAAGTCTGTACTGTCCTCCTGTTGTGAATACTGGTGTTTTACATCAATCCCTATTCCCCACAGCACCTCATATAGCTACTTTGTTTTCAGTGTTCACCTAGCATCAGCAACTGTAAGTAAACCCAAACATGGAAGCATGAATTATCAATTTTTGGTGCCCATGAACCTCCTTTTGTGATTGCATCACCCAACAGAAGACATTCTGGTGTTCAATACAATGACTGATAGAGTGTTGCCCATGTTAATCCTCTCATATTGGTTCCTTTACCACTCAGCTTTCATTCTGTGCTATAACTTAACCAGGGCCCCATTCCTTTGTAGCCAACACATACCAGAGAAGGATGCCAGGCTGCCAATCCCCTGCGTGATAACTGTGAGATTGTTTTCTTTCCCCATTCACTGCCAATTTACCCCTCATCCTCCTTATTCTGAGTATATCTCTTTCCTTTTTTCCCTCAACTCTTTCTTCCTTTCCTCTAGCAGATAGGATTGCAGGACACCCTGCTGAGACCTGTGTTTTTAGCTGGTTTTGTCTTCATAACACTCCCTGTGGATAGAAGAATCTAAACATGGGTTGTCCTCAGACAGGGAGACCATGTCTCCATGGATCTGAGCTGTTATGTCAGGCCGCATTTTTTTTAACTCCCTCCTTGTGATATTACAGTCATTATTCAAATATCAGGTACCTTATCAAGAGAGAAACCTTCAATGGATATGTCTGGGGCCATAATCCCTGAGGTTCTTTATTTTACATGAGATAGATGGGGTGGAGGGCATTAGATGATATTATATTCCACCCATCAGGATGGTTTAAAGGTTTAATTCATCCCTGTGTGCTATTTGTGGAAGACATATTTATTTTCTGGTATATACTTGAGATCACCCTGAAAACATTGAAAAGAACACAAACATGTTTAGGAGAATCAGCCACAGTTACAAAGCATCATTTGATAATGCAAGATTATTTGTGGCAAATTTCCTTGCTTCTTTCACATTTAACTTTTGTTTTGTAATGTTAATGATTTGCCTGTATTCTGCAAGTATCTAAACAAAATTTGCCTGACAGATCCGTAGCTCAAACCCACTCAAGAGTACAAGGCAAACAATGAGGTAATGGACCATGTCCCTTGAAGCCGTTTCATGCTGCATTCAGGGAAGTATTGGAGGATTCCTGAGTCCATTCTCTAAGGTGGTCTCAGAGTCAGTAGGGATAATCGTGGAGCACTGCAATTGAACCTGTATGGTCTTTCAGACTTCACCTTTGTGCAGTGAGTGGTCTGTAGCTGTCACTCTCTTCAGAGTGGGGTTTGTGACCATTCATTCTTCTTGTAGTGTGCTGTAACATTCTAGCTGTGGGGGACGTGGCCACCACTCTGTGCATCAGGCCTGGATCTGAAATCTGGGTGAATGGCAGAACCATTGCAGGCAAAGACTGGTTTCTTTGGGTGACAGGTCTTTCTTTCCATGTTCAGCCTTCCTCTCTGTCTCTAACTGGCCACTCTGAGCACAGCTAGTGTTCATCTGGTGTCCATGTCCCCTTATAGGGGCTGTGGTGACATCTCTTCTCTGTCTCCTCCTGGTCCTTGCTTCTGAAGCCAAGATGCTGTGTGCTGCTTTCAACCTCCACCAGTGCTTATAAGGACAGCACAGGAGGAGGATGAAGAAGTGGAACAGGCTGTATCCTCGTCAGGCCTAGTTCACACTGCGCAGCTTTCAGACAGACTCTGCCCTGGTCAGCCTGATCCCACAGGACCCTCAGATCGGAGCTTGTAAGCTCTTCTAGTGCACATTCCTGAGAACGCTCTTGTAGCATATGTCCTCCAAGTCTCTCAGTGCCCTTAACCCTGGGTACTTCTTGCTTCCTCACTTCTGTTTCCTTCCTTCAGCCTTGAATCCCAAGCTTTCCTGCCTTCTGGGGCCATGCAAGCCTTCAAATGTGCTGAGTATTGGCTATTAATTGCTTTTGGCAGCCTTTGTGGATCCCTCACTGAAGCACCTTGGCAAGACCCACAAGGCCTTTGGCAGAGCATCAAGTCCTTTTTTCTGAGTAGTTACCCCTAACTCCCCTGTGTCATTTTGTCTACAGAGCCCTGGTGAGCACCTCAATTCCTATCCAGTGGGGAGGCCCCAGCTCAGTAGCTCCAGTGTCTTTTACACTGGTCACCCCTTTCTTTCCTTACCAGGTACAGTGGTTTTCAGGCTGAGATGAATCTGCTCTGCTCAGGGCCAGCCAGCACTTTCTTGCTTTTAACATAACAAGATCAGCAGTCAGTTGAAATTATTGACAGACCTGCAAGAGACAGGTAAGGAAGGCATCTCCCAGGAGAGACTGTCATGTACGGCAAAGACTCACTCAAGATAGTTCACCCTGAAGGAAGTGGGGTTCTGACAGTCTTATGGGAAAAAGGCATCATCCATAGCAGGTTTAGAATTTTCAGAGACGCTGAGTGTGAGATGCTCTATCATCTCACTACTCCCTATATCTAGCACACATGTTTTCACATGGCTTGGGCCTCAGCATGTCTTAGGTGCTGTAACACTGGGGTTCCTGGCTGTCTACGGATATCTGCTTCCTTCAGAACCTGGAGTTTGATCCATGGTCTGTGTGACTTTTACTAACCTGAGGTGAGGTCGACTCTGTCCTTAGTGAGGAGAACTTCATACTTCTACTTAGCATTTTTTATTTCCTAGCCACCCCCAAATATCTAGGTAATCTCTTGTCTGTCACCACAGCAGCAAATTTTCTCCCTCCCTTTCATTGTCCTTGATGTACACCCATTCATGTCATCTGTGTGGATGTCCTTTCCATTAGGGAGACACTTCTCTGCAGCCAGCCATCCCAGCAACATTTGGCATATGAGAGATGCAACATTATGCCTTAAGCTGAGCACATGCAGGATCATACTGCCCCAGAACCATAGCTGACTGGATGATTTCAGGGAGCTCTCTGGCACCACATCTGTGGTTGCATGATTCAGGGAGCAGAACCCCAATGAGTCAGTAGAGCCAAAGACTTATTGGCATAGTGCCCTTGCAATGAAAATAAGGAAGCAGCCAGGGAGGAAACACTTGTGGTCCACAGGTTTGGACAGACATGAAAGTTTGGTCCAAGCAGGAGGCAGGTCAGAGCAAGACTGATCCTCACAGTCACAACAGGCTTGGGTTGTGGGTGGATGGTAATGTCATGTGCTTCATGTGTTCAGCATATACGGGGTCATTGGGTCCAGGGTGATTGACAGAATGCATGAATGCCAAGGTCAGATACTGTGGAGAGGGTAGACCATTTTCCCCAGGCAGCAGCAGGACTTGCTCAGTGGCCATCCTGGGAGAGTCTTGTCCACAGTGCTCCTCCCATGAGGAACCTCAGCTCCCTGAAACATAACACAGCTGTGTCTGGGTGTTGAAGGGGACCTGGTTGCAGCACATGAGGTTAGAGGACACTTAAAGGTCTGTTAGCTTGTCCTCTTCTGCACCTGTCAGTGGCCACAACTTTGGGCACCGGGAAAGCATGGGTCTAGATGGGAAACATACTGCATACCAGGACTCCTCTTGTCAGGTTCCCTAGATATCTGTGAGCACACGTGTGTGCATGAAAAGGACCTGTGGCTGGAGGGGATGTTCCTAAACCTGTAAGACCTGCTTAGAGTCAGCAGTAGCCTCCTCTGATTGCCCTGAGTTGGACATACCCTCTGATTAATCAGAAGTGACATGACATCATTGCAGACACTGAAGGAATTTGAAGAGCCATCCTGCCTTCTTCCCTTGGAGCTGAGATGTAGAGCAGGTTTGGGAATACAATGAGAGCTGGAGAATAGTGGGTTTGTAAAAACTAACTTTGCCACAGGAAGGAGGGGGTCAGTGGTGGGCTCCCAGAGCACCAATACGGAGGTCATGGTGCTTCTGTCTGGCACAAATCTATGGGTTAATGTTGGAGAAGCCTTGGTTCTGGGGAAGTAATGGAAGCCAGAAATGGGATCTTAGGACTGATTCTTGGAAGCTGACTAAGAGGGACACACTGGTCCTAAACATAAGCCCATCGCTGCGGCACTGTGGACCCACAGAGAGTTGTGGGCAGCAGTGTTTTGGCAATTGCCTGGCACATGCCAAGTGAACTCTTGGCTCAGCAAGGGTACTGACATAGCAGGCAAAGAGCTGGTATCTGTTTGTAATATGTCATAGTATCAGGGGCACATTCATTCATTAGCCTTGTGTAATTTATTCTAGGCTGCTATGATCAGGACACAATTGGTGAGACAATAGAGCATGTGTCCACAAGGGCCCCCATATTTTTTTCCCTGAGACCTAGAGGATGAAGAGGCAGAGAACTCTAATAGTCATAGGAATTTCAGACTCCTGCCCCAGGGGTCGGGGGTGAGCCCAGGGCAGTATAGGCTTGCCCAGAAGGTAGGAGGGTGCTGTCCTGTGGTCAGATCCTATTGAAACATTAGTTATCTGCACATCACTGGGCACCAATTTGAGAGCTCCACAGCATACATACTGATGTATTTGCTTCTTTGTTTTTCAGGTCTTATTAGAGTACACAGACACCCCTTTCATAGAACAGTCCTGTTCCAGAAAGTCAAGGCCAGGGAATAGCCCTGCCCATAGGCAAAGTCCTCAGAGATGGCCCCCACTCTCTCCTACTTTCCAGGCGGGGAAATGGCATAGACAGACTGACACCAGACCTACAGTCACCAATAGCTACTGTGCACCACTTCATCTCTAATCTGAAATAGGCCCCCAAACTACCAGTAGCTTCTCAAAAACAACCAAAATATTTCTGTGACTTTTCAGTGTGTGTTCATAACCATCTTAAGCAGTTCTTACCGGAAACAGTGAATATCAAGGCAGCTTGCCACATGGAAGCCATTGAGTAGATTCCCTCAATCCGTAAGGTATTCTAGAAGTCTTTCACCACATGGGAATGTAGCATGTAACAGTAGCAGCGTGGAAGATGTTCCCATCAGACATGGTTATATACCTGCCCTCCTTGAAGAATTGTAGCATGGTTGAGAGTGAAAGTTATGTGGCCCTGTGGTTTCAAGTTGCCTGCTGATAAGGAGGGACACATGGTATGGTGACACAATGCCTGCTGTTAATGGACAGAAGAAGGGAGCAATATCACCATCAAATCGTCTGCAGTCACCAAGGAAGTCAAACCACCCAAAGGTCCTCAGCTTCTGCCTAGCTGCTGAATCATGTGGATGCCTGCGACAACCAGTGGGTCTCATCTGTGTGCTAGAGATGTCATCACACACCTCCTGCTCATTCCACAGAATTGTGATCCAGCTCATGTCTCCTCTGTGGAAGAAAAGCGATCAGGTTAGTCTGTAATGTATTGGGGCCAGGACAATGATCTCAACCAAGGAGGGCTACACTTGAAGATAGTAGTGTTCTTGTCATAGACAATAAGGTTTCCTAGTTCAACATCTCCACACCAGGAGGTACTATCAAATACCTGAAAGTTCCCCAACCCCATGCATGGGGAAGTCAACACTGAAGCCTATAGGTACATGTACATCCCTGGGAAATGTCACTCTGGCATGGACAGAGGAGTGTGTGAGAAAGTGCCTGTTGATTGAGCTTTGCAGACATCGTTAAACATTTCCTATGGTGATTCAAGCAGGTGGTATGATGTTCTTTAAGTGATCTCATGGGAACCAAAGAGGAAACTACAGTCATGTTGAACAGAAAGACAATCCTAGTTATTCAAGAATTCTTATTCAGTGCTTAGGTAGGAATCATCTGCTAATTAGTTCCAAAAAGCCAGTATGGCCTTAGCACATTTATAGTGATCAGGAGGAGTGAGAATCTGTTACCTGTGAATTTCTTTGAAAGGGAAAATTCTAGAGTAATTCTACCACCCCAGATCTCTGAAAAGTTGTTAGATGTAGAAGACCCCTGAGACCTTGTATGCTTCAACCCCCATACTCTGAGCTAATATTTCTTCTAAGGTCATTGATGTCGTGGCATACTTTTCTCATGCAGTTGTGGACCTGATGACATTGCAAAGCTTGCTAGGAAAACTGGGTGAGTTTAGGTAGTGAATAATCAGGTAACTTGTTCTTGGACTAGATCAGAAAGTATCTGTCATGATCTTCAACTGTACCTCTCTAAGGTCTATCAAGAGTCCTGAAACCATAATCACCAGTGGGATCCCCTGGTTCTTTCTTCTATAGCAGAGTGTAATGGTGTCCTCCTTAACAGCAGACCCAATGTAAAGTGCTGGGATTTGGAGACCCGTGTCCATCTGTAGAATCTCTAGGGGATCTAAGTGACCTCTGGGGAGTAAGTGAGCACAGCTCAGGATCAGCTGAATGAAGACAGTGTAAAGTCAGTGCTGACAGAAGTCCCAGGGCCCATGGGAGACACACAGGAGGGGGAACCCCTTGAATTAGTTGGGCCTCATAATTAGGTAGGTGGCTCTAGTACACTGAGACATTCTGTCTGCATTTTGCTACCTCTCCTTCCTCACATGTCACCTGCACCAGGAATTCAGAGATCTGTCTGTCGTGCTGCTCCATGTGCTGCATGCCCAGCACTGTCTGGCACCAACCCCAGGGCTGCTGAGCACAACCCTTGCTGTCAGAACATGACTCATCTGTACAAAGCCCTGTGACCTCATGTCACCCTCCCAGTGAATCCTCCTGAACTGCCGGGTGCTATATTCCTTATGGCCAGGCTGTACCCCATGACATAAGCCTGAGCATGGTATCAGGAAATTAAACACGAAGGTGCTTGTGCACCTTCTACATGTCCATTCCAATGCTGAGATGACGTCAAGATCTTCCAGTGACCCAGTAGCTTCACTATCACCCCGCATAGGCAAAGAGAAGGGATTGATTAAGGAAGTCATTGTTCCCTGTGACAGTGACCTGATTTCACTCCTCCTGCCCAATAGCCCTTGTAAAGGCCTGCACATTCCTGCACATTGGGGAATGAGAATTCATGGGATCATGCTGGGAGTGCTGTGCACAGGAAGCAGAGCCTCATCTCAGTCTCTGCATGTTCCCCAGCCATCCTCTGCATGCAGCTGTATGCACAGGATCTGAGGCGCCCACAGCACTGGGCCATTCTCTGCAGGGACAGTTATCCTGGCCTTTCTGCACTCAACATGGGTTACAGCAGCATCCTTGAGCCCAGCGCCGCATTCCCGGCACCGCTCTCCAGTCCTGTTATGTGTGTTCTACCTCATTTGGTGTCTTCCTGATGTTTTATGTATATTCTATTAATGTCAGAGTACTCCTAAATTTATGCTATTCTGTCACGATCCAACCTGTTGGGAATGGAAGGCCTCACTGTAGAGGTCTGCCACCCTAAGCAAGCCAGCTATGAGTGCTTCTCAGTACCAAGCTGTGCCTTCACTCCAGGACTTTGTCCTACCATTCAGCTCTTGCTCAGCCTCATGGTGCTGATCTCAATGCTTCTAGCACCAGACCTCTGGACTGTAGCTTTTTGATTGTCATTCTCTGCTGCCAACTGCAAAGAACCTCAGAAACCCCGCCCATGTATTTGACTCTAGTGTATGGAGCCAATCAGAACCAGTCTTCACCCTGTATGCATAATGTTTGGTAGTTATGTATTAACACAATTCACTATAATGACCACTAGGAGACAAGGTGGAAGCCTGGTGCCTGATGGGATCTGGACTGGAAGGTGAAGCAAGAGGGACAGAAGTAAGGGAAGGGGCAGGATAAGATGCCCTTCGGAGACAGGACCATAGGAAGGAGGAAAAGGCTTAGAGTAGAAAGGGGTGAGAAAATTCAAGATGAGAAGTTGGGGGCGTCAGTAGTAGGAGACATAGCTTGAGGTCACATGTCAGAAGGTTGTTGAGCTGGGATCATCTGAACCATGTAGTCCACCCCAGAGTTGTGAGTTTATAAACATAGTATTGCCAGGAAGATACTGAGGTCTGAGGTGGGGGTGCGGCTTTGGTTGTTTCTGCATGGTAGGCGGGATGAAAAGGAGGTAGAGAAAGGTAGAATAAGGAAGTAGAGTTGGGGGCGTGTCCATGAATGCTTTTGGGGTTGCCTGTGACTTGGAGGCATTGGGTAGGGCAAGGTGGTAACCTCTGAAATCTGGGTGGAGCTCTTAGTTTGACTTGTTCTGAGGACTGTAGTTAAAGCTGGGAGTGAAACTCTTTTTGGGGGCTACAAGTAGAACCCTGAGTGTGAAGTATCTCTAGGGATGGCAGAGGGTGAAGCAGAGCCCCCAGAGGTGAAAGCAGCACTTGACACTGACCTTGGGGACTGGAGAAAATGTTTAGTGCCAGGTACCTTGAAGAAAAGTGGGCTTGTCATTGCTGCATCCTATGCCCTTGATATAGTAAAGTAAGATTGGGAGAATTGCCCCAGGAGTAGGGAAGAACAGTGACCTCTGATCTTTAGGCAGAGCTGGGAGGCCTGACTTGTCTTGTGGACTAGATATAGAACATGCGATCTAACAGACTTTGGTGGTAGAGGTGGAGCTTAATAGCTGACATACTTGGGCTGTTGGAGGCAAAGATTAGAGTGTGAAGTACCCTGGTGACTGGATTCATGGTGGAACCTTGCATGCTGATCTAGGAGCTGCAAGCTGGGCTAGACTTGAGAGTTGAAGCATGTGGGCAGAGCCAGCTGATTTAAGGTTTGTCTGGGAGAGGGTGATGACAGAAAAGGGCAGAGAACATTGAATTCTTTATTAAAACTTTATTTCTTAGAGAAAGAGAGAGAGAGAGCAGAAACATGCATGCCATGGCACACAGGTGGGGGTGAAAGGGCACAGGATTGAATTCTAGATCGGGTAAAGCAGGACCTCTGAAAGAGTAGGACAGGGCTCATCATAAAGAGGTAGGTGCAGGGCTGTGTGAGGGTCAAAATAAGTCTGTTTGCAGGCTCTGAGATGAGACTTTGTAGTGTGTCCCTGGCTACAAAAGTAGGCAGCCTGGCAGTGAGGCAGGTGTTGGGGCCAGTGTAAGTTGCTTCCATGTAAACAGGCAGGGCTATAGGAGGAGCCAGAACTGCACATATCTGTTTTCAGGAGAACATGGAGGTCCCGGGTTGACGTCAGGAGGCATCAGCCTCTATTCCACTTTAGTTTTTATGAGACAGGATCTTTACACAGCCCAATTTCCCCACCCTGTCATGCACATTGCATTTGGAACCCACCCCACCCAAGTACCACTGTGTGAAGCTCCCCAATTCCCTTGTGGAGACCAGAGTGTGGGCTTGGGAGACACCTTCTGGGTCCCTGCATCTAAAATGTTCTTCTTCCAGGTCTCCAGGGGTTCTGTTGAACTCTGATGCCTGAGCTGTTCTCAGAGTCTTTGGACCAATCCACGAGCCTCCTAGATTTTTCTTGTGTGGTGAGTTGTCTACACAGACATTCAGACCTGCTCCAACAATATATTCTGGGGGAGTGCTCCTTCCAAAAATTCTGTTTGGGTCCTAACTCTCAATGGCAGTCTTAGTCTACTGACCTTTCTTGACTTTGGTAAGTCAGTGTGACCCTGCGCTGGGTGGTCCCTTATCTCAGCCCTAACAGGCTCTATCAGGTTGTCTTAATTCCCAAAGTTCCCATTAGTGATAATGCCTGTCCTCATTTTGCCCTGATTTTCCTCTTCCTTCTAGAGAAGTTTCAAAGTCACCCTTCCTGCTTCATTTAGGTATTTGGGCCTCTGCATTGCCTTGCAGTCTGATCCTTCTCCAATACTCCCTGCATGAGGGCTTGTTACCACTTGTGCCTCTTAGTAGATCCTTGGGACACACAGGCTGCTTATTTTATGTTGTGTCATCTCAGGCTGTTATCCAAATGTGTTGCGAGAAGTGCCAATTCTTACTCTGAGGATCTTCCAGGGCTAGAGGAACTGCAGAAGGGAGGGAAGGAGAAGAGTGCCCCTTCTGCTTGGGAGACAGCCCATGAAGGATGCCAGTGTATTTAAAGATCACTGGCCCAGTTAGTCATGCTTGCCTATCTTAAACATTTCTTGGACCATCAGGCTTCCTCCTCTGAGAATCAGCTTTGGCCCATTTTTTCTATGGCCTTCCCTGTCCTGTGTGGGTGGACTGGTGGGAACTGTCGCTGACATCTACACTGTCCTCCTGTTGAGAATACTGATGTTTTATATCAATCCCTCCTCCCTATAGCACTTTGGCCGGCCACTTTCCACTCAGTGTTCACCTAGCACTGTTAACTGTAATTAAACCCAAACATGGAAGCATGAATTATCAATCTTTGGTGCCCATGAACCTCCATTTGTGATTTGCATCACACAATAGAAGACACTCCAGTTTCCAGCACAATAACTGATAGAGAGTGACCCATGTTAATAAGCTCATATTGGTTCCTTCACCACTCAGCTTTCCTTCTGTGCTCTAACTTAACCAGAGCTCTTTTCCTTTGTAGCCAAGACACCAGGCTGCTAGACCATGCATGATGACTGTGAGCTTGTTTCTTTTCCCGATTCCTTGCCAATTTCATCTACATCCTCCTGACCCTGAATAACCTCTTCTTGGTTTTCCCTCAACCCTTGCTTCCTTTGCTCCAGGTTGATGGTATCACATGGCACCCTGCTGAGACCTGTATTTATGACTGGTTTTGTCTTCATAACTCTCCCTGTGTACAGGAGAATCTGAACTTGAGTTGTCCTCAGACATGGAGGAAATGTTTTCTTGAATCTAAACTGTTGTGTCAGGCTGCATTTTCTTTTTATCTCTGCCCTTGTGATATTACAGCCATTATTCAAATGCCAGGTACCTTATCAGAGGAAACCTCCAAATGATATGTCTGGGTCGAGTCACCCTGAGATTCTTTTTTTATGTGACATAAACTGGGATGGGGGACATTAGACAATGTCAGATGTCACCCATCAAGATGGTTAACAGGTTTGATTTATCCCAGTGTGCTATTTGGGGAAGACACATTTAGGCTCTGGTGTACCCTTGAGATCACCTGAAAACATTGTAAAGTACACACAGTATTTAGGAGAATCAGCCACAGTTACAAAGTGCCATTTGATGAGACAAATATGTTTGTGGCATGATTTCCCTGCTCCTTTCACATTTTGAGTTTGGTTTTGTAATGTTGATGATTTGTCTGTATTCTGAAAGGATTTCAAAAAATTAGCCTGACAGCTCCATAGCTGTGCAGCTAACATGCTCAACCTCACTCAATAGCAGCAGACAAACTCTGAGGTAGTGTATCATCTCCCTTGAAGCTGTTACATGTGCATTCATACATGTAATAGAGGAGTCCAGAGCCCCTTCCCAAGTGAGGTCCCAGAGTAAACAGAGATAATCACGGAGCACTGCAATTGGACCTACATGGTCATTCCCACTTCCCCCTTTGTGCAGTGGCCAGTCTGCTTCTCTCACTCTCTTCAGAGTGGGATTTGAGACCATTGAATCTTCTCCTTGCCGTGATGCTTTAACATCCTAGGTGTTGGGGGAACCTGTCCTTTCTGTCTGTCAGGTCTGGAACTGTAATCTGGATGAGTGACAGAACTGTGGTAGGCAAGGCATGGTTTGATGGAGTGGCAGGTGGAGTTCTCCATGTACAGCCTCTCTCTCTCTCTCTGTCTCTCTCTGACTGGCCACTCTGAGCAAAGCTAGTGTCCATCTGATGTCCATGTCCCCTCATAGATGCTGTGGTACCGTCTCTTCTCTGTTTCCTGCTCATCCCTGCTTCTGACACTGAGCTGCTGAGTGCTGCTCTCAACCTCTACCAGAGAGTGTGAAGGACAGCACAGGAGGAGGATGAAGAGAAGGAGGAGGCTGTATCCCAGTTAGGCCTTTTTTCACAATGAGCAGTTGTCAAACAGGCTTTGTCCTGTTCAGCCTGATCCTGCGTCGAGTGAAAGCTGAGTTTGTAAGTGATTCTAGTGCTCTGTGTCCAGATGGTCCTTTTGGCTGCTCTTACATGTGTCCAGTGCGACTCTCTGTGCCCCTAACCCTGGGGTACTTCAGTCTTCCTGACTTCGGTTTCCTTCCTCCAGCCTTGTATCTGTGCTTTCCTGCCTCCGGTGGCCATGCAAGCCTTTTCAAGGATGCTGAGTGCTGCTGGCAGACTTTGCAGACCCCTCACTGAGGTACCTGGCCTCATCCATGAGGCCCTTGGCAGGGCATCAAGTCCTGTTTCCCAGCAGGTACCCTTAACTCCCCTGTATGATTTTAGTGTGCAGAGCCCTGGTGATTGCCTCAGTTCCTATCCAGTGTGTAAGCTGGGACCATGAGCTTCATTGTCACCTACAGAGGTCACTCGTTTCTTTCCTTACCAGGTACAACTGTTTTCAGGCTGTGCTAGACCTTCTCTCCCGCACAGGTTCAGCCAACAGCTTCTATAGCTCCTGTAGCTGTGCCCAGCACTTTCCTGCTTTTAGCATTGCAAGATCAGCATTCAGCTGAGATGATTGGCAGCCCTCCAAGAGTCAGGTAAGAAGGGCATCTCCCATGGGAGATTCCCATATAGGGCGAACACTCACTCAATACATTTTCCCTGAAGCAAATGGGATGCTGAGGGTCTTATGGGAATGTGGGGTCATCAGCAGCAGGTTTGGAGTTTTCGGGGACCACTGGGTGTGAGATACTGGGGAGCTTCTCAGTCATGTTGCTGTTCCCTGTGTCTAGGATACATGTGTCCTCACAGGGCTTGGGCCTCGGCAGGACTGAGAGGCTGAGGACCTGGGGCACCTGGCTGTCTATGGATATCTGCTTCTTTCAGAAGCCGGGGTTTGAACTGCTGCCTCTGTGTCTTGCTCTACCCTGAGATCAGGAGGACTCTGTCCACAGTGAGGAGAAGCTCTTGTTTCCCTTTAGTCTTTAGCTATTTCTTTGTTACCACCATGCAGTGTAGTAATGCCTTCTTTGTCCCCAGAGCGTGGAACAGTCCACCCTCCTTTAACTGTCCTTGTAGTCATACCCATTCATGTCACCTGACTGGATGTCCTGACTAGTAGGGAGAAGTTTGCTAAAGCCAGCCATCCCAACAATATTTATCACCTGAGAGATGGAGCCTGGTCCTGTCTGTGCCCAGGGCTGTCTCTGTCACATGCACAACCCCAGGGAATCCCATGGCCACCTGAACACATGCAGGATAGCACTGCACCAGAGCTCTGATTGGGTGATACAGGAAGCAGAACACAGAGATTTAGTAGAGCCAAAGATGATGTTAGTTCCAGTGTTCTTGGAAAGAACAAGAAGGAAGCAGCCTGGGAGGAAGCAGATGTGGTCCATAGGTGTGGGCAGACCTGACAGTTTGGCCCAAGCATGAAGCATTTTAGGGCATGACTGGTCCTCATATTCATACAGCCCCAGTTGTGCCTGGATGATCATGTCATTTTCTGTGTCACATAGTCATTGAGTTCAGGATGGCTGACAGAATGCCTGAATGCCAGGGGCGGGTATTGTGGAGAAAGGAGACAGCGTATTGCCTGAGCATCAGCAGGACGTGCCCAGTGACCATCCTGGAAGAGTCCCCAGCCCCACAGTGCTCTACCCATCAGGAACCTCAACTTCCTGGAACATGACTCAGATGTGTCTGAGTATTGAAGGGACAATGATACCAGCACATGTGTTTGCAGGACACCAGAAAGTCTATTTGCATGTCCTCTGCAGCACCACACATGGCACATCCTGGGGCACCTGAAGAGTGTGTGTCCGAGTGGGAAATACACTGGGTTCCAGTGCATTTGCTGTGAGGTTCCCTGGAGATCTTCTAGCATATGAATGTGAACACAAATAGGAATTTCAAATCCCTTGGGAATCCCATGTTCCTGTTCATCTAGGATAGAAGCTGCAGAACCTTCTACTCCCTCCTTTCTGCATGGAAGGGAAGACTGTGTAGTTTTTCCCCTTCCCTGGCCTTTCCTGGCGTCTTGTGAGATGTGTCTTACTCCCAGCTGAGGGCTCAGCCTTCTCCACATGACAAGGGTGGATGAGAGGTCACCTGTGCCTTCTGAGGGGTGACCACAAGTCCTGCAGGAGTGTTGCTGACATAGAAAGAGAAAGGCCTGGGGCTGGAGAGGTGGCTCAGGGGTTAAGCCTCTGCCTTGCAGGCGTAAGGTCCTGAGTTCGGATCCTAGACCCCACGTATAGATGCCAGGCGGAAGCGGGGGCGGCCTGCGTTTCCGGTCCTGGTAGGGCGGAGCCTGTGAATCCCGGGGCAGAGTAACAAGGAGGCGGTAGAGGCATCCATGGTGGTTCCCGAATTCGTCCGTGGCTCTACACACACAGACACACACATACATACATACACACGCACACACACTCACAATTGAATAAATAATAAAAAAAAGGGAAAGGCCTGAGATTTTCCTAGTGTCTCAGGAGAGAGGCTGTTACCTCTGTCAGTCTCAGCTTTGCCCATCCTACTCCTGAAGTTGTGGTATTAACTCTCCAGCTTGACTTCCCTTTCCCATCAGCTTCCCCTTCCTGGTTCCTTTCCCTTCTCTTTCTGATCCCTTTCCCTTTTCTTCTGTTTAACCTTTCAATTGATTGTTTTCTTCCACTTTACCTTCCACTTTCAAAAGTCAAAGGCAGGCTGGGTGGCCATAAGCCAAGTGGGAAGGGAGTAGATATACGTTTGTCCTTTGTCATCATAGCCACATTTACTGCCCTTGCAGAAGGGAGGGACGCACAGTACAGATGATATTTTTCCCTCCTTCCATCTCCATAAGGTGCTGGTTCTTCAGGGAAATGGGTGTCTTTACACCTGACCATGTAGCAGCTCTTCATGTTCTGAGTCAGCCTGACACTATACCCATGGTTGTATGGGGGAGGTAGGGTTCCTAAAACTTTCAGAACTGGACTGATACCTGCTCAGAGTCAGGAAGGCTCTCCTCCAATTACCCTGATTTTGAAAGACCCTCAAATGAATCAGAGATGACATAATGTCCTCACAGACATTGAAGAAATTTGCTGAGCCCTCCTGCTTTCTGCACATGGAGCTGAGGTGCAGAGGGGTGGTCAGATATCATGGGAGCTGGGGAATGATCTGTTTCCCCAGAAGATCCTCGAGGGTTGAATGAGGAGCAACCCTGCTTAGACACTTTGAACTCTTGCGGTGACTGGCAGCCTTGCCATATGGGGGGGGAGTGGCCTGTGGTGGCCTCACAGGGCACTAAAATAGAGCATATGCTTTTTCTGTCTGGTACAAAGCTAAAGGATAGGCTGGGGAAGCCTAGGTTCCTAGAAAATTAGGAAACCCAGAAATAGGATCATGGGACTGAATCCTGGGAGGTTGCCTTAAGATTGACAGGATGGTCCAACAGATGAGCCCAGGGATGGGGTACTGTGGGCTTGCATAAAGCAGTGGGCAGCAGTGCTTTGCCAATTTCCTGGCATAATGCCAAGCCAGCTCCTAGACCAGCAGGGTTACTGATACAGCATTTGAAGAGTTGGTAGGTGTTTCTAATACTTGAATGCATTCGGGACTATTTATTCCTATTCTCGTGTTCACATTTACTCTTGGCTGCTATAACCAGTAAACAATAGGTGAGAAAGTAGAGCATGTGTTCCCAGATGTTTTGGCCCAAGAACAGGAGGAAGAAATGGCGGAGAATCTTAAGAGGTAAAGCAGAAAGTTTCAGGCTCCTGCCCCAGAGGACTTAGGTGTGTCCAGTACAGATTGAGCCAGGAGGTGAGGGGGAGGTCCTTTGGTCAGCTTCTCCTGAGACACTAGTTACCTGCACATCCCCCACGCCCGACATGAGACATGTACAGGCATACAGAGATGTGATCTCACATTTGCTTTTTTGTTCTTATTTTCTGCCAGCACAGATACCCCTGCCACAGCACAGCCCTTTCCCAAGAATTGAAGGACATGCAATGGCCCTGCCCATAGGCAAAGTCCCTGGAGTTGCCCCTAACCCTGACTTCCTAGGCAGGGAAGCAGCACAGCCAAAATACAACCTGTACTATCTCCCAGACAGCCAATGTTCTTCTCCTCAGTCCTAAACTGAAGAACCCCAATACCACCACTAGCTTCTGAAGGGAAATCAATAATATTTCTACATTTTTTTCATTGTGCAAATATGAGCAAATTAAGCAGTTTTCACTGATGTAGCTCTCAGTGAAAGTAGTGAATAGGAAGGCAGCTTGCTACATGGAGGCCTGTGGCTTTCATGCCCTCCTGCACACAGTTATATGCACCCTGCACAGACACATCCACATGCAAATAGAAAGCTTCCAGCTCCTCCCACAACCCCACCTCTTTTCACAGGAGCAGCTTACACTGGCCCCAACACCTACCTCACTGCCAGGCTGGCTACTCTTCCAGGGTCATAGTGTGAATATTTCACCTAAAGGCTCTGCAAACAACAGACTTTTTTTGACCTTCACACAGCCCTGCACCTAACCTTTTATGATGGGCCCTGCCCTACTCTTTCAGAAGTCTTGTTTTACCTGATGTAGAGTTCAGTAGCATGTCCTCCTACTTCCACCTGTCTTCCATGGTCTGCATGTTTCTGCTCCCTCCCTCTCTCTGTCTCTCAGAAATACACTTTTATACTCTGTGCCCTTTTCTGTCATCACCCTCTCCCAGACACACTCTAAATCGCCTGGCTCTGCCACTATGCTTCAGCTCTCAAGGCCAGCCCAGCTTGCAGCTCCTATGTCAGCATGTAAGATTCCACCTCCCATCCAATCACCAGGGTACTTTAGACTTTAATCTCTGCCTTCTGCAGCCCAAGTATGTCAGCCATTAAGGTGAGCCAATGCCTCCAAGGTCTGTCAGATCCCAAGTTCTACCTCCAGCCCAGAAAACAAGTTAGACCCCCAGCTCTGCCTAAAGTTCAGAGGTCACTGTTCTTCCCTCCTGCTGGTGGCACTTCTCTCAATCTTACTTTACTATGCCACACACACAGAATCAGTCATCGGTCCCGCCCACTTCTCTTCTATGTCCATGGCACTGCCCACTCTCTTCAGCCCCCAAGGACAGTGCCAAGTGCAACAGTCACCTCATGGATCATGGCTCCACACTCTCTCCAACCCCTGAGAAAAGTCTCACGCCAATCTCTGCCTACAGCCCTAAAGACAAGTCAAACTACAAGCCTTGCCCAGAGTTCAGAACTCACTGTCTGGCTCACCCCAAGCCTCCAGGTCCCTGCCCATCCTGTCAGTATTGGCAGCCACGCCCCCAACTCTATTATTCCACCTTTCCATCCCTCCCTTTGGCCCTGCCCACCGTACAGGAACAACTAAAGCTTTGCCCCCACCACAGACCTCAGTTCATTCCAGTCAGCACTGGGTTTACAAACATACAACTCTGGGGCAGGCTACATGGCTCGGCTGGTGCCATCTAAAAAGCCTCTTATGTGATCTCGCCCCTTGTCCCCTGCTGCGAAGCCACAATGCCTCATCCTGAATTTTCTCACCACTTTCTTCTCTAAACCTTTTCTTCCTTCCTGTGGTCCTGGTCAGCAGGGCTCATCTGTCCCCTCCTTTCACTTTTGGTCCCACTGTTCCTCCTCCTTCTGCCTTCAGATGTCCTGAAGAGCCTGAAATCTCCTGCTCTGCCCAGTTGGCCAGACCCTATCACCCACAGAGTCACCTAGTGGTCTTTATAGTGTATTGCATAATTACATTACTCCTTAATCATTATGCATACAAGATAAAGACTTGTTCTGCATGGGTCCGTACATTGGGTTGAGTGTGTGGTCGAGGTTTACTGGGATACATTACTGTCTTCAGAGCATGTGAATACCTATCTGTATTTGCCCCTTCAAAAGGTGTTTTGCTGTTGGCAGCAGAGAACGATAATCAAAAGGTACAGTCCATGTGTCTATTGCTAGAAGCATTTAGATCAGCACCACGAGGCTGAGCAAGAGCTGAATGGCAGGATAAAGTCCTGGAGTGAGGGCACAGATTGGTACTGAGAAGCACTCACAGCTGGCTTGCTTAGGGTGGCAGACCTCTACAGTGAGGCCTTGCATGCTGATAGACCAAACAGTGAGTGGGAAAGGCAATGGCAGGCTCCTTTCATGCTGACAAGTTGGACCCTGAAAGAATAGTATAAATTCAGGAGACTCCTGAGCCTAATGGGATGTATTTGAAACCTCAGGAAGACACCAAACAGGGTAGAACACAGAGATCAGGACTGGAGAGTGGTGCCTGGGATGCAGCACTGGGATCAAGGATGCTGCTGTGACCCATGCTGAGTACAGAATGACCAGGATTCCCTTCTATCCCTGCAGGGAATGGCCCAGCGCTGTGGGCACCTTAGATCCTGTGCATACAGCCTCATGATGGCTGGGGAACATGTAGAGACGGAGCTGAGGTTCTGCTTCCTATGCACAGTCCTCCTACCATAAGCCCATGACTTCTCATTCCCCAATGTGTAGGAATGTGCAGGCCTTACAAGGGCTATTGGGCAGGAGGCGTGAAATCAGGTCAATGTCACATGGAGCCATCCCTTCCTCAATCAATCCCTTCTCTTTGTCTGTGAAAAGTGATAGTGAAACTACCTGGTCATTAGAAGGTGTCGAGGTCACCTCAACATGGGAATGGACATGTAGAAGGTGCACAAGCACTGAAGGCCTCATATTTAATCTCATAATCCCATTCTCAGGCTTAGGTCTTGGGGTGCAGCCTGGCCCTAAGGAATATAACAGCTGAGGGTTCAAGAGTATTCACTGGACGAGCCATCTGAGGTCACAAGGCTTTGCACAACCCAGTTTCCCCATTCTGTCACACACATTGGATTTGGAGCCCACCCTATCCAAGGACCACTCTGTAAGGCTCCCACATTCCCTTATGGAGTCGTGAGTATGAACCTTGTAGCTACTTTTTGGGTCCCCATATCTAAAATATTCTCCTGCTGAACTCTGATGCCTGAGCTGTTTCAGGAGTCTCTTGACCAGTCCATGAGCCTCCTGGATTTCTCCTGTGGGGTCAGGTGCCCACACAGATGTTCAGACCTGCAAGTACTCCTCTCCCCGACAATGCATACTGGTGGCGTTCTCCTCCCAAGAATTCTGTTCAGGTCCTGACTCTGCATGGCAGTCTCAAGTCTCCTGATTCTTTTGGCTTCGGTAAGTCAGTGTGACCTTGTGCTGTGTGGTCCCTTATTTCTGACCCAACAGGTTGCACCAGGTTGACTTAATTTCCAAAGTTCCCATTAGTGACAGTGCCTATCCCCACCTTGCCCTCATTGTCCTCTTCCTTCTACACACAGCTTCAAAGTCACCCTTCCTGCCTCATATAGTATTTTGTCCTCTGAGTTGCCTTAGCACTCTGATCCTTCTGCAAGGCTCCCTACATGAGGCTGTATCCATTCTTTCAGAGTCAGCAGAAGGACTTCTCTGTGGTCTTATATGGCAAAGTAAGTTTTCACTCATTTCTCTGAACAGGGTCCTTGGGACACAGGGGCTGCTTATTAGATGTTGCATCCACTAAAGCCTGCTACACTTTCGTGTAGTGAGATGTGCCTATTCCTGGGAATCTTCTGGGGATGGAGGAACTGGAGAGGGGAGGGAAGGGGAGAGTGCACCTTCCTCGGGGAAGACTGTCCATGAAGGATACCGGAATTCAAAGATCACTGGCTCAGTTAGTCATGTTTGCCTGCCTTAAACATTTCTTGAACCATCAAGCTTCCTCCTCTGTGAATTGGCTTTGGACCATTTTTTCTATGTCCTTCCCTGTCCTGTGTGGGTGAACTGGTGAGAACTGTTGCTGAAGTCTGTACTGTCCTCTGTTCTGAATACTGGTGTTTTACATCAATCACTCCTTCCCACAGCGCTTTATACAGCTGTGGATTCAGTGTTCACCAAGTACCAGCAACTGTAAGTTAACCCAAGCACGGGAGCATGAATCATCAGTCTTGTGCCCATGAACGTCCACTTGTGATGATAATTGCCCAGCAGTAGACACTTCAGTGTACACTACAACTGATAGAGAATGACCCATGTTAATATTCTCATATCATTTCTTTCACCACTCAGTCACAGTCACAAAGCAGCATTTGATGATGTAAGAATGTTTGTGGCATGATTTTCTTGCTTCTTTCAGATTTTGGTTTGGTTCTGTAGTGTTAAAGACTTGCCTATGTTCTTCAATGTTGTCAGCAAAATTAACCTGACAGCACCCTAGCTATGCAGCTAACATGCTTGAAACCTTTCAAGAGCAGCAGGCAAACTCTCAGGTAATGGGCCATGTTCCTTGAAGCTGTTACATGCTGCAATCAGGAAAATAATGGAGGATTCCTGAGCCCCTTCCCAAGGGAGTTTCCAGAGTCAGCAGGGATAATCACAGAGCACAGCAAAGTGTACCTGGATGGTCATTACCACTTTCCCTTTGTTCAGTGACCAGTCTGTAGCTGTCACTCTTTGGAGTGGGGTTTGACCATTCATGCTTCTCCTTGTTGTGGTGCTGTAACATCGTAGCTGTGGGGGACGTGGCTACCTCTGTCCATTTGCTCTGGAGCTGAAATCTTGGTTACTGGCAGAACCATGGCAGGCAAGGGCTGGTGTGTTGTAGTGGCATGTCTTGCTCTCCATGTTCTCTCTCTCTCTTTCTCTCTCTTTCTCTCTCTCTCTGAACATTCTCCTCGAGCTAGTATTCATCTGGTGTCCATGTCCCATCATAGAGGCTATGGTGCCCTCTTTTGTCTGTTTCTTCCTGGTCCCAGCTTCTGACACAAAGATGCTGAGTGCTGATCTCAACCTCCACCAGTGCATGTGAAGGAAAGCATAAGGGGAGGATGAAGAGGAGGAGGAGGAGGAGGCCTTGTTCACACTGAGCAGTTATCAGAGATGCTCTGCCCTGGTCAGCCTGATCCTGCAGGAGCAGCAGATCCAGTTTGTAAGCTGTTCTAGTGCACATTCCTCAGTGTGCTCTCACAGCACGTGTTCTCTGAGCCTCTCTGTGCCCCTAACCCTTGGTACTTCTTGCTTCCTCACTTCTGCTTCCTTCCTTCAGCCTTGGATCCCGTGCTTTCCTGCCTCCTGTGTCCATGCAAGCCTTTTCAAGGGTTCTGAGTATAGACCATTGATTGCTGCTGGCAGGCTTTGTGGATCCCTCACTGAAGCACCTTTGTCAGATCCACAAGGCCCTTGGCAGAGCATCAAGTCCTGCTTCCCAGCAGGTACCCCTTACTCCCCTGTATCATTTTAGTCTACAGAGCCATGGAGGGTGCCTCCATCCCTATCCAGTGGGGAGGCCTCGGTTTAGTAACTTCAGTGTCTCTTACAGTGGTCACCCCCTTTTTTCCTTACCAGGTACATTGTTTTTCAGGCTGTGATGAATCTTCGCTCTGCTCTGTGCCAGCCAGCAGCTTCTCTAACTCTTCCAGTTGTGTCCAGCACTTTCCTACTTTAAGCACTGCAAAATCAGCAGTCAGCTGAGATGATTGGCAGCCCTCCAATGAAAGGTGAGGAAGGCATCTCCCATGAGAGATGATATGTAGGGCAAAGACTCATTTAAGGTATTCTCCCTGAAGGAATTTGGGGGCTGAGGGTCTTATGGGAAAGGTGTGTCATCTGTAGCAGATTTAGAATTTTCAGGGGCCACTGGGTGTGAGATGCTCAGAGATCTTCTCAATCACATCGCTGCTCCCTCTATCTAGCACACATGTTTTCATAGGGCTTGAGACTCAGCATGACTTAGGTGCTGTGACCCTGGGGCTCCTGGCTGTCTGTGGATATCTGCTTCCTTCAGAAGCAGAGGTTTGACCCGTGGTCTCTGTGACTGTTACTACCATGAGATTAGGCTGACTCTGTCCTCAGCGAGGAGAAGGTCATACTTCCACTTAGCTTTTGGTCATCTCTTAGTAACCGCCAAGCTTTGAATTGTCACCTCAATAATCCCTTGTATGTCACCACAGCAGCAAACTTTACCCTTCCCTTTCTTTGTCCTTGGAGTCATACCCATTCGTGTCATCTGCCTGGATTTCCTCTCCATTAGGGAGATAATCTCCATATGTAACCATCCTAACTTTTATCATTTTGAGTTATGCAGCCTTATGCCCAGGGCTTTCTCTGTCATATAAGTGGCCCACAGGGGAATCTCATGCAGGATGGTACTGCTCCAGAACCCTAGTTGACTGGCTGATTTCAGGGAGTTCTCTGGTACCACATCTCTGATTGCATGATGCAGGGAGAAGAGCTCCAATAAATCAGTAGAGCCTAAGGCTTTATTGACCCCAGTACCCTTGAAAAGAACAAGAAGGAAGCAGCTTTGGAAGAAGCAGGGCTGATTCTCAGGTTTGCCCAAACCTGACAGTTTGATCCAAGCATGAGGCAGGTCAGAGGAATACTAATCCTCACAGTCACACAGGCCCAGGTTGTGGGTGCAGGGTGATGTCACATGCTTTGTGTGTCTGGCATATAGTGGTGGTTGGGTCCAGGATAACTGACAGAACGTCTGAATGCCAAGGTCAGGTACTGTGGAGAGAGGAGGTTGTTTTGCCTGGCAGCAGCAGGACGTGCCCAGTGGCCATCCTGGAAGAGTCCCCTGCCCCACAGTGCTCCTCCCATGAGGAGCCTCAGCTCCCTGGAACATGACACAGCTGTGACTAGGTGTTGATGGGACAAGATTCCAGCACATGAGGTTAGGGGATACCTGGAGGTCTATTAGCTTGTCCACCTCAGCACCAGTCTGTGGCCACATCTTGAGCTACCTGGAAAGCCTGTGTCCAAGTGGGAAATATTCCAGATTCCAGGGCTTCTGCTGTCTTATTTCCCAGAGATCTGCTAGCACATGAGTGTAAACATGAAAGGGACACTACATCCAGGGTTGAAGAGGGTGGAGAGTCCCTAAAAGTGTCAGAATTGGACTGTTATCTGCTTAGAGTCAGCAGTACTCTCCTCTGATTATCCTGAGTTGGAAAGACCCTGTGATGAATCAGAAGTGACATGATGCCATTGAAGACACTGAAAAATACTGAAGAGACCTCCTGCTTTCTGTCCATGGAACTGAGACACAGAGAGGTTTTGAGGATATTAGAGAAACTGGGGAATGGTCAGTTTCCAAAGACCATTCTCACAGGTTGAATAAGTAGCAACTATATGCAGATACCTTTGAATTCTTGTATCAACTCACAACCTTGTCAGAGGAAGGGTTGGTCAGTGGTGGGCTCTCAGAGCACTGACACAGAAGTAACGCTGCTTCTGTCTGACACAAAGCTAAAGGCTAAGGGTGGGGAAGCCTGGGTTCCAGGGAAATGAGAGAAGACAGAAACGGGATCTTGGGATTTAATCTTCGTAATCTAAGACGAACAGGGTGGTCCTAAACATGAGCCCAGCACTGTGGCACTGGGAACCCATAGACATCTGTGGGCAGCAGTGCTTTGATAATTGCCTGCCATCATGCCAAGTCAACTCTGGGAAACTGACTCAGCAGGCAAACAGCTGTTAGCTGTTTGTAATATGTCATGGCGTCAGGGGCACATTCATTCATTAGCCTTGTGTTATCATTTATTCTAGGCTGCTATAACAAGGATACAATTGGTGAGACAATAGAGCATGTGTCCACAAGGGCCCCCAGATTTATTTCCCTGAGACCTGGAGGATAAAGTGGCAGAGAACCTCAGCAGGCAAAGGAAAAGGTTTCAGGCTCCTGCTCCAGAGGCCTTGAATAAGTATAGGGCTGTACGGGATGGCCCAGGAGGTATGAGGTCGAGGTCTTCTGTTCAGCCCCCCTCCAAACACTAGGTACCTTCACATCTCTGTGCCCCGGCTTGGGAGC
This sequence comes from Typhlomys cinereus, assembly GCA_023101885.1. Classification (NCBI taxonomy): domain Eukaryota; kingdom Metazoa; phylum Chordata; class Mammalia; order Rodentia; family Platacanthomyidae; genus Typhlomys; species Typhlomys cinereus. The sequence continues at coordinate 188,808 of JALPQD010000819.1, read as the reverse complement.
TGCACATCACAAACACAGATGTACAGCACACACACAGATGTGATCTCACATTTGCTTTCCTGATCTTATTCTCAGAGTGCACAGATACCCCTGCCACAGCATGGCCCTTTGCCAGGAGGTCTAGGCCAGGCAATAGCGCTGGCCATAGGCAAAGTCCTCAGAGAGTCTCCCCACTCTACTTTTCAGGCAGGGAGCTGACATAGCCAGATTGGCACCAGCCCTACTCTCTCCACAACCACTGTGCATCTTCAATTTTAAGCTGAGAGAGGCCCCAAATATTTCTGCATCTTTTTACTGTGCAAATATGAGCCAATTAAGCAGTTCTTACTGAAAGTAGCAAATAGGAAGAAAGCTTGCCAGATGGAGGTCTCTGGGAAGACTCCCCCAACTCTGTTTGGAATTTTATACTTTTTTTTTAGTTTAGTGGTGTGTGTGTGTGTGTGTGTGTGTGTGTGTGTGTGTGTGTGTGTGCGCGCGCGCACATGTGCATCATAGGACATTGTGTTTCCCTGTGGAGTACCAAGGGTAACCACGAATTATCCTGGATTGCTTCTGCCTCCTCATTGCTTTGCTCTGGAATTTACCAGACTCTGCCTACCAGGTCTGTAAGTGCAGGCCCTTGCTGTTTCCACCTGGCATTTTTACATGGGACCTGGGCTCCGAGCTCAGGACTCTCTGCTTTAGAGACAGAGCCTTAATCCCTGAGCCACCTCTCTAGACCCCCAATAAGAAATTCTAGTAGTCATTCACTGCAACAGAAACCCACAGTAAGGGCATGTAGCAGTACTAGAGCGGAAGATGTTCTCAGCTGACATGGTTACATAGCTGCCCTCCTTGAAGAATTGTAGCATGGTAGAGGAGATTTCTGTGTGAATCCTTCAGTAAGATTGAAAGACATGAGGCTGTGTGGGGTCGGGCTGCATGCTTTATAACGTGAGGCACGTGGTATGGTGATACACTCTGTGCTGTTAGTGGACAGAAGAAGGGAGCAACATGAACATCAAATTGTCTGCGGTCACCAAAGAAGCCAAACCATCGAAAGGTTCTTAGCTTCTGCCTGGCTGCTGAGTCATGTGGATCTCAAAGTGTATGTCATCTGTGTGCTAGTGATGCCATCTTCCAAGTAAGTTAAGAGGACTATGAACCTCTTTCTTTAGTAGATGTCTTAGTTTCTTTCAATATGTCTCCGTGTGCCCAGGAATGATAGCTTGGGAGCAGCTGTAGTAGGATGATTTGTGTGGTGAGCCATCACAGACAGCTGAGTGGCTGGCTGTCACCCACTCACAGCTCAATCCTCAGACATGTGATCCAACTCATATCTCCTCTGGAAGAAAGGTAATCAGATCAATCTTGAAAATATCAGGAGTAGGACAAACTTTCCACCCAGAGAGGACCACTCTTAAAAGCAGGAGCTTCCTTGACAGTGGACAATGGGATATCCTAGGCCAGCATTCCCACACACTATGCTGCCCCCACTCAAGGAGGTACCGTCGAGTAACTGAATAGTCCCTAACTCTCTGTACAGGAGGAAGCCAACACTCCAGCCTATAGGCTCCTTTCCATACCTGGGTAAAGTCATTCTGGCATTCACAGAGGAGGCTGTGAGAAACTGCCAGCTGATTGAGCTTTGGGGTACATCACTTGAAAGTTCTTGTGATTCAAGGAGGTAGTACGATGTTCTTTAGATTATTCCATGGGAGCAATTGAGGAAACTATAATCAGGGCAAGCAGAATTGTATTCTTGCTTAGCAAAAATTCTCACTCAGTACTTGTGTAGGGATGTTCTGTTAATTAGGTCCAAAAGGCCAGCATGGCCTTAGTATACTTGTAGTGGTCAGAAGGAGTGAGATACCATTATTTGTGTTTCTTTGGAAGGGAAAATACTAGAGTCACCTAGGCCACTCCAGATCTCTGAAAAGTTGTTTGATGTAGAAGACCCCTGAGACCTTGCAGACTTTATCCCCCACACTCTGAACTAATATTTCTTCTAAGATCATTGATGTTCCTGACACACTTTTCTCATGCAGTTGTGGTCCTGATATCATTGCATAGCTGGCTGTGGAAACTGGGTGAGGCCATGTAGTGAATAATCATGTCACTTGTTCTTGGACTAGATTAGAAAGTATTTATCATGGACATTTGACCCTAACTTTCCAAGGTCTATCAGCTGTAAAACCCTAATGACCAGTGGGATACCATGGTTTTTTCTGTTACAGAATTCAATGGTGCCCCCCTCAACAGCAAACTCTCAGGCAGTGAGCCATGTCCCCTTGAATCTGTTGACATCCTGTGCTTAGAGATGTGGGTGCAGGAGTGCTGAGGCGACTTACTGAGGAAGATCCCAGAGACGACAGTGATGAACATGGAGGACTGCACGGCAACCTCCAATGGTCATTCACATTTCCCCTTTGTGCAGTATCTATCATTGGGACCATTCAAACTTCACCTTGACATAGTTCTGTGACATCTTACCTCCTAGAGACCTGGCCCCATCTCTTTCCATCAGGTTTGGATCTGAAATCTGGGTGAGGGGCAGAGCTGTAGCAGGCAAGGGTTGATCTTGCAGCGCTGAGCTTGTGAGTGCTTCTAGTGCTGTGGATCCAGCACATTCCTGAGGCTGCTCTTGAATGTACCCTCTGTGCCCCTAACACTTGGGTACTTCTGGCTTCCTCTCTTCTGTATCCTTCCTTCAGTCTTGTATTCCCTGTGTTCCTGCCTGCTGTGACCATGCAAGCCTTTTCAAGGCTGCTGAGCATGGGCCATTGATTGCTTCTAGCAGGCTTTGTGGATCCCTCACTGGCCAGATCCATGAGGCCCTTGGAAGAGCATCAAGTTCTGTTTCCCAGAAGGTATCTCTTTCTCTCCTAATTCATTTCATTCTACCTGACCCTGATGAGCCTCCTCATTCCTAACTTCTGAGAAGGCTCTGCCCCAGTAGCTTCATTGTCTCCTACAGGGATTCTTCTTTTCTTTTCTTACCAGGTTACAGCAGCTTTTGGGGTGTGCTGCACTTCGCTCTGCTCATGATTGACCAGCAGCTTCTCTAACTCTTCCAGCTGTGTACCCCACTTTCCTGATTTTAACATTGTAAGATCAGCAATCAGCTGAGATGATTGGCAGCCTTCTAAAAGACAGGTGAGGAGGGCATCTGCCAGGAGAGATTGCCATGTGGGGAGAAGCCTCATGCAGCAAATATCTCCCTCCTGGGAGAGGGATACTGAAGGTTTTATGGGAAAGGGGGGGGGGTCACCTGCAGTAGGTTTAGAATTTTCAGAGGCCACTGGGTATGAGATGCTCAGAGATTATCTCTGTCATGTAGCTGCTCCCTGTGTCGAGGACACATGTCTTCACAGGGCTTGGGCCTCGGCATGACTGAGCTGCTGAGGCCCTGGGACTCCCAGCTGTCTATGGATATCTGCTTTCTTCAGAAGCCGGGGTCTGACCCATAGCCTCTATAGCTTGTCCTACCCTGAGATGGGGTGGACTCTGTCCACAGTGAGGAGAAGCTCATGCTTCCACTTAGCTTTTAGTCATTTTCTAGTCACCCCCAAGCTATGAGGTAATCCCTTGTGTGTCACCACAGCAAGGAGTACTCCACCCTCCTTTCATTGTCCTTGGAGTTACACCCATTCATGTCACCTGCCTGGATGCCCTCACCAGCAGGGAGACACTTCTCCACAGTTGCTCATCCCAGCAAAATTTATCACATGAGAGATGCAGCTACTGGCCCTGCCTTATGCCCAGAGCTGTCTCTGTCACATACACGGACCACAGGGGGATCTCTTTGACACTTGAGCACATACAGGATTGTACTGCATCAGAATCTGAGTTCACTGGCTGCTTTCAGGGAGCACTGTGATCCTAACCATCTCTCTGATTGGGTGAGGCAGGAAATAGAGCCTCAGGGAGTCAGTAGAGCCAATGATTTTTTTGGCCACAGTGCCCTTGGAAAGAACAAAAAGGAAAAAAACAGCCTGAGAAGAAAGGAGAGCTGGTCCTCAGCTTTGGCCCGATTTGACAGTTTGGTCCAAGCGTGAGGCAGATCATAGCAAAACTGGTCTTCACAGTCACACAAGCCCCTGTTGTGCATGGATAGTCATGTCACATGTCTCTTTTTCCTGTCACATAGCTGGTATTGAATCCAAGATGACTGAGAGAATGTCTGAATGCCAAAGGTAGTTACTGTAGAGAGAGGAGGCTGTTTTGCCTGGATAGCAGCAGGAGTAAGGGGCAGACACATTTGTCTTTTGTTATCAGAACCACATTTACTGCCTTTGCACAGGGGAAGGACACATAACATAGAGAAATTTTCGTAGTCAAGTCCCCATAAAATGCTGGGGCACACAAATGGGAATCATTACCCTGAGCAGATAGCAGCTCTTCTTGGCTTAGCCTACTTGTCCCAACACAGGTAATCATAAGGATTAAGGTTACCTGCAACTGTCAGAACTGGGCTGGCACCTGTTCATACTCAACAGTGCTATTCTAGGTAGACCCTTAGTTGGAAAGACCCTCTGACGAATCAAATGACATGACGTTGAAACAGACCCTGATGGATTCTGCTGAGGCCTCCTGCATTTTGCCCTTGCTGCTGAGAGCCAAAGGGATTTGGGGGTGTTATGGAGGCTGAGAGATGGCCAGTTTCCATAGATCATACTCACAGGTTTGATGAGAAGAAATCCTGAGCTGACATGTTTTAATTCTTGTATTCACTGGCAACTTTGGCATAGGAGGAGGGTGGTCACTGGTGGGCTCCCAAGGCATCAACACAGAGGTCACACTGATTGTGTTTGGCACAAAACTAGGGATTGAAGATGGGGAAGCCTGGGTTCCAGGGAAATGAGGGAACCCAGGAATGGGATCTTGGGCCTGAATCCTTGGAGGCTGACTAAGAGAGACACACTGGTCCAACAGATGAAACCAGGGATGTGGCGCTGTGGATCCATAGACACTTGTGGGCAGCAGTGATTTGGTGGCTGCTTGGCACCATGCCAAGACAACTCCTGGTCTAGCAAGGATGCTGACACAACACAGGTACAGTAGGTAACTGTTTCTAATGCTTCATAACATTAGGGCACATTCATTCATTACCCTCATGTTAATATTAGTCTAGACTGCAATAACTAGGAGATAATAGTGTTCCCAAGGGCTCCCAGATTTTTTCCCTGAGAACTGGAGAAAGAAAAGGCAGAGGATCAATCTTAACAAGCATAGGAGGTTTCAGACTCCTGTCCCAGAGACCTTGGATGAGCACAAGGCAATACAGGATGGCCCAGGAGGTATGAAGGGGAGGTCCTATGATCAGACCCCCAGAGATACTAGTTAACTGCACTCCACTGTGCCCCGACTTGGGAACTGCACAGTACACACACAGATTTGATCACACACTTGCTTTCCTGGTCTTACTCTCAGAATGTACAGACACCCCTACCACAGCACAGCCTTTTCAGAGGTCAAGGCCAGGCAACAGCTCTGGCCATATGAAAGTCCTCAGAGGTGACCCTTATCCCTACTTTCTGGCAGGGAACCGGCACAGCCAGGCTTATCCCAGCACCACTGTCGCCAATAGCTAGTGTGCTTCCCCCCAACACTGAAGTTGAAAGAGCCCCCAAACCACCACTAGCTTCTCAAAAGTAACCAAAATGTTTCGGCATCTTTTCAGTGTGAAAACTTGAGTCGGGTTTAGCAGTTCTTACTAAAATCAGTGAATAGGAAGGCCGTTTACCAGATGGAAGCTTTTGTAAAGATATCCCCAGGTGCCTCTACAGAAACAAGTTTGGGCATTGATCAGTTCAAGGGTAGAATTGGGTAGCGGGGGGGTTCCTACACCTGCTCAGAATCAGCGATACTCTCCACTGGAGACCCTGAGTTGGACAAACCTCTGATCAATCAGAGGTGACATGATGCCATTGTGCATCCTGAAGAAATATGCTAAGTCATCCTGCTTTCTGCCCATGGGGCTGAGGCATAGAGGGGTCATGGGGATATCATGAGAGCTGGGGAATGGCTTGTTTCCACGCACTATCTCATGGATTGGATGAGGAGTAACCCTGTGCAGACATCTTTTAATTCTTGTGTCAATTGGCAACCTTGTCACAGGAGTAGGGTGTCAGTGATGAACTCCAGGGCACCAACACAGAGATCGCTCTGCTTTTGTCTGACACAAAGCTAAGGATTGACAGTTGGGAAACTTGAAATGCAGGAAAATGAGGAAACTCAGCACTGGGATTTCAGGGGTCAGTCCTGGGAGAGTAACCAAGATGGACACACAAGTAAACAGTGACACTTTGGCCCAGGAAGGTTGCTGATACACTGGGTATGCAGTAGGTTGCTGCTTCTAATACTTCATGGTGTCTGGGGCACTTCCATTCATTAGTCTCCTGTATTAACATTTAGTCTAGGCTGAAATAACCAGGAGACAATAGGCAAGAAATTTTTAGCATGTATCCTCAAGGGCCCCCAAGACTTTTCCCTGGATTTCTGAAGGAATGAGTGGCAGAGAAACTCAACGGGCATAGCACGTTTCAGGCTCCTGACCCAGAGGCTGTGGGTGAGCTCAGGGCAGAACAGGATGGCCCAGGAGGTATGAGGGAGAGGTCCTGTGGTCAGAACCCCCAGAGACACTAGTTACCTGCACATCCCCATGCTCTGACTTGAGAGGTGCACAGCACACACAGAGATGCGATCTCACATTTGCTTTTCCGCTCTTATTCTCAGAGTGCACAGACACCCCTGCCACAGCACAGCCCTTTCCCAGGAGGTCAACGTCAGACAACAACCCTGGCCATATGCAAAATCCACAGAGTAACTCCCTACCCCTACTTTCTAGGCAATTCCCAACCTGAGATGTGTTTTCTTCCCATCCCTGAAGCTGAAGGAACCCCAACTCCACCACTTGCTTCTCAAAAGAAACCAAAATATATTGGCACCTTTTCAGTGAGTAAATATGAACTAGTTAACACTTTCTTTCTGAAAGAAGTAAATAGGAAGGCAGCTTGCCAGATGGAGACCTCTATGAAGACACCCCCCAATGCAGTAAGGTATTCTAGCATTTGGGTACCGCTACAGAAAGTTTGGGCATAGAGCAATACCAAGGTGTTTGCTAAAGTACCAGGGTGGAACAGGGTCTTCTTGAAGAACTGGGGGTTAGTGGAAGAGTGCCCTGTGTTCACCCTTCGGTAGGATTGGAAGTCATTTGGGTGGGTAGTATCAGGCTGCCTTGTGCTAGGAGGGGCACATGGTGTGGGCATACACTGCCTGCTGGTATCAGACAGAAATAGAGGAAAACATTCCAAAATGCTTCTGGGGTTGTCAAAGAAGCCAAGTCCCCTGAAGGTCCTCAACTTGTGCCTGGCTGCTGAGTCATGTGGATTTCAGAGGCAACCAGTAGGTCTCATCTATGTGTTAGAGATGTCATCTTCCCAGCAAGGTAAGGGAACGATGAGCCTTTTGTCTTAATAGATAACTGATATTGTCCTTGCAGCTTGTCTCCAGGTGCCCAAGAAGGCTAATGCTCTTGGGAGCAGCTATAATAGGGGTTTTAAAGTGGTAGACCACCGTTCACATCTGACTGGCTGTGACCCACCCACAGCTCAATTCACATACCTTTGGGTGGTATTTCTGAAGCACAAGTGATGTCTCCGATCTGGAAGAAAGGTGATCAGGGAAATGCTGGGTATATTTGGAAGAGCACAGAGCTTCCACACAAGGAGGGATACCCTTTCTAAAAAGGTATTTATTTTGCACGCGCGCATGCGCGCGCGCGCGCGTGTGTGTGTGTGTGTGTGTGTGTGTGTGTGTGTGTGTATTTATAAGAGGACACTATGTGTCCCTGTAGAGAACCAAGGGTGCCTTTGGGAATCATTCTGGACTGCTTCTACCTCTTTTTTGCTTCCTTCTGGGATTTCTCAGGCTCTCCCACCAGGGCTAGAAGTGCAGGCTAGGATCATTTCTGCCTTGTGTTTTTACATGGGACCTTTAATTTAAACTGAGGACCTTCTGCTTACAAGGCAGTGTCTTAACGCCTGAGATATTGCTCTAGCCCAAGGAGGACAACTCTAGAAGTAACAAGCTTTCTTGTGAGATGACAATGGACTTTTCTATGCCTTCATTTCCCATACATTATCCATCTCCCTTTCAAGGAAACATCTGGGATAACATGCCCCCACAGTAACTGAAAGGTCCCCAACTATCTATACATAAGGCAAATGAGCACCTGGGCCTATAGTCACCTGTACATTCCTGGACAAAGGCATTCTGTCATTAACTGAAGAGTCAGTGACAGAGTGCTGCTGAGTAATAATGGTGACCTCATTAGAATGCCCCTAGAATTCAATTGGTAGTGGGATGTTGTCTAGAAAATGGCATGTGTACAGTTAAGGGGGGCAGAATCAGGGAGAAGAGAATTGCACTCTTAGCTGAGGGAGAATTCTCCTTCAGCCCCAAGGGAAGTGTTAGTGGAGGGAAGATCCTGCAGTGATGTCCCCAATGTTGCTCTTTGCCCTTCGTTTACTTCCTGACCATATTTGGGGGTTATTGATGAGTCAGGATGCAGCAGTATCCTTAGCTGCAAAAGGAATAGTTACCTGTTTGTTAAGGATGGCAGACACCACACCATACACTATAGTCAAAGTTTGGTACTTGTTAGACCTGTTGCACTTAGTTCATCCTTTGTGACATGCTGAAGACTTCACTGTTTCCTATGACACCACCATGGGAAGATTGTGTGAACGACACATGGTCCTTCAGTGTTGTAGATGATTTTGAGATCAGGTGGTATTCATGGTCTTCCACATCAGATGTTCACCCAAGAATCCTCTCAGAATCAGGAAGGATCTTGAGTGTACTTGGTGGCATAATTTATGGGTTAACAAAAGATTCCTGAGGCCTTTGAGACCTTGTCACTATGTTCACAGACTGTGAATAGTACTCTTGTCCATGTATTACAGAAATCAGATGATGTATCACAAAACATTCATTTGGACACCTACATGTCCAACTTATCCCTCTATGTTCCCAATTGAAAACCCCCCTCCTTGCCTTTCATGGTGATGAAGTCAGTGACCCCTGACAGCATTGTGATACTTCATATTCATTGGTTCATTGTATGACAATCCCAGAGCAACCACAACTTATAATTTAGTGATTTGTCAGGACTCTTAGGTCAGCAGAAGTACTCCTGTGAATTCTGGCAGAATCATTGCTACTTGGGGTACCAGGATGCCTAGCTTGTAATGAGCAACCAGTCACATGCACCTACCAAGTTCTTGATATGTGGCTCATGCCATGGAGGAACCAAATTTTGAGTTGTGTCTTAGTAGCCAAAGGTTACCAAGTTGCAGGGCAAGAAGCACAAGTTCTCATGTAGATCAGAGAAGAGAGATGATATTTCTACTCCCTCTTTCACTTCAGTTAAAGTGACTGACGTGGCCTTATGATCCCTTTTAGTGGTTGGAAAGAGTGAGATGACATTATCTGTGAGTTATTTAGGAAAGGAAAATCCTAGAGTGACCTTGGCCACACCAGATCTCTGAAAAAAAGGTTAAATGTAGAAGGCCCCTGAAAGTTTTTATTTATCCCCAATACCACATACTTATATCGCTCCTGAGGTTGTCAACATCCCTGACATATTTTGCTCATGCAAGTGGTGACCTGAGATTGCTTTGGAAACTGGGTGGGCAGCTATAGGAATAATCACTCCACTTGTGCTTAAAGTAGAGCAGGAAGCATCTAGCCTGACTTATTTCTATAAGAAAAGCTATTTTTCAGTGTATAGATTTTCTGAGAGACTTTTCAGATAGAATAGAGTATCCCCAGTGCTCTTTTTGTGAGAAATGCTCAACATTGAGTACTTCAGCCACAACTTCCCAGCTCTTCCTCAGGTACCAAACATTCTGAAAGTATATTCTTAAGATAGACTGCCTCAAAGAAGCATGCCACTTTCCTGAGGTGTACCTCCCATGTATCTGGAATTGAGACCACTGAATTGTTCCTTTTATTAAAAAAAGAGGGAAAGAAGGTGCATACCAGGTGGAGGCAGAGGATGGCTTTCCCTAACATTCAGTCTTTTGGGATCAAGCCCAGGCTGTCAGGTTTGCAAGCTTGCACTTTATCCCCTGAGCCATCTTGCCAGCCCTGCTACTGTTTCTGTTTTTTTGATTGACATTGATTTTGACTTGATGTTTTCCATGGCATCTGAAGCAAGTCCTGCAGAGGTGTTGCTGATGTAGATGAGGGAAAGGCCTGAGATTTTCCTGGAGTCTCATGAGACAGGATGTTACCCCTGTCAGTCTCAGCTTTGCCCATCCTACTCCTGGAGGTTTGGTCTTTATTCTCCAAATTGCCTTCCTTTTCCATTACCTTTCCCTTTCCTGGTCCCCTTCCTTTCCCTTTCCTTTGACCTTCCCCTTGATCATCTTCTTATCTTTTACCTTCCCCCTTTCAACAGCCAAAGACAGTCCAGGCTGCCATGGGCCAAGTGGGAAAGAGGCAGACATAATTTGTCCTTTGTCATCAGAACCACATTTGCTGCCTTTTGAGAGGGGAGGGGTACCTAGCATAGGTACCCCTTTTAATTCCATTTATTTCCCCCTAAGATGCCATGACACACGAAAAGGAATCATTATTCCTGGCCAAGTAGCAGTTCTTCCCTGACTGAGTCATCTTTATACTGAACACGTGTTGTGGGCGGGGAAGTCACTACAGCAGTTAGAACCGAACTGTCTCCTGCTTAGAATCAGCAGTACTGTCCACTGAAGACTCTGAGGTGAAGAGACCCTCTGACCAATCAGAGGCAACGCAATGCCATTGCACATGCAGAAAAAAATCTGCTGAGTCATTCTGCTTTCTGTCCATGGAACTGAGGCATAGAGAGGTTTGTGGGATACCCATGGGAGCTGAGGGATGGCCAGATTCCACAGACAATCCTCACAGGTTGGAAAAGGTGCAACCGTTTGCAGACACCTTTAAACTTTTGGGTCGACTGGTAACCTTGTCATAGGAGGGGGGGCGGTCAGTGGTGGTCTCCAAGGGCACTGACACAGAGGTCACACTCCTTCTGTCTGACACAAAGCTAAGGGTTGAGAGTTGGAAATCCCAAAATGCAGGAAAATGAAGAAACCTACCACTGGGATTTCAGGGGTCAGTCCTGGCAGATTGACAAATGAATAAAAGGTAGATAAACCCAGACTATGGCACTGCGGACCTGCAAACCATGAGCAGCAATGCTTTGGCGGCTGCCTGGCATCATGCCAAGCCAACTCCTGGCCTAGTACAGATGCTGACACAGCGTGCATACAGTTGGTAGCTGCTTCTAATACTTCATGATGTCAGGGGCATATTTATTAGCCTTGTGTTAACATTTAGTCTGGGCTGCTATAATCATGAGACGATAGGTGAGAAAGTAGAGCATGTGTCCTGGAGGACACCCAGGTTATTTTCCTGAGTCCCAGATGAAGAAAGTTAGAGAACTTTAATAGGCATAGAAGGTTTCAGACTCCTGCCCTGGAGCCCTGGGTGAGCACAGGGCAATACAGGATGGCTCAGGAGCTATGAGGGAGAGGTCCTGTGGTCAGAACCCCCAGAGACACTAGTTACCTGCACATCCCCATGCTCTGACTTGAGAGCTGCACAGCACACACACAGGTACAATCTCACATTTGCTTTTCTGGTCTTATTCTCAGAGTGCACAAACATCCCTGCCACAGCATAGCCCTTTCAGAGGTCAAGGCCAGGCAACAGCCCTGGACATATACAAAGTCTCCAGAGTTTTCCCCAATCCCTACTTTTTAGGCAGGGAGCCAGCTGGCAAAGCCAGAGAGACACCAATTCTACTCTTCCCAACAGCCAGTGTGCTTTCCCCCAACCCTGAAAATTAAAGAGCCCCAACACCACCGCTACCTTCTCAAAAGAAACCAACATATTTCTACACTTTTCAGTATACAAATATGAGCTGGTTAAGCAGTTCTTACTGAAAGTAGTAAATAGGAAGGCAGCTTGCCAGTTGGAGCCCTTTGCAAAGATGTCCCCAACCTAGTAAGGAATTCTAGGACTCAATCCTAGCAGCAGAAACCACAGTTTGGGCTTGGAGCAACACCAGGGTGGGAGATGTTCCCAGCTGACATGGTTACATAGTTGCTGTCCTTGAAGAACTGAGGGATGGTGGAGAAAATTCCTGTGTGCACCCTTCAGTAAGAATGAAAATCATATTGTTGGTGGATTTCGGTCTGCCTGCTAATAAGGAGAGGCACATGTTATAGGCATACACTGCCTGCTCTTAGTGGCAAAAACAGAAGGCCACATCCAAACAAAGTGGGTCTACAACCGCTAAGGAAACCAAACCACTAGAAGGTCCTTACCTTCTGCCTGGCTGCTGATTCATGTGGATCTCAGAGGCAACTGGCGAGACTCGTCCATATGCTAGAGATGTCATCTTCCCGACAAGGTAAGAGAACTATGAACCTCTTGGTTTAGTAGATAACTGATATTGTCCTTGAAGCATGCCTCCAGGTGTCTAAAAAGGCTAATGCTCTTGGGAAGAGGTGCAATAGGGGTTTTAAGGTGGTGAGCCACCACTCACATCTGACTGACTGTCACTCACCTATAGCTCAATCCACACACCTGTGAGCAGTATTCCTAAAGTGCAGGTCAAGCCCTATCTGAAGCAGAGCTGACCAGAGAAATCTTGTATATATCAGGAACAGGACAAAGCTTCTACCCAAGGAGGGCCACTCTTGAAGGCACAAGCTTGTGAGTAGACAGTAGGCTTTCCTAGAAAAGCATTTCTCACACTCTATGAATCCTCCTTTCAAGGAGGTACATGTGGTAGTACCCCCTGAAAGTAGCTGAAGGGTCCCCAACTCTCTGTATATGAGGAGGCAAAAACCCAAACATGTAGATACTTGTACAGACATGGGCAAAGGCATTCCACCATTCATAGAGGAGAATGTGAGAGTCTACCTGCTGATTGATTTGGGGGGACATCATTAGACTGCCCTTAGGATTCAACCAGATGGTGGGATGTTTTATAGAAAATCACATGTGTAAAATTGAGGGGGCCAGAATCAGGGAGAACAGAATTGCATTCTTAGCTGAGGAAGAATTCTCCTTCAGTCCCAAGGGAAGTGCTAGTGGAGGGGAGATCCTACAGTGATGTCCCAAATGAGGACAAGACTTGCTGTTCTTTGCCCTTTGTTTATTCCTGATTATTTGCTGGGGATTTATTGATCAGTCGGCATGCAACTTACTTATTCTTAGCTGCCAAGGGAATAGTTACCCTCGTCCTTAAGGCAATGCAGGCACCATAGCATACACTATAGTCAACTTTGGCACTTCTCAGACACGCTGCACAGAGCTCATCCTCCTTGACAACAGGTCCAAGATGTCCCTGTTTCCTATGACACATACCATGGGAAAGTTGTGTGGGTGACACATGGTCCTTCAGTGTTGTAGATGGTTTTTAAATCAGGTGGTGTTCATTGTCTTCACATCTGCTGTTCACCTACGAATCCCCTCAGAGTCAGGAAGGATCTTGACTATACTTTGTGCCAGGATTTGTGGGTTAAAAGATTCCTGAGGTCTTTGAGACCCTTGTCACCATGTTCTCAGGCTGTGAAAAATACCCTTGTCCATTTACAACAAAAAACAAATGAGGCATCACAAAACATTCAGGTGGGACACATGCCTGTGCAACACATCGCTCTGTGTTCTTGATTAAGAACCTCTCTGCTTTTCCTGATGACGAATTCAGTGTTCCGTGAGAACATTCTGACTCTCTATGCTCTTTGGTCCACTCTATGACAATCTTAGAGGACAACTTTTGATGTAGTTACCAGGTAGGGCTGCCAGATCAGCAAAACTGTTACTGTGACTCTTGGAAGAACCATTTCCATTTGGGAAACCAGATGAATAGCTATGAAATGAGGTGCTAGTCCCATGGGGCCAATGAATTCTTGAAATGTGGCTCATGCCATGGAGTTGCTGAGATTTGAATTCTATATTACTTAATAGCCAAACATGACTAGTAGCAATTCCATTGGACTCATCTCACAGAAAAGTTATGGGGCAGGAAGCACAAGTTCTCATGTAGATCACAGAAGTGCTAAGAATGATCATGACCCCCTCCAAAAGGCCAGCATAGTCTTAACATCCCTTGAGTGGCTGGGAGGAGTGAGATGCTGTTGCCTATGTGTTACTTTGGAGGGGAAAATGTAAGAGTGACCCTAGCAACCCCAGACCTCTGAAAACTTGCTAGATATGTAAAACCCCTAAGACCTTGCAGGCTGTATCCCCCATACTCCGAACTCATATTTCTTCTAAGATCATTGATGTTACCGACACACTTTTCTCATGCAGTTGTAGACTTGATGTCATTTTATAGCTGCCTGTGGAAAGTAGGTGAAGTAGTGAGTAATCACTTCACTTGTGCTAGGACTAGATCAGAAAATATTTAACCTGACTTATGTTTACAAAAAAAGCTATTTTCAGAGCTTAGATTTTCTGAACGAAATTCTCAGATAAAACAGAGCATTCCCCCATGCTATTTTTGTGGGAAATGTTCAATATTGAGTACTTCAGCCGCAACTTCCCCACCCCTTCCTCTGATGGCACATGAAAGATCTCCCTACCAAACATGCTGGAAGTGTGTTCATTAGGTAGAGAGCAGTGGAGACAGGCCATTTTCCTTATGTGAACCCATCATGTTTCTGAAATCGAGAGCACTGAGTTGTTTCTTTCAAAATAATTATTGTGAAAGAAAGGAGGTGCATGCCTGCATGCCATAGTGCCTGGATGGAGGGCAAAGGACAACTTTTCTTATCATGTGGGCTTCCAAGAATCAAGCCCAGGCTGCCAGGTTGCAAGCAAGCACCTTACCAGTGAGCAATCTTGCTGCTCTGTTCCTTTTATTGTTGAATTGACATTGATTATGGTTTGAGGAAAGAGTTGCTGGGAATGTACTGAACCATTTTTTGAGGTCTCACTACTTTAGGGACAACTAGTCACTGGTTGAGTGACAGCGGTGTGCTGCGTTCATAGTAACAGAGAAGGAAGAGTGAATTAGGACACAGGAACTGACAAGTGGAGAACACAGATCACAGTGGGGAATGAAATAAGTCAGGGCAGAACGGGGGGCAGAGCCAACAGATCTCTGCACAAGTAACCCGTGATTCTTTTTTAAAAACCATTTAAATTCTGGAGAGAGCAGGTACACGTGTCATGGCACTCGGGTGGAGGTCAGAAGTCAAATGGCAGAAGTCAGTTATCTCCTTCCACTATGAGGCCTACAAGGACAGAAGTGTGCTCAGGTGCCTCCACCCAAGTCATCTTGCCAGCTCATAACCCATGATTTGTAAGGCAACTAGGTTACAAAACTGTCCCTGGGAACTTAGGTGTCAAAGAGGGTGACAGAGGCAGAAGGGAATCCTCTCAGCAAAGAGTTAAAGCAGGTAGGTCCAAAGTGCAAGTCACAGCGACACTCAGAGGGAGGAGGCAGGTGGTGACATCAGAACAGAAGGATGGCCAGCAGTGTTTGGAACAGGCCTGGATGCAGCCCGAACGTCAGACTTCAATCCCTGTCTCAGGAAACCTCAAACATGAGGAGTTCCAGAGGGACAGAACAGCCAAGGGATGAGATATTCCTGTAACGACACCCTTCTCAGAGCATTTGCTAGGAAAGGGCTATAGATAACACTCCCAGAATGCTTGCACCTGTGGTCTGTGAGATACGTGGGGGTATCACTCTGAGAAACAGCTTAACAGCACGGCAGTTCCTATTCTTTGCTACTATATATTTTAAAATTAACATGAAATTCAGCATCTTCACTGGCATAAGGTCCCTCTACATTGTTGGGCTTCCATTACCCCAAATCCTGTTTATTAGGGATAAAAGACCCAAGATAGAAAATGCCATCCTCTAGCAGACATAGAGCTTGAATGGTGAGAGGAGCACGGAGCGTCACACACAAAGACAGCCTGGTTGTTCCCTGTCTGCTCTCTTCCCATGCCTCACTGTCACTTCTATGTAGAGGATCCAGCGCCCTTCACCAGCCCTCCTTCACACAAAGCAGGTTGCCCATGGAGACAGTCCATGCCTCCCTCACAGCCCACTGCACAGCAGCCTGTTCCCGTGCCTTGGCCTAGATCTGTGTGGCATATCGGTTAAAGGGCCAGGGCTTAAGTCCCAACTGCTGTCAATGAGATCTTGGGGGAGACTTGGCCTTTTCCATGCCTCAGTTCTGCCTCACGATCCCTGGGGCAGCAGTGGTGACTCACTGTGTGGAAAAGTCTGAGCTGCACCCCGGTCAGGATGGCAAAAATCCACAATACAAACAACAACGAATGCTGGAGAGGATGTGGAGAGAGGGGAACTCTCCTACATTGCTGGTGGGAATGCAGGCTCATACAGCTACTCTGGCGAGCCATCTGGAGATTCTTAAAGAAATTAAAGATTGAAATGCCATATGACCCTGCGATTCCACTTTTGGGTATAACCCCCCATATAGCAGAGGTTCACCTCGATAGCACAAGCACAATCATGTTCATAGCAGCACTGTTTACAATAGCAAAGACATGGAATCAACCCAAATGTCCAACAGTTGACGAGTGGATAAGGAAACTGTGGTACATCTATACAATGGAGTACCACTCAGCCATCAAAAATGATGAATTACTGGAATTTGCCAGGAAATGGATGTCATTAGAAACAACTATATTAAGTGAAGTATCCCAGACCCAGAAAATTAAGCTCCGTATGTACTCCCTAATAGGTGGCTCCTAGTACCAAACCCACCCAGCCCATCTTGAGACATTCATAGGTAAATCTATGTATTACCTACAGTAATTGCAAGGATTATGAACAGGAGGGATGGGGTTCGAGGGCCACACCAGAAACAAGGAGAGAAGTGACCATGTTACAGTACAGAAAATAGACGTCCATCAAGGACTGCAAGAAAGTAAGGTGACACCTGGTTAAGTTCACAGACATTCATTCCTGATCATTTACAACTAAGGGGGTATGAACTCACCAAAAGGGGAGGGCGTATAGTCCGGCAGATTAAAAAGTAACCATTTTGCAAATGGGTGATTGACCCCTCCCATTGCCAAATGCCATATGACCCTGCGATTCCACTTTTGGGTATAAGTATTACATCTACCTTTGAATGCACTCTTATAATAAGACTCCAGTTTAACAGCTTTTTGTCTCTGGCCAGGAGGTGACATACAGTGCCCATCACGATGGAGTGAAGGGCATTGCAGGAGCAACAAAACTGCAAAAGAAAATCAACAAACCACTATCCAGAACTTCAGAGACTCTATATCAACCACCTAGAACTAGGCCAGACTAATCTCTCCTCATCCTGAAGCTCAGGGACATTTGCGGAAGAGGGGGCGGTAAGAGTGTAAGAGCAAAAGGATGGGAGGAGCAATGATTTGCAAGATACTCCACACAAGTTAGGGCTGAAGCAATCATAATTGGACATTGCATGCCTGGCGCAATGTCCAACACACTATTGACCTCACCAAGTCTAGCATCTGCTAAAGGCACCAAGATCTTTGGAGGCAAGGGATTGACAGCCACAGTAGTGTTCCTGTGCTTAAGGGGAACACAGGAAAGGGTTCAGGGAAATGCCACTGGGTCCTTATATGTCATCGGAGAGGAGGGCCCAGAGGAGATTCAGGCATGCACAAGAAAGGACTCTGGAAATTGGGGCAGGAGGCACGGGGGGGATGGGGAGGGAGGGATGAGGGGAGGGGGAGCAGGGGGTTCGGGGGGAGGAGGAGGGAGGGAGGGAACTGGTGTACCTATTAAGTTTGTATGAGCTGAAATAATAATAAAAATGTATTAAAAGAAAAAGAAAAGTCTGAGCTGGCTTTGGTGTATAGGCCACTGCAGGAAACAAGGCAAAAACATGTCTCGTGTGATTTTGGCCCCACTATGGACTGATGACGCTGTGAGACACGCTAAAGTTGACCCCTCCCCCCAACGCTCTGAACTGCTCTGGCAACTTATCATTAAAGCAGTTTGTTGACAGGCAAAACAAGTCACACCAGAAACGACAAAGCAGAATTGAGTACATCCCAGTGATCATGCAAAGGGCCCCAAGCAAAATGCCTTATGAACTCTGGGAATTTGCTGAGGGCTTGAGGCAGCCTGGAGCGCATCACCTGAGCCACATGTCAGTCCACATTCCTAGGCTACCATGAGATCATTGTCTGCCGCAAGGGATGTCTGTTTCTGAAGTTCATGGCCTATGGCATGGGGTGTAAGGTGGCCGGCAATGCCTGCTGCTGTGCTCCGGCTGGCTGCTGCTGGAGCTGCGTGGGCTACAGCCTGGCCAGCCGGGCAGAACGAGATTGCTCAAGACCCATTTCTATGGTCTGCTGGGGAAAGGTGCCCTCAGATCCGCTGTGTGTGGAAGTCACATTTCCCAAGAAGGCCTGGGGACGTTGGGCAGTGACTGGAGGTCGGAGAGGGAAGCAGGCATCGGAATCAGCTCAGTCCCACTGCAGGGCTCATGCTCCCAAGATTGCCCCATGAGTGAGGACTCTGGGACCAGGCCTCCATCTGGGAAAGCTTGCGGCTTCTGACTGAGGCTACAAGGTCAGCAAGGGGCATCTTCCTGTCTCTCTCTCCCCTGTGCTCCATCACAAACTCACCCTAGTGCATCCAGATTCCATGCTCTGATTTTTACATGGGCGTTGGGATCTGAATTCAGGTCCTCATGCTTACACAGAAGCACCAACCGAGCTGTGTCCCCAGCCTGGAGCCCGTTTCCTGTTACCATAGAACTCAGGAGACAGGATAAGGGTCCTGAGCTCAAGACCAGTTTCAACTACATTTTGACTCCCTTTCATAAAAAATGATGAAAGAGGGGAGGCGAGATAGCTCAGCATGTTAAAGTGCTTGCGGCCAAGCTCGTTGACCTGAGTTTGATTCCAGAAGGAGACAACTGACTCCCACATGTTGTCCTTTACTTCCTCACTTCCTCACACATGTGTCTACACACACGCAAACACACGCACACACACACACAGAGTAAACAAATGAAAGAAAACTTCAGAATGAGTCTTTATGAAACAACGTTGAGATTTACTAGGGATCTGAGAACCAAATGTTTGCGTTGAGTAAGACGCGGAGTGTGAGGCTTGTTAAGAACAGACAGCAGCCAGGTGCGGCCCTGAGAGCCTGTAGTCCTAGCTGCTGGGAGAGCGAAGCAGGAGCTGCAGTTCAAAGTCATCCTCTCAGCAAGTTTCAGGCCAGCTTGAACTACGGTGCACACCATCTAAGACAACGAAAGTAGTAGCACCCAAGGTTGGAGGCAGGCGTCTCAAGATACAGTCATATTTGTCTGAGCATGCACACAAAAACACATGCATGCATGCACTCAAGCACTGTTGTGTGTGTGTGTATGTGTGTGCACGTGTGATTCTTTGACCTTTGAAGTTACAGTGCTTGAAGGATTGAAATCTTGCGGGGAGATGCTTTGGCGCGCAGGAACTTTGGCGAGGTCCTGGAAGCACGATTGGTGCACTTGCCTGGGGTGTCGGAGGCTTTCAGTCTATTCTCAGCACTGCCACCCAAAAAGACTTGCAGTACGTGGTGACCCCCCACCATAATGCCAGAACTGGAGTGGTGGAGGCAAGAGGACTGCTGTGAATTGTGGGCTACCCTAGGCGACACTGTGACTTCTGGCCAGCCCCTCCTACCTGCTGATACTTCTCTTTGGTAAATGAGATGATGAGGTGGTTTATGAAGTATATCTATAGGTTTACTGGAGGAGAAGATCAAAATCTAGGCCGACACTTTTCTCAGTGAAGAGATCGTAGTTCTTCCTAAGCAGTTTGGAAGCCTTGGAGGAAGCACTAAGCCAGGTCCAGGGTAGAGGGACTTCGCTCCTTTCCCAAGCCCTCTTAGGTTTTGCTGTCTCTCAGTCCTACCTCAGAATGTCACCAATGATGGAGAACCAAACCCATGCGGTGTCTCTCTGTTTTTCTCTCTGGGTTTACTTGAGAAGGGACACTCATGACTTTCTGGCAGAGGTGGGGGAGTGAATTTCATCTTGACATTCCGGCCTGCGGCTCCTCTTTGCAAGCGACCCTGCATGTCAGAGCCCGGGTCACTGGGACAAGCTCTCTGTCTATGGTGGCCAGGTCTGAGGGGCCAGACTGTCTTCCCTCAGCCAGGGCAGGGATCCCCCCAACAGTGAGAGCAGCTCTTGCATGAGGTTTTCCTAGAGACACATTCAAACTTCCCTACATAGGAAACCACATCGTCTGTCCCAAGTCCAGCTCAGAGAACAAGTGGGCTTATTGGATTTACCTGCAGGAGCATGGGTAATAGGGATGTAGTCTCCCCCAAACCTCCATAATGGAGTCCCCTTCCCTTTTCATGACATTCTGCCTTCTGTGTACTCTTTCGCCTCTGGAGACCACGAGACCACATGCTCCTGGGGCAGAACTGTCTACAGGTGGGTGGGCAGAAGCAAGTGGTCTGGGTCCCACGTGAAGTTGGAGGCCCCTGTCCACTCCCAGGAGTGGATGCTGACAGGCCAATCTTGTGAAGGCAGGTTGCAGGTAAACACAGCTGCTCTTATAAGGTGGTGCTAGCCCTGCTGTGGTCTAAAGACAGCACTGCAGGGTGACTGAAGACCAATGAGGACACAGCGTTGAGGTTCTGAGTGCTGGGAATTCAAGGCTCTTTTCTAGAGTCACAGGACAGCCTTCCAGAGAAGCCAAGAAGGTCCTTCCCTTCCCTGAGAACCTTATTGAAGGTAGGTGTGGGAGAAAAGCGGAAACCTTGGCCAAAAAGGGAGACAGCAAGTGCCCCCTTGTTCAGACAAATGGGGCGCAAATGGAAAAGTACCCTCCACAGCTCACTTGCTGAGGGCGAGATGCTTTGAAATGCCGATTGGGCATTTCCTTCTGAAGCTTATGACTTGCAAAATGTTTTTGGTTTGTAATTAGCATAGAGAATAATGGAATCCATGATGAGATTATCAATTCACTTTGTCTTATGCATACACACATACATATAATAACACACCTGCTCAGACTGCTTTCATGCAAGTATACAATGTGCTTTGAGAATATACCCTCCTTATTGTTTGGCATTTTCCTCAGAACAAACAGCTAACATTTTGGAATTACCATGTTAGAACTGTTGATGATGTTCCCTCTGAGACAGAGAGGGCTAGGATGCAAGTGCCTGTCCACATGCCCTCTGAGGTGCCTGGCCCTGTGTCTTCTTGTGGGGCCTGGAAGTCTGGGGGCGCTAGGGAGTACAGGCTGAGGAAGATTAGAGGAGGGGCAGTCCATCTAGGCAGCCAAGGGGGACTCGGTCAGCCATGCTGGGGGGAGGCTTTCTGGTGATGCCTCCAAGTCGTCCATGCTCTTGTAAGTAACCCTCACCCATACTCCTGTAGGGAAGCCCGATAAACTCTTGGTAATCATTATTTTGTTCATTTGGAGACTTTTATTTGAGGAGAAAGACCGTTGGGTGCTGTCTCACCAGGAAACATATTCACATAGCACCCCCTCCCCCACATACCCTACTTCCACCCTCCCCTTCGAATTGAAATGTGTTTATATATTTATTTAGAGAGCAGGCCTGTGCATGCCCTGGCACATGTGTAGAGGACAAAGAACTTTGGAAATAAGTTCTTCTGTTCCATTTTGTGAACTCCTGGGATGGAATGCAGGTGACCAGATTTGCATGCAAGTGCCTGTACCACCTGGGCATCTTGCCTCCCCATCAGTGTTTATTAGGGAACTGACATCCTTCTCAAGCAACTTTAGCTGAACGCCAGGGTGTGGGCGCCCCCTTGTGGGCACGTTTGGAATCTCCGTTGCTCAACGCTGATAGCACTGGGTTTGCCTGCTGCAAGCTACTGGAGCTGGGCTGGCTTGTCATGGTTTGAATGTGAGTTTTCCCCCACAGGCTCCTGTGTTTGAATGTTTAGTTGACTTTAAGATAGAGTCTTTAAGAGATGGAGTCTTGCTGGAGGAAGGCAGTCAGAAGGGGTGCGGCTTGAGTTGAATCAGCCCTACCCTACTTCTAGGAAGGTCTTCTCTGGCAGTTGGCATTTTGCAGCTCTCATGGTCCATGACGAATGTGACCTAGGCCTCCTCCAACTTCTGCCACCACCCACGCCTTTCTCACTGTGAGGGACTGTTTCTCCCCTCTGGAACCACAAGCTGAATGAATCCCCCCTTTCTTCCATTTAGTTGCTTGACTCTGGGTGTTCTCTCACAGCAACAGAAAAGACTACCTGGTACATGGCTGATGGATGGATGGCATTGGACCCAGAGACAAACGAGTGTGTGTGTGTCACCCGTGCCTTCTGTGACAAACTCCTGAAGTAGCCAACAACCTGAGACCCAGGGCAGCGGCTCAGCAAACGTCAAGGCTGCCCCCATGTGACTTGGAGTCACTGGTCTGTCTACCTCTAGGGAAGGAAGACAGGGTCAGGTGTGGTCATGACGCAGTGCAGTTTCCTTCCTCTGGAGCCCAGGGGCTCAGGGCCAGTACAGCTGCCACATGCCTCCACAGTCCAGAGCCCCGTCCTCAGGCCTCAGGCTGAGTGCAGCATGCGATATACTCTCTCCTCCAGGTTTTTAACAGGGCACAGAATGCACAGGTAAAGTGTCAAATACTTCAGATTTCCAGCCTCTGTGTCAACACGAGGATTCCAGGAGAATTGCAGAGTGTCTTCACCTGGGGTCCAGGGCAACTTCGTCATGGCAGACTCTCCCCTTCCACTCCCTGCTGGATCACCGGTACTGGCATCCTGTGTTCCTCCAAGGGTAATCGTGATGAGAAACGATGGGTTATGGACATATTTTGAGGTTCTGAGTACTCAACACATTTTAGGAGTCACTGATTCAGCAAAAAGGGAGCAGAAAAGGCACAGTCGGTGATGTTCACCTTACGTGGTCCTAGTTTCAGTTCTAGTGTTTTGCCTCTATCTAAACACTACACTTGCATGTGTATTTTTCTGTGATATTCTGATGTTATCCGTTGCTGACTTCCTGCTGTGTGAGAAGCACTGTGATTCACCAATGTCTTCCTCTCTATATACATGCATTTAAGCCCTGGATTATGGAAATTATCATACCTGTACAAGAATACAGACAATACAGTAAGCCTCATACACTCATTTTGTATTTAAATAATTTTTAATTTTTTCTTAGTCTAACAAGCATATTGTATACATATCCCTGCATCTCTCCTTCCTTTCTCCCCTTCCTTCCCTCTCTCCCGTCTCTTCATCTATCCATCCTTCTCGCTCCCACTTTCCTGCTTGTTCACTCCTATGGTTCCCAGGCTTTGCTCTGGATTGTCTACTATTGTGGAGGTTCAGGCTTCTGAGGAAAAGGGTTGTTCAGGTGCAGCTGTGAGTAGTGACATGTACTTTGGTGGCAGAGTTTTCAGTCAGCATAAAGTGGGGCAGAGATGAGTGTTTGAGTTTGATCTGGGAGTGGGGCTGGGAGCAGAGGTACAGCAGCACTGTGGGGATTGATGCAGAATTAAGGTGGTCTGTGGGTGGAGCAAGGGGGCCTGTTAGTGGGAGGGAGGGGCGATCCCAGAGGGGGTGCTTGGCATTTCAGTGGCAGAACCACAGAAGTGTCCAGCTGGGCTGTGAGCACTTAGGAAGGAGTTGGGGGTAAGCTGGCGCTCAGAATCCGCCTTAGGGTGGAGTCGGTGCAGTGGCAGGGTGCACTGAGGTAGTAAAGCAGAGTTTGAAGGGGCTATGGGAGGAGCAGGGTGGGTATGTGAGTTCTGGGATAAGACATGAGGGCAGGGCTGTGAGTGATGATATCAGGTGGGGGAGTCAATGCTGCAAGTGTGTGTGTGTGTGTGTGTGTGTGTGTGTGTGTGTCACAGGTTGGTGAGGCAGAGCTGCGGGCGGGGTTATGGCAGAAAGAGAGCAGTTCTGTGATTGGTTAGGTAGAATTCGGGGGCATGACTTTGAGAACTGACAAAGTGGGCAGGCCATGAGGTAGGATTGGAGCGTGACTGTGAATGCTGATATATGTGGGCAGGGCCATCATATAGCGTTGGGGCGTGGTTTATAGTGCTGACAAATGTTGGGCAGGGCCATGAACTGGTTGGGGGGATGGCTATGAGTGTGCTGAAGGTGGGCGGGGCCACACAAACACTGAGACTATAGGAATGCAGAGAGAATTGTGATTCCTGACGGTTGGCTTCTGGCAGGAGAAACCCTAGAGAGAAGATACATGGTAGAGAAGGGTGTTGGGCATGGGAGAAGCAGGACGGGTCTACCTTTGGTGAGGTGTGAGTGGGCGTGGCTATAAATACTGACTTGGGAGGGCAGGACCGTGAGATTGCTAAGACCAGGTTGTGAGTGGTGACAAGGTCAACACATTGGAATTTTGATTCTGGCCAGAACAGGGCTGGCTGTTTGGGGAACAGGGCAGGAGGCTCTTTACTAGAGTCACAGGACAGCCTTCCAGAGAAACCATGCCGTCGCTGAGAAGCTTCCAAAGGCAGGTGTGGTTGAAAAGCAGAAACCCTTCTTAGGTCAGAGAGGAAAAGAGCAAGGGAAGATAGATAGTGAGCAAGTGCACTCCCATGTTCAGACAAATGGGGTGCAAATGGAAAAGGACCCTTCACAGCTCACTTGGTGAGGGTGAGATGCTGAAAAACTGATTGGGCATTTCCTTCTGAAGCTTATAATTTGCAAAATGTTGTTTGATATTTAGCACGGGAAATAATGGGTTCTGTGATACTCTCAATATACTTTGTCTTATACATATATATACCTGTAATACACATATCTATTCAGGCCACTTTCATGAATGTGTATAATGTACTTTGAGAATCTTCCTGGTGATAGACAATGCTACCATGCTACCTCCTCCCTTTTCAGCCCTCCTCATGAAAATGCTATTTATATTTATTTAACGGTATTTATTTAGTGTGTGTGTGTGTGTGTGTGTGTGTGTGTGTGTCTGTATATGTGTGTATCAGAGGGCACTCTGTGTCCCTGTGGAGGACCAAGGGTGACTTTGGGAATCATCCTGAATTGCTTCTATCTCCTTTTTGCTTCCCTCTGGGATTTCCCAGGCTCTGTGCTCCAGGGCCTGAAGTAGAAGCTACCACTGTTTCTGCCTAGTGTTTTTTGTGTGACACCTGGGATCGAAACTCAGGATCTGTTTGGGAGGCAGGGTCTTAAGCCCTGAGCCATCTCTCTAACCCTTATTTATTTATTTATTTATTTACAGACAATTCAAGCTTAAGATAAGTGATATAGGGCAGGTGACATTGTGAACTGTCTGGGAGGACTACCCGGGTTGGGATCACACTACCCCTGGACCTTGGGGTTTTTACTGCACCTCCTCCACCTAGGAATTTGTGTGTCTTCTACACATGTGCCCTAGCATCCATAGGTAGCCCTGCAGTAAAACCAAATAAATAAATAAATAAATAATAAGAGCATTTAAATGTTATCTGTTTGACTAGAGAGATGGCTTAGGGGTTAAGCCATCTCTTCCCTCTGGGATTTCCCAGGCTCTGTGCTCCAGGGCCTGAAGTAGAAGCTACCACTGTTTCTGCCTAGTGTAGTAGGCCCTGCAAGTAGTAGGCCCTGAGTTCAGATCCTGGATCCTATGTAAAGATGCCAGGTGGTGGCCTTTACTTCCAGCTATGGAAAGCAGCACCTGAGAAACTCCTGAGCAAGCAAAGAGGAGGTAGCTCAATCCAGGCTATTTTCTGAAGTTGCCCTTCGGCCACTTGATACACGCAGTGCCCTCTGACACACACACACACACACACACACACACACACACACACACACACAACATGTAAGCAATAAGGAAAAAAAGAAAGAAAA
This sequence comes from Typhlomys cinereus, assembly GCA_023101885.1. NCBI lineage: Eukaryota > Metazoa > Chordata > Mammalia > Rodentia > Platacanthomyidae > Typhlomys > Typhlomys cinereus. The sequence goes on along the minus strand of JALPQD010000819.1, from coordinate 162,958 downwards.
AAAAAGAAATTGTATTTGTTTTTGTTTTCTAGAACTGTCATAGCAAAATACTTGTACCACAATCATATCTTAGTTTTTGAGGGAGAATCTGAAATCAAAGCACCAGCAGGCTGCACACTCTGAAAACTGGTGAAAAATAGCCCTTTTCGACGCCTCCAAGCTTCTATGCTTCTCTGGCACTCTATGAAACATTGGTTCATCCCTCAATCTTTACATATACCTCTTTGAACTTGGTTCAATTGTTTCACTTTGTGATTTCTGGATGGATCACATATGGGCATGTTTCATGAAAGTGAGTGGACCTCTTTAGCAATTTTATCTGCCCCATCAGCGTGTTTCCTAGGGAAATGGGTTTCTTCTTAAACAGCTTTAGTTGAACACCAGGGCTTTGATGCCCCCTGGTGGACACTTTTGGAAAAATTGGTTGCTCAGTGTTGATAGGAGCACTGGGTTCCCCCTGGTGGACACTTTTAGAAATCCCTGCTGCTCAGAGCTGATGACCATACTGGACAATACCTACTGGACACTTTTGGAATGTCTGTTGCTCACTGCTGGTAGCAGGACTTGTCACCTTCTGGTGGACACTTTTGGAAAACTTTGCTGTTCAGTGCTGATGGTAGTTCAGGGTACCCCTTGGTGGACACTTTTGGTATGTCTTCTGCTCACTTCTAGTAGCAGGATTTGTCGCCTCCTGGTGGACACTTTTGGAAAACCTTGCTGTTCAGTGCTGATGGTAGTACAGGGTGCCCCCTGGTGAACACTTTTGGTATGTCTTCTGCTTACTTCTAGTAGCAGGATTTGTCGCCTCCTGGTGGACACTTTTGGAAAACTTTGCTGTTTAGTGCTGATGGTAGTACAGGGTGCCCCCTGGTGGACACTTTTGGTATGTCTTCTGCTCACTTCTGGTAGCAGGATTTGTCGCCTCCTGGTGGACACTTTTGGACAGTTGGCTGTTCACTGCTTGTAGCAGGGTTTGGCTCCTTGTGGACACTTGTCTGGTGCTCACTGCTGGTAGCAGGATTTGGCGATCCTTAGTGCACACTTTTGGAAAATCCTGCTGCTTAGTGCTTAAAGCAGTACAGTGTACACCTTCGGAAATTTCTGCTGTTCATTGCTGATAGTTGAACTTGGCTTCCCCTTGTGGACACTATTGGAAATCTCTGCTGCTCAGTGCTGTTGGCAGCACTGAGTGCCCCCTGGTGGACACTTTTGGAAAACCCTGCTACTTGGTGCTTATAGCAGGACTTGGCACCCCCAATGGACTCTTTTGGAAATTCCTGTTGCTCAGCATTGATGGCAGAACTGATGGACACTTGGTGCTCCCTGGCGGACACTTTTGGAAAAATATCTACTGCACCCTGCTGATAACAGAACTTAGCACCCCTGGCATATACTCTGAAACCTTTCCTTCTCAGTGCTGACAGCAGCACATGGTGCCCCCTCATGAACACTTTTCGAGGTCTCTGCTGCTCAGTGGTGATAATAGCTCTGGGTGTCCCCTTTGTGTACATTTTTGGAAATTCCCATTGCTCAGTGTTGATAGTAGCACTGTGCTTGCCTGTGGTAAGTTCTGCTGGAGCTGACCTGGATGAAACAATGGATGGCATGAAGGAGAATCATGAGTTGGACAGGACAGGAAAGGGAAGCTTGGAGAAGTATAGGGAAAGGAGTGGAGGGACAGAAAAGCTGCTGGATGGCAAAGGCAAACAAGTGTGTGTTTGTGTATGTGTGTGTGTGTGTGTGTGTGTGTGCGTGTATGCGTGTATGACAGGTGTCTTCCATGATGAAATAATTTCATAAGGTAGTCAATAGTTTGTGACTTAGGACAGGAGCTCAGCAAACATAAAGGCTACCCCCATGTTACATGGAATCACAAGTCTGTCCCCTCATGTCCCATGGGGCCTCAAGTCTACATCTAAAGAAGTAAGACAGGATCAGATGTGGTCATGACATGATTCAATTTCCTTCCTCTGAAACCCTGAGAGATCAGGGGCACAAATCCCCACAGTGGTCCCCACCTAGCTGTGTCCATCCACACTCTTGAGACAGCTGGAGAACAGGTTCCCCTTCCTGCCTAGGAGGGGTCTGGAATAATCACTCGAGGGAACTACGTGCTAGGTGCTCAATACATGTGTGGACCAGCAGCTGCCCAGGCTCCTGGGGACAGCGTTTCACATGCTCCCACAGTACAGAGCTCTGTCCTCATCACTGCAGGGCAAGAGTGTCCTCACAGTTCCCGGGGGAGTTCAAGTGTCCCCTGACCTATTAATTATCTAAATTTGACTTGTTTGTAAAGTTGCATTTGTTTTCCAGGGTTGTCCTAGTAAAGTACTTGAAAGTACTTGTACCACAGACTATATGGCTTAGACAACAGTGTCTTATAGTTAAGGAGGGTAGAATCTGAAATCAAGGTGTCATCAGGTCACACTCTGGAGGATGTTTCTCATAGCCTCCAAGCTTCTGTGCTTCTCTGCCAATTTCTGACACTCTAATGCATCAATTCATTCCTTTGTCTTTACATGTAACTCTTTCCTCCATGTGTCTGTATCTATTCCTCCCTTGTGTATATGTATGTACATACATGTTCCTGTGTGTGTGCTTATGTGTGCAGGTATCCCGCTCTCTCTTTCTCTCTCTGCACAATAAGGCACTTGAGGTCCTCTTGTGGAGGTCCAAGGGTGATGTCAGGAATTATCCTGGGTTGCTCTGCCTCCTTATTGCTTTGCTCTGGGGTTTCTCAGACCATGATTTCCAGGACCAGATATGTAGGCCACTGCCACTTCTTCCCAGTATTTTTACATGGGATCTGAACTCAGGTCCTTTTGCTTGTGAGGCAAAGGTTTGAACCCCTCAGCCATCTCCCCAGACCCTACTTTTTCTTTTATAGGTTAAGCATTTAACTTTCATTTTGAAGTCTGAAATTTCACTTTGATTTCGGTTTTCTGTGGGCTAATTATGATATGTGACATGCATGTGACTGTATTTTTATATCTGTGCTAATTAGAGCTTGACAAGTTTCTGTGGTTTGGTGTATATTATTCATTTTGAAAGATTCTCAACCACTGTGAGTTCATGTGTGCATGTGTACATTCATGTGGAGGCCAGAGTTCAGTGCCACATGTCTTCTAAAATTATTTTTCCCTTATATTTATTTAGAGACAAGGTCTATAATTGAACCTGGAGCTTGATGATTTGGCTGATGACTGGCCAACAAGCCCCAAGGAACAAGCTCTTGTCTGCTTTCCCAACACTGGGATTACTGGTGTGCACTGCCATACCTGGCTTTTTTATGTACTGATGGGAATCAAACTCAGGTCTTCATACTTGTATGGCAAGAGCCTTTGCACCTGAACCTTCTCTCTAGATCCCCAATTTTCCTCTTTTTGTAAGGATACCAATTATAGATTAGAGCTCCTCTTGCCTCAATTTTAACTTGGTTACCTTTATAAAGACCTTATTTTGAAATAATGACATATTTTAAGGCACTTTAATATATCCTTTGGGAGGTCAATAATTCATATAATGGAAGAGAACAGAAGAGGCATACATATCACATATACAGATCACCTCCTTGCACCTTTGTACATTGCCTTTTATTTTAGTTGTTTCTAGTATCAGTTCTGATACTTTGCCTCTATCTATATCCTGTGCCTGTATCTATGGTTGTTATCTGTTGTTTTTGACTCTAGACACTGTCTGCTGACTTCCTGCTCTGAGAGTTAAGATTATACTTCATTATCTCTTTATATGTCCATATTTTTGACTCTAGATTATGGAAAATGAACAAACCTATATAAGAGTACATAAATTAATATAAGAAACTTCCTGTGCTCATTGATGACATAATCAGTTATTAACTAGTGGTTAATTCTATTTCATCTTTTTCTGGATTTCTATTGGCTACTTTGTATCTTTATTATAAAATATTTTATTTAAAAATATTTTATTTGAGATCAAGAAAGAGATAGATAGAGAAGAGGGGGGAGGAGGTGTCCATATATGCCATATGCCACAGTGTGGAGGTCAGTGAACAATTTCAGAAGTTAGTTCTCTCTTTCTACCATGTGTGGACTCTAATGGTTGAACTGCATGCAGGCACCTTTACCCACTGAACTACCTCACTGGCCCAATGCTTTTATTCTTGATTATTGGGGACAATCATGTACTTTCTCTTTTTGTCTGTGTTTGTTGGAGACAAGGTCTCTCACTGTAGCCCAGGTAGGTATGGAACTTTCTGTCATTCTCTCACCTCAGCCTCCTGAGTGCTACCATGTCAGAATGTACTTTCTCTTTTCTGTACTTTTCTTTAACTGGAGAAGAGGTTGACAAAACGTGTTATATAACCTAACTCTGCTCTATCATGGACAATGACTTTGAACCTCTGATCCTCATCTTTCTACGTTCTGGTCTAGTTAGGATGGCTTTTCAGAGATGGGACTAGGTGCTGGCTCATTATAGTTTCAAGTCAAACCACTGGATATGGAATTCCTGACAACAGACATGTGCTGCCCATTCCATGCAATTTTTTAGAAAACTCGCAGCAACTAAAAGCTCTTCTTATGCTTGGGAAGTAAAACTGTTGATGTGAAAAGAAGATCCCCATGGTGGATGACAGCACTTTATAGCTGCATTTGATCTTTGGCATAATTAAGTGTTTGCATTTTGTTACAGTCTGGCCAATTTGAGAGGCACTTTGTTTGTGATAGTTTGACTCTGGCAACTGTATTCGTTACAGTACAATGCAGGGCTAGGATTTCATTTCCATTTCTGTATAGTGTTATGAACCTCATGCTGCTCAAAATCAGATGGAACACATTTTCTCATAGCCTTTGTCTAAATTTTATCATGTTCTAGTTTGCTTTCTAGTAAACCATAACTCTATGGTTTTTTTGTTTTGTTTTGTTTTCCTGGACTTTCTAATTATACTTTATTTTAGAGTCCCGTTAGTTTGTAGCCTATCTATTTATTCGGGAAATTTACTTTCTTTGCATTCTAGTTTGAGTTTGCCATGGCCTAGCTGTGGGAATTGCTTCTGTGTGCATCTCCTGAGGGCTGCTGCTCTGATGTTTGCTGGGGATGCTGGGCTCTACCCAAATTGCACTGCAGCCTCCACAACTGGAGGACAATGTGAAGGAGACACTATTGGGCCCACCAAAAGCCTGTCTTCCCCCATTCCTTAGCTTTCAAGTTATTTTTCTAACATCTTTAGCAATCTGTCCATTTCCTCTGATCCATTTTTATAACAGTGAAATGCCGGTGGTCCTCATTTCTCATTCTTATATTTAGTTTTACATTTCCTTTTATCTCTCCTATGGTGGCAAACCTTCTACATGGTATTGTGTAAGGATAGAACCTACTCTTTTTATAACCTTCCTCTCATGTGACTGCTACTCACATCGAGTATCAGAGCATTACAACACTTCTGGAGACTTTGGAGATAATGCTGATGGTCATTGGTTTTCTGATATGGTAACCCAGGCTTTCCTGGAAGTTACTACATATCCCAAGTCAGACTCAAACTCATGGCAGTCCTCCTGCCTCAGTGTCCTGAAACCCAGGATTGGCTTTTTCATGGTTATTTTAATTTGTTATATTTTAAAATTAAATGTGTGTGTGTGCGTGTGTGTGTGTGTGTGTGTGAGAGAGAGAGAGAGAGAGAGAGAGAGCAAGCACTGTATGTCCATGTGGAGGACCAAGGATGATTTCAGGAATCATCCTGGATTGCTTCTACCTCCTTTTTGCTTTGTTCTGAGATTTCCCAGGCTTCACCTATCAGGGTCAGAAGTGCAGAGTGATGCCAGTTCTGCCTGTTTTTTTGTTTGTTTGTTTTAAGTGGACCTGGGATCTGAACTCAGTACCTTTTGCTTATGAGGCGGAGTCTTAATCCCTGAGCCATCTCTCCAGCCCTTCACAATTATTTTTTAAAATATTTTAAAAGAAGGAGGATATATGGTGAACACAGAGCTGTGTCACCTCCTTTGCTATCACGAGAATTAAAATAATTTTTTAATAAATAGAATAAATAATTTTTCAGGAAAAAAATGGAGCAATCCTTTCAGTGAAGGCTTTTTTTTTTTCTTTCTGTTGCTGCTACAGCTGGACTTGGCTCAGCCAGAGATCAGCTTTTTTCCTTGGGTGGCTACATTAAATGACTTATCAAAATGACATGTAATCATGTGTTATTTTGGCCTAACCCAGGACAACCTTGAAGGGCTGGTGGAGCTGCAGACTCAGGTGGCTCTGCTTGCCCCTCTGTTTCAAAGTCAGCTTTCCGATGACTCACTTGCAAGAGATAACACGTGTACATTTCGTTTTGATTCATTCGAACTGGAAGGGAGCCAGTCATGGATTCTTTAAAATCCCAGAAACTTGTCTAATATTTTCTTGTGTAAATTTCCTATAAATTTTAAGTATTTTATTTGAGAGGCTAGGGGAATTGACACATGATGGAGGCCAGAGGACAAGTTTCAGAAGTCAGTTCTCTCTTTCCACCATGTGGACTTCTGGAGATCAAACACAGGTCTTCAGGTTTGTGAACAGGTACCTTACCCACTGAGCAATCTCACTGGCCTCAGTTAAATATTTAAGGTTTTAGTGAAAGCAGGCGTTCCTGTGTATTGAAATAAATGTTTAAGCACTTGGAAAACATCTAAAAGCTTGGCCTTTCACACCCTGTGGCTAGGTGGGAGCACTCTGTTTTCCTCAAACTAGACTATGTGTTATCTCTCAGCCTTGACTTTCATTTCTTCTCCTTCGCCATCTCTAGCCACTTCTGCATTTTGGCTTTTGACCCTCTGGTTGCAATGCAAGATCAACCTCAGCTGTGTCTGTACCCTAAGCTGAGCCATGGCCACAATCTTGGAAAAAATTTAGGGAGAAGGGATGCCGTCAAGTGTCCTTATTCCTTGAGTTTTCCCTACCCTAAATCTGGATGGGTGAATCAGGAAATGTGCTAAGTTGAAATGAGTCCACCAAAGAACTGCAAATGCTGTTAGAAACAGAAACCACCTGTGTGTTTTGTCTCATTTCCTTCTTAAGTTGACCATGGGGCTACTTTTTAAATTAGTGGCCTCTGGACAAGAACAGGTACAATCTGTCCAGGAAGGACCTTAGTTTACAAGTTCCTAAGCTGCATCTATTGCTATGTAGAAGTTTTATAAATGATGATAAAAGAGAGCAGCAGAGTAAACCTGCATTGGGGTTTTTGTTAACGTCACATTGTTTCCTGAAAATTAAGCCATAGTATGTGCATGCATATGTACGTGCACACGTGCACATGTGTGTTTGTGCTTGTTGGTGTGGGTGCACATGGAGTTCAGAAGTCAGCCTCAGGTGTTATTTTCCAGAAGCTATTCACTGTGTTTTTGAGATAAGGTCCCTCATTGAGGTGGGGTTCACACAGTAAGCTAGTCCAGTTGATCAGTGAGCCTTAAGGGTTTGCCTTTCTCCTCTATAGCACAAAGATTACAAGCATGCATAACTACTCCCAGCTTTTTGTGTTTTACACAGATGCTGGGGATTGAACTCGGGTGGGTACTCTTGTTTGAAAGGCAAACACTTTACAGATTCACCTAGTTCCCTATCTAAGCCTTGTGTGTGTGTGTGTGTGTGTGTGTGTGTGTGTGTGCCAGAGCCTGCGTAGCCATCAATGTAAAGGAACTGTCAGGTGGGTGAGGTAAGCTTGAGGCTACTTGGGCCTTTGGCTGGGGGGAAACCTATCCTGAGGGACTTGGCATGCTGTTGCCTGAAAAGAACAGGCAGAGACTGGTCCCTTCCTGGGACACTTGACAGGCTCTGCTGTGAGGCATGTTCCTCATGGAGAGTCACCCTGTCCTTCATTTCCTGGTGGAGTGACGTTGTTCCAGTGATTTAGCCTCTCTAAATTTCAATGTTTTGCTCCATAAAATGGGGAATGTTAGTAGCATATAACATGGTGTTAGTATGAGGAATGTTCTAGTTACTCTGCATTGTTGCGGATAAATTCACAACCAGACAGGTTATAGGGAGACAAGGGGTTTATTTTGGTTTACAATTGTCAGGTGATAGTTCCTTACCCAGCTTGGCAGGAGAGCTCACCTCAACACTGAGAGCTGGCCACACCATATCTACAGGACTGCTGAGAGAGGGACAATCCTTATTTTCAGTCCAGCATATCTGGCGAAGTATACAGAAGGATACCAACTTCCTTACCCAGTTCTCTCCCTCTTATCCACCTACCCTAGGGACTGCCCCCATGCTCCATGGGTGGGGTTCCCCGTAAATCAAGCAATATTCTGCAGGCTTTCTCAACTTAACTGAAGTCAACTACTGATTCTTTATAAATGTGCCCAGAGAGCCTTTGCTGCAAGCAGTCTGCAGCTCTCAGCTTCCAAGATGTCTGCGGTGACTTAGCCTCCTCCAGCTTTGGCCAGCCAGCCATGCCACCTCTGCTTTGAGAGACTGTACTTTCCCTCTGGAACCGTAAGCTGAATAAACCTCCCTTTCTCCCTTAAGTTTCTTGATTTTGGGTGTTCTCTCACAGCAATAGTTAAGAGTAACTGTTGCAGAAATTGGTACTGGGTAGTGGGGTATTGCTGTGAGATAAGGACAGCTGGTACCACAAAGTGAAATTGTTTGTGAAGCTGAGAGAAGTTGGTACCCAAAAGTATGGCCAATGCTGTGATGTGGCTAGTGTGCCTTTGGAACTGTTTGTTGGGAGAAATGTGGAGAACTTTGGGACTTTGTGCTGGGAAAGTCTTTGCATCTGAGCAAGGGTGCCAAATGGGCCTTTCTTGTGAGAGCTCAGAGGAGAGCAATGCTGTGAGAGACGGAGCAGTGGAAGCCCAGCTTGTGATGGTCCAGAGGGGAACAGAGACTGTGTTTGCAACTGGATGAGTGACACATGGAGCCATGTGAAGTTTTGCCCTCGTCCTGAAAGTTTGCCTGAAATTAGGTTGGAGTGCTTGGCAGAGGAAATTTCAAAGCAATGTAGTCTTGACAATGTGATATGGCTGCTTTTTAGTTGTCTTCAGAGTTATGAAAAAGAGCAAAGAATCAGGCAGGAAGAAGCAAAAACTGTAAGATCCAATGATGAAAAATACAATGGCAAACTTAAAGAGTTGAACCAGGAAGAAACAGAGAACAAAATGGTTGTTGAAGAGATTAGCTCCATTTGTAAATCAAAGCCTGCTCTCTGTTTGGATAATAGGAGAGGCCCTAGCTTGAGGGCAAGATCCTCAAGGAAGGCTCCTACTCATAAGAATGCAAATCCCTTCAGAAGACTGAAGCTAAAGGGTGGAGTTCCAAGACAAGAGTTGGTTTCTCTTACCAAGCAACTGCCCAGGAGTGAAAGAGATGGTCAATATAGAGAAGCAGAATCAGCTGTGATTCAAGGGGGCCAGTCTTGGCAAAGTCGTCCACGTGGTTCTGGTTTTAGAGGCATCAGTGATGCAAGAGGGAAGAGATCATGGAGTCCTCCTCCAAGATTTCAAAAATTGGCAGAATCCAGGCATCATGTGGCAAGAAGCCTGCAGTTTAGAGGCCCAAGAAGGGCAGTTTGTGCTGTGGAGTTAAAGCCTGGTTTGCCATTGAGAAGTAAAGATGTTAGAGATTCCAGACACAACGTGGGACACCTGACAAGGAGAGCTATATACCCCGGGAGGAGTCAGCTCAAGAGACCAACGTATTCTATGGGCAGCTGCATTGGAGGGATGGAACCAAAGCCCTTTGGAACTGAGATGATTTCAACAAGAGGCTCACCTGTTGGACTTGGAGCTACAAGATTTGGGGTTTGTCCTGCTGGTTTTCAGTCTTGTTATGAACTGATCTTTCCTGGATATGCCCCCATTCCTTCCTTTTGGAATGGAAATGTTTATTCTGTGCCATTCTATATTGGAAGTATGTAACTTGTCTTTTGATTTTACAGGAGGCTTTGGACTTTGGACTGTGTTGGGAATACTAATGTAGTCTATGAAGACTTTTAAAGTTGGACTGAGTATGGGTTGCATAATGAGATGGCAATGAGCCTGTGGGGGCCAGGGGTGGAGTGTCATGGTATGAAATGTGTCCCCCACAGTCTCATGTATTTGGCAAGGTCATGGCACCTTGAAAGGTGGAGCCTCCCTGGAGGAAGGCAGTCACAAGGGGTGGGCCTTGAGGTGGATTAGTCCCACCCTACCTCCAGGAGAAGTGAGCCTTTGCTGCAAGCAGTCTGCAGCTCTCAGCTTCCAAGATGTCTGTGGTGACTTAGCCTCCTCCAGCTTTGGCCAGCCAGCCATGCCACCTCTGCTTTGAGAGACTGTACTTTCCCTCTGGAACTGTAAGCTGAATAAACCTCCCTTTCTCCCTTAAAAAAAAAAATGTGCCCAGAGCTGCAAGTCTTCAACCATCAAGTTGACACCTGGATCTAACTATGTATGGCAAGGAGTAAACCAACAAGCTGCTTTTAGCTCAGCATGTTGCCTGGCGTATAAGAAACCCCGTTGGCAATTTTATAGTTTTGCATTCATGAATGCAAAAAATGCATCAGTGAAAAAATGCATTGAGCACTTTGTCTTCTGTTAGGTTAGGAGCGAATCAGAGGTGGAGGATCATGTTTTGCAGAAGCTCCCTGTTTTGTAGCAAGAGGACATGCTGTTCCTCGTGGATGATTGCAGACCTCCCAGCCAGCTCTTCTCCCTTCCCGCCCCAGCACCCCTTCTCTTAAGTACTTGCTCCACAATTGCTGCTCCCTCTGCCTGGAGCATTCTTCCTGCAGATACCAGCTGGCCTGCTCCTTTCCTTCATTTTCTTGTTCAAATGTCACTTTACCAGTGGGGCTCTGCCAAGCCACTTCACAGAAAATGATCAGCACCTGCTAGCCTGGCTTTATTTTGTGCAGAACAGGTATGCCGAAGCACTAGCTACACATTTGCTTTAAGCTCAATCAGGGCAGGTACTGAGTGCTCCAGAGCTGCCTGGTATACATATGTGTAATGTTTAATAAAAATATATTGAACTCAGGCTTGAGGGATGGCTCATTCTGCTCTGAGTTTGGATCCCAGATCCCACGGAAAAATGTCAGGAGGACATGGTAGCAGCCTGCAATTTCAGCCCTGGAAGGCAGAGCCCAGGAAACCCCAGAGCAAAGCAGAAGGGAGGGTAGCCCAAACTAGGGTGATTCCTATAGTCACCCTTGGACCTCTGCAGGCACACACACTCAAGTAATCTCTGGTGCACACACACACTCACAAAATGTGTTGGAGCATCAAATAGGAAAAGGGGTCCTTGAGATGGCGGTAGGGGGTTTGTAGAGGGCCTCAATGAAGGAGAATGGACTGCAAGGGAAGTGTAATACAACTCTGGAGAGGGGAGGGAAGGGCATAGATCTAGCACAAAGAAGGAAGCATGTGAACAGCGAATCCTTTGGAACACCTCCCAAGACGGTCGCTGCCACTTTCTGCCTAGGGAGTAGCCCCATCAGGTCTGCAAACCCATGACATAGACTTCAGCCTGGCTGGGGCCTGATGGGGGGGGGGAGGGGGAAGGGGGAAAACGGAGGGCGGATCACGTGTGGCAGCCTCATAAGCAGCGCGGCACCGCCCTCCTAGGGGCGGAGCCGAGGCGCCCAGCGCAGGCGCCCTGGCGATCGGGCCAGCGCCCGGGCCTCAGGGCCCGCGGCGATCGTGCGCAGTTTTCGGTGGTCCACACCTCGGCGGCTCGGGCCGCGGCGGGGGCGGCGGCGGCCGCTGGCCTGCCCGCCCGCGGCGGCCCGTCGCCACCTTCCAGTGAGGCCGCTAGGAAGCCGAGATGCCGCCGCCGCCGCCCCGCTGGCGCCTACTCCGCCTCAGCCTGCTCCTCGGCTGGGTCTGCGTCGCCCTGAAATCCGCCGAGCCGCGCAGCTCAGCCACAGGTGCCTGCCCAGCGCCCGGCCCGGCCCATGCGCCCCTCTCTTCGCCCTTCTCCCTGGCCTTAACCCAGGCCCGCCTCCTCTCTCCTTCCCTCCGGTTCCTTCCTCTATCCATCCTCTTTCCTCTTGCCTCTCTTCCTTCACCTCCTATCTACCATCAGGCTTCTGGCCATCCATTCAGCCGCTATCGTCTTTCCATCTCTCTTTTCCATCCCTTCATTCCTTACTACGTCATTCCATCTTTCTCATTAGTCCTCCATCTCTCCATCGTCTTTTCAGCTCTTTTCCATCGCTTCATTTCTTACTCCGTCATTCCATCTTTCTCATTAGTCCGTCCTCTTTGCTCCTCCCCTCCCAGCCTTCCATTTTCCTTTCCTTCCTAACATCTGGCCTTCCTGTCATTCATTTCTCCCTTCTGCTATCCATCCTTCCTCCATCTAGCTCCGACCTTACTTTCATCTGTCTTTTCGATGATGCCTGAAATATTTGCCTCCCTCCAGCCTTTATCTTTTTCTCCTGCATCCAGGCATGAAGCCGTGGTCAAAGCATTAGATTCTCAATGGGAACTTGGGTTTCCTGTTTGCACCCCACCACCATCCCTGTTGAAGCAGAGCTCTAGTTGTCTTTTTCTGGATGGACTGTAAAGGGACAGAGGCCAGCCTTGGGCTTCTCACTACCCCAGGGAGGGGATGGGGGATTTCAGTACCTGGGCATGCAAGCTCACCATTATCCCTGCCTCCTGCGCAGATCCTCTGAATGTCCTTCTTATCATTGTGGATGACCTGCGCCCTTCCCTCGGCTGTTATGGAGACAAGCTAGTGAGGTCCCCAAACATTGACCAGCTGGCATCCCACAGCATCCTCTTCCAGAATGCCTTTGCTCAGGTACGTCTGGGGACCACAGAGCCTGGGTATGTGCATAGAGTTGGGAGCCCTTCAGCTACTGTTGTGTGTTCCTGAAAGGGAAAAGCTAGCATGGGAATGGTGGCTCGGGTAAGCTGTTCACTCTCAAGGAGGTATGTATCTCTAAGGCGTCATCTCCTTGGGTGGAGACTGTCTCCTTAGCCCTGACATGTTTAGAGCAGGCCTAACCAGCTTTCACCAAGAAATAGGAACTGCTCTGGGCTGCAGAATCCAACCAGACTGAACCATAGGTGACTGGCAGTCAGCCATTCAGCTTTCCGTGGTAGAGGTCCTCCCTGAGCCCTATTCAGGGCTGCTTCCCAAGAGCATCAGCTTTTCTGAGCACTCAGGGATGTCATTGTGAAGAAATATACAAGAATTTACTGTTCTGAGGACCAGATTGTTTTCTTCCCTAGCTGCAAAGACACAGTCTCTCCATCTGGGTGAGGCTCTAATCCCACTGGTTGACTTTGAGATATGTATGCATGACTCAGCTGCCAGGCTGTTGCTGAGGATCTGGGGAGGTTGCCTGGTTACCTTGGAGACTGCAGATAAATTTGGCTGTGATGACGTTGACCTTTGTTTCTGCCTCCTAACAGCAAGCAGTGTGTGCTCCAAGCCGTGTGTCCTTCCTCACTGGGAGGAGGCTTGACACCACCCGCCTGTATGATTTCAATTCCTACTGGAGGGCCCACGCAGGAAACTTCTCCACCATCCCCCAGTACTTCAAGGAAAATGGATACGTGACCATGTCTGTTGGGAAAGTCTTTCACCCTGGTACTGCTTCATGCCCAAAGCCTGGGTTCTCTGCTTCTGTGCCTGACTGGTAGATTTCCTCAGTGGGCTGGGGTAGTCTTTACAGTGGCCTTTTCTGGCTGCCTAGCTGGATGCCTTGCAGTTCACTGAGGCCTTCCTAGAAAAGTCACTTCTTAAGTCAACATGGGCAGAAAGATTAGTTTCCTTTTAGTAGTTGGGGATGATGCCATGGGACTCATTTGGATCTTTGGGTACATTGACTGGGGGAGGCAGTATTGGATGTGAATCCAGCTCTTGGCTGGAACCTGTGTCCTGCAAGATCTCTCTCTGTGTGGGCAGAGTTGGGGTGACCACACCTGAGGACCTTAACAATCACCAGAGCCCTGTGTGCACTTGGTGTCTACTGAAGAGGCTGCAATTTGGTGGTGGTGGGGAGGGGAGTCCCTGCTGGCTCTGTGGATAACATCAAAAAGGAAGTAAGTTGATTCCTAGAGTGACAGGTTCTGACCTTAAATACTGCCTGATAAACTAGTTTTCTTCCAAAATGGGACTGCTGAAGCATAACAGGTACCTTATCTTAATTTAAAAAGGACCACATGATTATTCGATTAGAGAGAGAAAGAAAGAGAGAGAGAGACAGACAGACAGACAGACATGTCTGTGGTGCACACAGGCGGAGGTCAGAAGTTAATTCTCTCCTTCCAACATGTGGGCTTCCAGGGATAAAACTCAAGTCACCAAATTTGTAAGCAGGTACCTTACCCACTGAGTTATCTCGCCAGTCCATGATTATTTAAAGAGTGGAAATAAACAAAAATATAATGGACAGAAACCTGTAATGGTGCCACCCTGAGGAGCATTGCATCTTGATGTTTCCTCTCCTGTTTTCTGATCTGTGATTATGTTTTATATCTAATTTTATATCCTGAATTAGAGTAAACATCTCCCCTGATCCTATTCTACATAACCAAGTCATTTTTAATGATATCATAGTAATCTGGCATAGGAATTTCCAATCAGTTGTTTCAGCTCTTCATTGACACAAACATCTCTGGAAACCAAATAAACTCCTGATGGACAATAGTATCAGGAATGTGGGCACCTGGGTTTCTATCTCAGTGCTGCCACATTTTAGCCTTGTGGCTGACTTTGGCAAATTGTTTATCCTCTTGGAGTCTCAATTTTTTTAATAATATATGTGTATAGTGTGTGTGTGTGTGTGTGTGTATGTATGTGTGTATGCACATACACAAGTGCATGTGGGTGGATGTGTGTGGGTGGACGTATGTTCTAGTATAGGCCTAAGGGTCATATTGGAAATCATCCTCAATCACTCTTCCACCTTATTGTGAGCTTGGGTCTCTGAACTCAGAGCATGTCATTAGTACTTTTCTGGCTAAGCAGCATGCTCTGGAGATTCCAAGGCTCTTCCTTGCAGGGCCGGGATTGCAAGTGGGCTACCACACCCACCTGACACTTTTATGTGGGATCCAAACTCAAGTCCCTTTGCTTCCCAAGCAAAGGTTTTTTTTTCAGCCACTGTTTTCTTTAAGCCTTTTTTTTTTTTTTTTTAATTTGTGTGCTTGTGTGCATACGTGTATCAGAGGACACGGTCCCTGTAGAACCCTAAGGGTGACTTCGGCAATCATTCTGGATTGCTTCTACCTCCTTTTAGCTTCACTCTGGAATTTCCCAAGCTCCACCCAACTGGACTGAAAGTTCAGGCTGCCACCATCTCCGGGATCCAAACTCTGGTCCTTCACCTTGCGAGGCAGAGTCTTAACCCATGAGCCATCTCTCCAGCCCAAAGCAAAAGTTTTAACCACTAAGCCATCTCTTTAGTTTGTGTCTCAAATTCTTTATCTGGGAAGCTGGAGTTAGTTGTAGCTGTCTGGACTCCCTATTAGGGGAACATTTCACTGTGGGCACCCACAAGTTGTGAGCATGTGCGGCAGAGAAGAGCGCCACAGGGAGGCAGTGCTTATCTCCAGAGGAGGCAGCCTGAGTGTTTTTCAGGAGCCCTTTGCACACCAGTTAAACTGACGGCAGCTTTCTTCTGGTGCCGAAGTTGAGGGAAGCATGCGGTCAGGCTCTGTGAGACTCAGTTTTGGAGGGAAATAATCAGGAATCTTATTCTGTAGCACACAGCCCACTGTGAGTTTGAATTTTCTGCAGTTTGGTCCCCACAGTACCCCTTGGCTGGGGACATTGGGGCAAGTGACAATTTTGTAGAGGTGGAAGTAGAGTAGCGGGAAGAGATTATACTTGGGGAAGGAAAGACCAGAGTGTCAGTTCCTGATATCTTTCCTCCTGATGACTAGATTTAGGGACAAGGCTCTCTGTATCTTGGGGACCAAATGCTTTGTCTCCAGTTTTTGTAGAAACAAGCTCTTCTACTGAGGCTAGTCCTTTCTGTTTTTGTTTTCTTTTGATTTTTGTGTTTTGAGGCAGAGTCTCATATATTCCAGGCTGACCTAAAACTCACTCTGATCCTCCTGCCTCTGCCTTCTAAGCGCTGGGATTAGGCATGCACCACACACAGTTTACTGTGATGCAGGGGCTAGAACACAAGGCTTCTTGTACAGCAGGCATGTGTTTACCAACTCAGCTACCCTCCCAGCCCTGGTATTATTCTTAAGACCTTTCCCTGCCACGTATGGGCCTGCTCAAAGAGATCAGTGACTCAGTAGCAAAGAGGGCAGGTTTGGCTGTCATCACTTCCTGAGGAGGAAGGTTCATGCAGACTTAGTAGCTTGCCCAAACCTGCACGGCAGCAAAAGGGCAGCATCAGGATTTGACCCAGGATCTGTTGCCCCCATGTACTCTTTCCGCCATGCTCGCTGGCGGTCCACAGGCCCTCCTCTGTGCTCTCTTTCCTTCAGTCCTGCCCCTGGTGCTCCCTGCCTCCTCGGATACTCCTCATCAGAACTCCAGTATACTCCTGTGTGGGGATGCTGTTCTAGATTTCCTAATACTGCCTGTTGATGCCTCCCTGTCTCTCCTGGCTCACCCGGTAGTCAGTGGGTCTCTTTAGATGTCTTGTAGATCTTGCCGACTCCTGCAGGATCTCCCTGCCATCATTCACCAGAACCTGTGTCACCTCTTGCCTTGGAGACCCCTCTTCACAGTAGTCTCTCCAGATGGCAGCTCTTTTTTAGTTGAACATGCTGTTGTTCTGTCTTCCCAGATTTAAGTTTTGGTGTGAGTTTTGCTTCATGGCTAAGCACTTAAACTTGGAGTCTGAAGGCATAAGTTTGAGTCCTGACTCAGTCATCTAATACTGGATTGACTCTGTGCAAGGCATAGGCATCCTGTGAGCTTTCCTATGCCTACCTACTTCATGGTGGTGTCAATGAGTTTGGCCAGCTTCTTAGGGTAGGTAAAAGTTTCTAGCCTGGGCTTTGAGGAACTGCACTTCTATAACAGGCTGGCCAGTGTTGCCATTTTGTGTCTCTTCTACGGAGCATAATAATAATAATAAAGTCCAGGTCTTATGGACCGGGAATCTAGAGGATCATTACTCAAATGGTGACTTGGACAGTTGATCTTACCTGCCCTGAGCTCCTGACTTTATAGATGAGGAAACTGAGGCCCAAAGGGGAAGGTTCTACTTGCATACTTGTTTAGTTTTTGTTTTAGGGTGGGGTGTTGAAAGATCATGTTTTATTCAGCAATTGTCTTTTCTCCATTCAAGGTATATCTTCAAATCACAATGATGATTCTCCATATAGTTGGTCATTGCCACCTTATCATCCCTCCTCGGAGAAGTATGAAAACACCAAGGTAAGGGTATGAGAGGGCTGCTGATTTGAGGAGTGATTTGAGGAGGAACCACTTTTTCTTTGTCTAGCAAATGAAGTTTTGGGTATATTGTATATTCTTTATTTTTCTTGTGTGTGTGTGTGTGTGTGTGTGTGTGTGTGTGTGTGTGTGTGTGTGCGCGTGCATGCGTGTGTGTATGTGTACATAGAATAGAGCACTGTGTGCTCATGGAGGCTCAAGGGTGACTTAGGGTAATCACCTGGGATTGCTCTCCCTCCATATTTCTTTCCTTTACAATTTCCCAGACTCCACCTTCCAGGGCCAGAAGTGCAAGACAGACCACAACTATTTCCACCTGGCATTTTTATGTGGGAATCTGGGATCTGAACTCAAGCCCTTTTGGTTGCAAGGCTAATTCTTAACCTCCGAACCTCCTCTCCAGCCCTCTAATGTATATTCTTTTAAGCTGGCTATGCTATAATATTTGTAGGTTTCACTTACATTACATTTTGCAGGGACAAGGGGTACACTTTTTTTCATTTTGGTGATAGTGTCTCACCAAGTAGTCCAAGCTGGCTTAGAACTTGCTATGTAAAGACATTTTGATTTTGTTTGTTTTGATATGGAGTCTCATGAATTCTGGCTGACCTCAAACTTGATCCAATCCTCCTGCTTCTACCTCTTAAGTGCTGGGATTAGGCACGTACCACACACAATTTACTATGATGCTGGGGCTAGAACCCAAGGCTTCCTGCACAGCAGGCATGTGCTTACCAACTGAGCTACACTCCCAGCCCTGGTATTATTCTTTAGACCTTTCCCTGCCATGTGTGGGCCTGCTTCAAGGAGACAATCCTCCATTCAAGTGGTAACATGGATTCTTTCTTCAGTACACTGGTCTGGTCTCAAACTTGTGAAACTTGTGATTCTTCAGCCTCAGACTCTCTAGTGTTGCTGAGATTCACAGGCATGTGCCAACACACCTAGATGATGGGTACTTATCATTATAAAACCTTAAGTTGTGACTGTGAAGACAGTTCAGTTAGTAAAGTGCTTGCTATGGGTGCATGCGGACCTGAGTTCAGTCCCTAGCGCTATGTACAAAGTCAAGCGAATTGGTACAGACTTGTAATCCCAGTACTAGAAACACAGGGGTATCCGTGGCGCTCACTGGCCAGTCAATCTAGCCTAATCGGAAACTTTTAGGTCATAATGAGATACACTGTTTCAGAAGACAAGATGGATGGCTTTTAAGAAACTGTATCTGAGGATGATCTCTTGGTCTCCTCCTCTGCGCATGCACTGGTACACACACATGCACATGTACAATAATGATAAAAATAAAACCTCACCCTTAAACTGTAGTGTGTCTGACTCACTTAATGGATTCTTGGTGCTTACTGTGGATCAGACTCTGAGCTAAGGTTTGTAGATGTTGAGACATGAGAAGGAGAAAAAGGCCTAAACTCTAGCAACCTGTCTTGAGTGGGAGGAAGGTACACTGTCTTTCTGTCTTGCCCTGGTGATTATATTTAGCTTAGATCTCTGATGGGGTATTCATATTTCAGAACATTATGGGAAAATACAGAGAAACCTATTCTTGGCTTGGAGGAATCTCCAGTGTATAAATGAAATAAAATTCCACCTTTTAAGAAGCAGAAAACCAGCTGGAGAACTGAGAAATGATATGCTCCTCTGATATTTTTCAAGATATCAGAGCAGGAGAGAATTTCAGAGTGAAGGGAAGAGTTTTGTTCTACATTCTTTACCAGTTTCCAGTTCAGAGCTAAGGATTCTGACCTTCAGTTGCCATTAGGATAGAAACTGAATGAGATTAGAAGACCTTTGTCTCAGTTCCTCAGCTTTTCTCCTTTCCTCTTTCCTCTCTCCTCTCTTTTCTCGTTTTCTTTCTCATTTCCTTCCCTTTCTCATCAACTCCCTTCCATTCCTTCCCACTAAGGACTGAATTCCCAAGGCTCCATGTTTTATAAGTGTGGTGTATCTCCACTGAACTACAGCCTCAGGCATAATCTTCTTACTTTTTAGTAATCTCATTTACAAATGCCAGTCTTGTTGTTTTTTTGCTTTCCACCCCCATTCCTTCTCAAAGTTGTGGATTAGAATGTACCACGTTCCCTAGAGTGTGGAAACTTAACGTGTCTATGAGGGTGAGCAGGTGCTGTGAGGTAGATACTGGCCTGCTATATCCAGGGTGGGGTGGCCAAGGCAAGGCTGTGAACTGTCTTCACAGTCACATGCTGTGATATGGTGCATCAACTGACACAGCTCCTGGGTCTTTGTGATGCACAAATTATGATCAAATTTGACTTTGGCCTTATGGCCAATATGGATATTTCAGAACCAAAGCAGTAGGTTAATTCTGATTATAATGTCACTGAGAATCTGGAAATCAATGGACTGTCATTTCTTCTTTTTTCTCAGTCCTCAGCATGTGATAGTGACTGATTTACTATATGCATATGTGGATATGTCTGTTTTTTACATTTCATGTGAATAGGATCATAAGTTATGTGACCAATTGAAGGTTTTTTTCACTTAGCATTCTGTTTTGAGGTTCATACAAGTTATAACATGGGATCCTTGCTTTATTACTTTTAGGGCTGAGTCATATCTCATGATACCACATTTCATTCACCCATATATGGCCTGATATTTGGATTGTTTGCATTTCCTTTCTGTTGAAACTGGTGCTATTGCCAGTGTTCATATAGGAGTGTTTTGTGAACATGTTTGTTTTTATTTCCTTGAGTATATATTTAAGAAACTCTAGATTATTACATAGTAGCTAGGTTAACTGAGAAATCACCTGGTTGTTTCCTAAGACGGCCACACCATTTCACATTCCTACCAGCAGTTTATGGTGGTTCCAGTTTCTCCACAGCCTTGTCAATGCTTGTTTAAACTTACAGCTTTGCTAGTGGGGCCGAGATGCCCTCTTACAGTGTCTCTGAATGGCATTTCTCTAATGACTAATGATGCTATGCGTATTATCATGTATTGTGTTGGCCTTTGTATAATTTCTTTGGAGAAGCATGTATTGAACTCTCTTACCCATCTTAAGTTGACTCACTTGCCTTTATATGGTTGAGTTTCAGATAATGTTTTTGCTAATTGGTTTGAGTACCCATTAATTACTTATGACCTGAAGAATGTTTTTGCTAATTAGTTTACTCGAGTATCCTCTAATTACTTAGGATCTGAAGAGTGAATTCACAGTGTGATGCTGAATGCTGTGGGTTTTTTAGCCTGCTTGGAACAAGAGTGGTCACTTCTGTGGTTCAGTTCTACTTGTAGTGTGTCTGTTCACTCTGTGTCCCTGACACCTTCAGGGGCTGCTGATAGTGCTGGGCAATCTGTGCGTAACTGTCATGACTTCTGTTTCTAATGTTCCATACTTTGTTTTGAAAGACATGTAGGGGACTAGATGGAGAACTCCATGCCAACTTGCTTTGCCCTGTGAACATAGCGGATGTGCCTGAGGGTACCCTGCCTGACAAACAGAGTACAGAGAAAGCCATACAGCTTTTGGAGAAGATGAAAGCATCGGCCAGTCCTTTCTTCCTGGCAGTTGGCTATCACAAGCCACACATTCCCTTCAGATACCCCAAGGTAAAGTGTTGGTCCACAGCTGATAAAAACAAACAAAACAACAACAACAAAACCCAGCCACCAAAGCCATGTTACTTGTTGAGACAGACTTCATTTTTGTAGAGGTGATGGTCAGTATTGTCCTACCATTTCCTGTCTCCAGGATGCCTGAGGGTTACTAGTGTGTTCAGTGGAATGGTGTTGGGAATCAGAGTCAAAGGCAAGAAGTAGTTTCATAAGACTCTTGTAAGAAATGGTTGGCTTTCCCCTTTCTTCCACTGGAGGTTTTTAAAGAATATTTTATTTTTTTATTTCGTGTATATGTGTGTGCGTGTGTATGTATCAAGACACTGTATGTCCCAGTGGAGGGACAAGGGTGACATTAGAAATCATCCTGGATTGCTTCTATCTCCTTCTTGCTTCATTCTGGGATTTCCTAGGCTTTGCTGACCAGGGCCAGAAGTGCAGGCCACTGGCCATTTCTGCCTGGTAATTTGTATGTGGGACTTGGGATATGAACTCAGGACCTTCTGCTTGAGAGACAGAGTCTTAACCCCTCAGCCATCTCTCTAGTCCCACTGGAGGTTTTATTTCCTTTGTTTGAGCTCAAGTACAGATGGAGTTGTAATGATATTATCATGCAGAATTGAGTTAGAGACATCAGAAAACACAAGGGTCTTTGGGAAACAATTTCAGGAAATGTGACCCCCCTCATTAATAACTGACTTTCCTTCCTCACCCTGTCACATCAATCCCTGGGAATGTAGGCCATTGTCTTGCTTGTTGGGAGCTCAAATCCTATGCATGTTTATATCACTTAAAACATGTTGGTTTTTTACCTAATCCTTTTCAGTTTTCCCCTTACCTCTCCCCAGGGCCTGAGTATCCCAGCTTTTTCACTTCATAAACAATGTCCCTTAGCTGTAAATGAGAGTTCAGACCAGGAAGGATGCACTGTTATGTTGGAGGCATCTCGTTTGACCAGCCCAGAGGATCTTGCCCTGCTAGCTTGGGCTATTAACCCTTTTGGTTGAAGACTTACCTCTTCTGACTGAAAGATAGCCACAAACCTGACTGGCTGCAACTCTTTCAAAGGTCTTGTTGTAAGCTAGTCCTTGTTTGGCATCTGGGAACAGCATGTTCATGCCATTTCCAGAAACGCCATATCATGATGTATGCTTAATCACTGCTTTCCTTCACGGAGTCTGGAATGTTGGTTTGGTTCAGGCATAGTGCCTATGTGACTGAACCACCGTCAAAACTGTGTGCTGTAGTTTTAATGAAAGCTTCCCAAGCTGGCAGAATTTTATATGTGCTGTCATTCAACTTGATGACAAGCATGCCATGTGACGTTCCTGGGAAAGGACTCTGGAAGGTCGTCCCTGATCTTCAGATTTTTGCCTCCCACTCATTTTCCCTTGGCTGATTGTGCTTAGGATCCCTTCAGTGTAATAAAGTACTGTGATAAGTGTGACCTTATGCTGAGACCTGTGAGTTCTACTGCCTTCCTGAACCTTACCATGCCCACGTGTGCTGGGAATAATGTGGAGACCAGGAGCAGGTGGGCATCTGTCAGGGAAGAGAAGAAGTACTGTTCACTTTGCAGAAAACAAGTTGCAGGGTTTCATTGCAGTTGGGAGGGTGACATAAGACCTGAGTTCAGGTGGACAGTGAGTCCTGGGGAATATTAGCAAACACCCTATTTACAGAATAGTCAGTTTTGTGCCTTCGACAAATGAGTGATAACCTTGAAGCTTTGTATTTTCCTCCCCTAGGAATTTCAGAAATTGTATCCCTTGGAGAACATCACCCTGGCTCCTGATCCCCAGATCCCCGATGGCCTACCCCCTGTGGCTTATAACCCATGGATGGACATCAGGGAGCGGGAAGACGTCCAAGCCTTAAACATCAGTGTGCCCTATGGTCCAATTCCTGTAGACTTTCAGGTACAAATAACATACTTTAGGGATAGATGAGACACTGATGGAGCAACATCGCCAGTGAAATCTCTTGTCTCAGTAGATGCTACTCTGTCATGTCTTTGAGAGCTTTTATAGCTAGGCATGATAGCACACATGTGTAATCCCAGCACTAGGGAGGCTGAAGTAGGATGATCACCATCAGTTTGGGGTCAGACTGGGCTATATAAATGGGGCAACAACATTGGGTTCTGTTCATATTGAGGGCCTGTACTGGCAGTGCACTGAAGCATTCAGAGATTTGGTGACTTGGTACAGGCAGGCATACAGGTGAGGTAGAAGCCTGAGTCAATGTCCCTAATCCATGAAAGAATAATGTGGGTGACAGTTGATTAATTACATGGGGGTCAGTAACTTCCCAGTTGTCCAGAATCCTCAGTTTGCTGGTATTTCCTGTTTTTTCTCTGGGAAAGCATACAGACACATGTCACTCTTGGGGAGGCTGAGTGAGCTTGACCTTGGTGCAGAGGGATATGGGACACCATCTTGGTCAGTGCTATCAGCTGTGATATCTGGTTGTCCCTTTGCTGTAATATGGAGGTAGAACAACAAAGTCAACATTGATCATACTGACTCATTGTCTCCCTGTGAGTGCAGAAGTCACACTGAGAGAAGCAGGCAGTGGTGGGTAGCAGAGAGTGGGGTTTTGAAGTGAGCTCCTAGGACCATCTTTATCACGGTTGCTGGCAGACAGTCCTGTCTCACTGTAGTTATGGAATTTGAAGTTGGGCATAAAGGCTTTTTTAAAAAAAAATTTATTATTTGTTATTTTATTCAATTGTGCATGTATGCGTGTGTGTGTGTGTGTGTGTGTGTGTGTGTGTGTGTACGTGTGTGTATGTGTGTGTGTAGAACCATGGACGAATTCAGGAACCACCATGGACTGCCTCCACTTCCTCCTTGTTTACTCTGCCCCGGGATTCACAGGCTCCGCCCTACCAGGACCAGAAACGCAGGCCGCCCCCTCTTCTGCCTGGTGTCTATTCGTGGGGTCTAGGATCCGAACTCAGGACCTTCTGCCTGCAAGGCAGAGGCTTAACCCCTGAGCCACCTCTCCAGCCCCTGGGGCTTTTTTTTTTCCACTCATACAAACTTAACAGGTACACCAGTCCCCCCTCCCTCCAGCCCCCTATCCCCCTGTGCCCCCCTCCCCTCCCCCTTCCTTCCTTATCCCCTAGTGCCTCCCCCTCCCATCCCCGGAGCATCCTTTAATGTGTATGCGAAACTCTCCTCTGGGTCCTCCTCTCCGATGAGGTACAAGGACCCAGTGGCATTTCCCCTGGGGCTTTTTTATACTGATGATTTAATGTAAGGTCTCACACTGTTAGGCAAGTACTCAGTGAATGAGCTACAGACTTGACTCTGGAAACAAAAGATGTGCCTGAGAACCAGCATTTCCTCAAAGAGCACACCAGATGATTGTGATGCAGTGAGTGGTTTGAGAACCATCACGGGAGGATAGTTTCAAATGAAACAAGGCTGATACATAAAGGTATCTGTTGCTGTCCAAACCTATTTGGCTGCCGAGTTTGCATAACCAGTTTAGACACACATTTTTCATAACTATTAGACTCCCAAGTTCCTGGAGGTAAATGGTGAGACTTTGGGAAAGAACAAGTGAACCAGTTTGTTTCCTAATTTTGCATTGCCAGGTCTGATAACAAGGAGATATGAGGGGCTGGAGAGGTGGCTCAGGGGTTAAGCCTCCGCCTTGCAGGCGGAAGGTCCTGAGTTCTGATCCCAGATCCCACGCATAGACGCTGGGCGGAAGCGGGGGCGGCCTGCGCTTCTGGTCCTGGTAGGGCGGAGCCTGTGAATCCCGGGGCAGAAGGAGGTGGAGGCGTCCATGGTGGTTCGCGAATACGTCCGTGGTTCTACACATACACAGACACATAGACATACACACACACACACACACACAGACACGCGCGCGTGCACATACATACGCATATGCACACAGTTGAATAAATAATAATAAAAAAATTTTAAAAAATTAAAAAAAAAACAAGGAGATATGAATTGCAGCTCCAAGGTGCTACCTGAGTGTTTTGTTAACGACAGTTATTTCGTTAGCCTGTGTCAGTGGGCTGTATGCCAGGAAAGGTCCTGAGCATTTGTGTGCCTTTTCTTTTGGAATGATGGGACTTCCTTCCTTGTGGTCAGAGGAGAAAATGACACAGAGCAGTGACAACCAATAGGGGGCATTGAGGTGTTTTTGTCTGTTCTGAACTGATTTTTTTTTTAATTCACTTTGTACTCCATACTGTTGTGTGACCTCTGGCAAGCCGCTTTTCCTCTCTGAGTCTCACTTTCTTTTTCTGTCATATTGAAGCTGGATGAATAAAGTTTTTTTGTGGGACCTGGCTTAGGAGGTCTTGAACGAAGAGTGTAGGGAACATTCTAAAGTGTTCAGAGTCCCCTCCTCACATTCTTGGCCATTGGACACAGCAGACAGCATGATCCACAGAGCCACCCTAATGAGTTAGGAGGAGTGCCCTTCATGCCATTGGGACTTGAACTCTTCTCCCTAGCCTATTGCAGCTTTGGGTGTCCTTTTCTAAGCTCCATCCTGCTCTCCTGAGCCTCTCGGCACTGTGCTCTTAGACTTGCTCCTGCTTGTACATGAACCTGGTCATGGCCCCTTTTCCCTGCAGCTCCTTTGCCTGACATTTCTTTTGCTTCTGTTTCCTCTCTGTGTAGGGGACCTTTTGGCTCCATGCCTTTTCTGAATAACTAAGGTCCCATGACAGGCCTGTTCTTGCCAACCTCTCAGCATACTCATCCTACTTGCAGTACTCTGATATAAGACACCCCAGGTGTGGGAGAGCTATTGGAGGGAATCCATGATGCCAGGAAATGCAGGCTGTCAGCTATTAGTCACCTGCCATCCCCAGGTGCCTATAATAATATGTGTGTTTTCTTAGTTGTATCTTTGCTGACCAGGAAACTAATTGGGGTGAAGGACCATGCCTGCATCTTTATTATCTTCTTTGCACAGGACGGCATAGTTGAGGGGTATGTTGGTCCCCAGATGGAACAAAGCTCTGAGTTCCAGACTGAATACTTTATTTGCCACAAGTGTATGTAGGCATGGGTTCAGCAGATCTTTGTAAAGTTGACATGCATGTCTGTTCCCTGCAGCCAGAATACTTGATTGCAGTGAGAGGAAACACTTGACAGGTCCAGTTAATACAATCAGCAGCTCTGTAGGTGGCAGAAGATGGGGTTTATGTCTTGCTTCTCACTGCTTGAGATGTGGAGGGATGGGAGGGGGGAATATTGTTTTTTCCTTAAATCTTGTGAGCAAGCTTTTTTTTTTTAAGGGGAATCAGCTCAGGAGGGGCTAATGCCTCCTTTGCTTAGGATTGTGGACCAGCTGCCCCTAAGCCCCTCTTGAGTTTAGAGGGTGGCTGTTCTTTTGTCCTCCACTGCTCTTCTGCCTGCCTAGGGATTGTCAGTAGAAATGAACTACACTTAACAGTTACAGTCCATCTCTTGCTGGGTTAGAAATTGGTCAGAGAAAAAGCCCGCTGAGAGGCATTACTGCAGGTTAAATTGTGTTGTCCTACAAGATACACTGAAGTTCTAACTCTGTACCTCAGAATGTAGCTTGGTTTGGAAACAGGGTTATTACAAATGTAGTTAGTTAAGATGAAGTCCTACTGATAAGGGTAAGTCCCTGATCCAACACTACTGGCATTCTGGTAAGAACAGGTGGGTTGAATTGGCATGAGAATGGAAGCGAGAACAGACAAGGGTAGAACTCCGTGTGGAGATGAAGTCGTAGTGTAGTGATAGCTGCAAGTGCAGAAATGTAACTACCTCCAGAAATTAGCAAGGGACAGGATCATATCTTTGAGCCTTCAGGCAGTGATTCCCCCCCCCCCCAAAAAAAAACCCTTGATTTTGGACTTTTGGCATCTATTGTTGGGGGACAATCCAATTCTAGTGTTTCAAGTCACCCAGTTGGTGGTACCTTGTTCCAGTAGGATATAAGTGCAACTGAATGAAACTTTCACCAGAGCATCAGGGACTAAGGGATCATTTTCTCTCAGCATGTTCATCTCCTGGGCTTAGTCATTTATGTGAAGTAAACAGAAAGGAACAGTAAATATTATCCTCTTGCCATGATATGTGTCT
The DNA here is from genome assembly GCA_023101885.1 of Typhlomys cinereus. Classification (NCBI taxonomy): domain Eukaryota; kingdom Metazoa; phylum Chordata; class Mammalia; order Rodentia; family Platacanthomyidae; genus Typhlomys; species Typhlomys cinereus. Next base: position 135,944 of record JALPQD010000819.1, on the reverse strand, counting down.
TAAAGTGAAAGCTGTTTGCTTACACACAAATATTAATTTGGACTTTGTGACCAAGGAACACAATGATTAGGGAAAGGAAAGTGTTTGGTTGGACTGACATAGTCATCAAGGGCATCAGCGGGGTTGGAGTGGGGTTGGGACTGGGAAAGACGTTCAGAATACAGACATGCTGTCACTCACTCTCTTAATTGATCATCTTTTGTTCCTATTTCCCATTTGCAGCGGAAAATCCGCCAGAGCTACTTTGCTTCTGTATCTTATTTGGACACACAGGTTGGGCACCTTTTGAGTGCTTTGGATGATCTTCATCTGACCAACAACACGATTATTGCATTCACTTCTGATCATGGTGAGCATTCTGAGAATCCTGGTCAGTGACTTAGAGCAACTCAAGACCCTCTTGAAACATGTTTTTAATGCTTACTGTATATAGAGGGGTTTACTCCTTTGTAAATCAGCAGTGTGCTGAATCCAAGGCCATGTGCTTTTCTGATCAATTATGTGAGAGAACCCTCTTGTTTTTGTTTTGTCCCTTTTAAAGTTTTTAGTTTTTCAATTAGCATATAAAATAATGTGTTTCAATGTGGCATATTCATACATATGTATGATTAAGCTTTGTTCTGATTCATCCCTCTTCCTTACTGCCATCTCTTGTGCCTTCTGCCCTTCATCTGTAGGCTCCCTTCTTCCCTGCAAATAATTGCCCTTTCTGGTTTCATGTCATGTACTCTGCGGGGATGGAGAACTTTAAACTTTTCTTGGGAGTCTCCAGAAGGCTCCTGGCAGATCCCAGCCAAGCCCTCTGATGTGACCACACTGCTCCCTACCACTGTCCTCACTGTTCTGTCTGCCAGGAGCCTGGGCTTCTCCATTCTGACTCTTCTGAGACAGTTTCAATCTTTCTGAACACAGGGCTTCCATTTTTTAAAACCCAATTTGTTATTTGAAAGTTCTTTAATGCTCCCCAGAGTCAAAACTAAAACCATAGTTCACCACTAGCACTATTTTTGTTCATCTGGCCTGTATTTACTCCCCTTGTCCCTAGATGTCTCAGAACAAATAAGAGATGGTCCTTTTTATTGAATACTGTTCCCTGAAAGTAATCTCTTCTTTGAGAATAACAACAGTTCCATTATCACACCTAGAAAAAGGGAAATCACTTTTATATTATTAAATATGAAATGGAACCATGACAACTTATAACATATGCTTATTGCAAAAGGGAGAAGGATACAGACCACATAACACAGACCAGGAAACCCTACCCTGTCATGTCATCCATCTGTTTAGGGATAGCTAATGTTGACCAATGTAGGCTCTTATTTGCCACCCATTAGTAGTGCACATATGTAACACAGGGATACATGTTGTTTAGCACATGTATGTGACTCATGTCTTGTCATAGAAGAGAACAAGCCAAGGCTAATTGTGGTGTTTGCTGTTTTCTCTGTTATTTGTCAACATCATACAAACGTTTTCCTGTCATTTTTCATAGGTCTAAATTTTTCTTACCATGGTATATTGCATTTCCTCATATATAGAGGTTTTATGACTTTTCACATTTTCCTAATGATCTGTCATCGAGTTCTGGCCCTGCTTGTTGGGGCCCAGCTTTCATCCTTCCTCCTTTTGTGTTATATTTTGCCAAGATTTCCCTCTGTAGCCAGGGCTGGCTTCAAATGTGAAGTATTCCTGTTTCTGCCTCCCAAGTGCTGGCATTACAGAAGCATATGTCACCATACCTGCCCTTTCATTTTGTTTTGTTTTGTTTTGTTCTGTGGCTCTTGCTATGTACAGCATGGGCCACCCTTCACCATATCACTGCCCCCTGAGTGCTGAGATGGTAGGTGGGCACTGCCATCCCAGCTACCATCTTATCTGTTACTGGGACACACACTGCTCTGAGACAACTACACTTGATTGCAGAAATTCATCTCAAATTGTATCCTGAATGGACTACCTCAGATCCCCCAAAGAGCTGGTAAGACTGGACTTCTTAACCTTTTTCCAGTCATGACCCTTTTCAACCAAAAAATTCTTATGCAGCTCTGGGGATGTAGGAATACAAAATAGGTATATACATCAAGCATTCTTTGATAATCATAAAATTTATTTTAAAGCAATTTTTGGTATGCATATAGTTTTACCATTTGTTAAGGATGGAGTCAAAGTTGCCTACTAGTGGCATGGATCTGCTTATTTTCACATAACAATTAAATTTTGACTATTTGTAGTATAGGACATAAAAAACATTTTCAACATTTTTCAGTTTACTGACATTTTGCTTTTATGATTGTCCATGCTGTGAGTGCCACTTAGGACGAATGCACAATACAAAATGGCTAAGCTATATTTTAGGACAATTCCAGAAATTGTTGAACATTCTGTTCTAATCCTAAGCCAAAATTAATTTAATGGTATTTTTATGAAACTCAGCAATTCAAACAACAATTTTTGAAATCAAATGTTTTAGTACAGTACAATCCAAAATATACCATTTTTAATGCTTACATGCTGAGGAATGAAGATAGAATAATATTAAAATTCTTCATCTTTTGCTAATAAGCCATTATATTTCTATTAGCAAGGAAACTTTGTATATATTTTAGAGACTATATTTCATAATGTACAGTAGTCTTAACTCTGAGCTGGCTATTCAGCAGTGTGTATTGGTGACACTGGTACAGTGCAAAGCGCACACATGTCTATTCTGAACCAAGGCTGTAGTAGAGTTGCATGATGCAGCATGTTTGAGCACCACCAGGAACACCTTGGATTCATTTGCATTTGAGTTCGAATTACCTTTTGGTGACTGTGTATTCAGAAACATTTCACTGTTGCTAAATTTTTCATGACTCTGGGTAGAACATAGGACAGCTTCTGGGCCTTTGCTCAGGTGCTGCAAGTTGGCCATTGAGTCACACACTTTAGCAAGTGGATCATTAGAATTGACTCCTGTGATCCTACTACCAGAGACATCCCCCCATGGCCACACATACACCTCTTAGCATTGTCTCAGATGGGGGCCACATGACCTCCGTTCCAGTGTCCAAAGCCAAGGGTCAAGTCTGCCTTGTTCTCTTGGAGAAATGCAGAATTCCCTCTCGCCTAGTTTGTGAAGCCAATGGTCCATAGAAACTGCCTCTCATTGAGCTCCTGAAGATTATCTGAGGGCCCCTCTTTAAGTCTCCATTTCCGTGGGCTGACACAAGAATAGCTTGCCTTTGAGTGTCCACAGTGCCATGATCTGTGTTCTAATCGTGGATGGTTTGGAGTTCTTCCAACTCAGTTCTCAAAGAGAGCAGTCTGAACAAGTTCAGCCCTGTTCTGAGACCACAGTCCTAGAAGGCTCCAGCACTGTGGCTCCAGCATCATGTGGAGACCAACAGGGCAGGTTCTGGTTGCACTCTGTACCCTCCTTTATCAGCAAATGTAGCTGTAATGAATTCATGTGTGCCTAACACCATCCTCACTTGACCCGTAACAGCTTTTGAAGTCTTTGATTATTTTTACAACACAAAATTCTTTACATTTAATTCTTGTTACCCAATATTTATATTTAAAAGTGTGCTCATACTCAAATAGTTTGAGGATTGCTAATATGTAGTATTCACACACTATGAAGAGTATTAAGGATATATTTTTAAAACCAATGCTAATGATTTTAATTAAATTCTTTCTTCCTCCACATATGAATGTATGATGTGCTTTAAATGAGAAATATATCATTGACTTGTTCGTAGTTTCACAGGTCATACTTTGTGATACAATCTCCAAATTAAAAACTTCATCTTCTGTGACATGAATCATGAGAGACACAGGGCAATGTAGTGAAATTGCCACAGCTTTTTGGGTCCCTGTCTTTCAGGAATGAGCTCCTTGATGCAATCAAGTGGTAGAGTATGGATTTAATATGCACCAAACTTGTATATTTAGGCAGGAGAGACTGTTGGCTTGGGGCTTCTTGGTCAAATGAAAGTCAGTAGCTACTTGCTTGTTCAAAGAAGATACTTAGCTTGAAAATTTAAGTTTTTTCTTTTTAAAGATTTCTTTCTTAAGGACAGATGTCTAACTTTGAATAAAGCAACATCCAGGTGAAATCACTGTTTTGTTGTATTTCTAGAGGAATTTCCTTAAATTGATGAATTTTGGTTTTCTTTGGCCTTCAGTGAGAAATGAAATGGTATCCAAAATAAACAGGCCATATTGTAATTACTTATTTTCTTTTATTGTGTTCTTTTTATGATCCAGGGTGGGCCCTAGGTGAACATGGAGAATGGGCTAAATATAGCAATTTTGACATCACTACCCGTGTTCCTCTGATGTTCTATGTTCCTGGAAGGACGACTTCACTTCCAGAAGCAGGCGAGCAGCTTTTCCCTTACCGTGACCCTTTTGATCCCATCTTGGAATTGATGGATCCAGGTACAAAATACACTGAAGTGATAATGTCTAGTAGTTAGAAAACCATTAGTTGCCATGTGAACCATCTATACAATCACAAGCTTGCTCTCTTTCTGACATGCTGAAATTTCTTCTCAATACCATGTTTAGTCTTCATGTGTTTCTTTCCACTACCTCTGCTGTGGGTTGGGAAGGTGTGACAGAACCACTGTATATGGGGAACTGTAGCATTTTAAAAGGTGGAAAGGGCTGTTGTAGAGGTGACGTTAGAGGGAAGGACTATAGACTGCTGGGGGAGAGTCTCCCCAAAACATGAATGGAATTCCTTAAGATGCATACTTTTTGTGAGGATTCAGACCTTTCAGAGGGGGATATTTTCCATTTTGGAGTTTGTTGCCCTACTGAGTCACTGATCTGTTGAAGTTACCAGGTCAGTTTCCTTTGACTTCTACTTGCCATTCCTCCAAAGTTTTGCAAACAGACACCCTTTCTGCTTGTGTGAGGTTATGAGTGTGGATTCTTAGGAGTCGTGTCTTGATTTTATCTACTGGATGTATAACAAACAATACCAACTGAGTAAATAAATGTTGATTTTATCTGCTGGGTGTATAATAAGCAACACCAATTGAGGAAGTAAGCATCAGATAATATTTGTTTATTCCATAGTGCTTTTCCCATGAACTGTGCTAAACTAGGTTGCCCCCTTTCTGGACACACATTTAATCCATCTTTAATCGCAAGTCTTTTATTTTATGTTTATTCCTGTTAGTTTCAGATCATCATTCTGGCCTTTCTGGATTTTCGAGTTTGCTTTGTATTGCACATTTAATTTTTGAGTGCTGCATACTGCCTTTTTTCACAGCAATGAGAGAAAGTTTCCAACTTTCTAAGTAGTTTCAAGACATTATTTTAATTTCTTTTTTGCTGGGACAAATCCATTAGGTGAGATATTAAGCAAGTTATAAATTTGTGTGACTGTGTCACTTAACTTGTGTCCACATTTAATCTGTGGCCTCTGTTTGTTTTCTGAGCTTCAATTTCAGTTTTCTGATGCTTTTTGCACTGGGCTAGTCTAACAGGCCTGGGACTGAGGTTACGCTGTTTTACCTTCATCCTCGCTTTTCACAGGAAGTGCCCAATGGTTGCTCTTGCAGCTACTTTTCTCTTCTGCTCTGAAACAACACTCAGAGTCTAGCAATTTTTTTAGTGATAAATGACAGTCATTGTGGAATTCCTCAGAAAAGATGCATTCTACATTGTGTGAAGGAGCCTAAAAGTTGAGTTGGTTCCCCAAGGAGCAATTTAAAGGGATAGAATGGAGATTTATTTGACTTATGGTTCCACAGGTAAGGTAGTCCTTTAAGGTGGGAATCCCATCTCAGAAGACATGGTAGGTAGCAGAAGCTGGAGGAGGCTTAGGTCACTGTGTACATCATGATGGAGGCTAAAAGAGTATTCGACAAACTACCAGAACAGCCTGTTAGTGGGAGCAGGGTGGGACTACCCAACCTCAAGGTCTACCCCCTGTTTTCCTACAGCAAGGCTCTACCTCCTAACATTACCAAGATCTTCCCAAATATTGATATCAATTGAGGATTCAAACACATGAGCCTTTGGGGGACAACTCACATTCAAACCATGACAGTTGCTTAGGATAAAAAAATGAACACATAGACTTATAATCACAGATACTTGGGAAGCAGAAGCAGGAATATCATATGTTTAAAGCCTGCTTGGACCACAGAGGGACTTTGAGGCCGCTTAAGAGGGAACCTATCTCAAAAAGATAAAGAAGGCATAGAATATAGTTGAGTGTTGTATTGCTTGCTTACCACACACAAGGTCCTGGGTTCGATTTCCAGTATAGAGAAAACAAAAGGATGAAGAATCTAATCTTCTTATTCCATCTTTCTCTCATATTCTGTGTGTTTTACACAGCATGCACTGCACTAGCAAACCTGTCCACCCAGAATCTGTCTGCCTCACTGCCTACAGCATTTCTTTTGAGTCATCAAAACATTTTGCTACAGAGTCTCCTTGTCTGTGTCCTTGGGTTTCTGGAATGTACCCATTTCATAGCATTACAAATGACCACTTTCAAACCCAAAACAGAGCTAAGGTTACAGCTCACTTGGACAGCACCTGCCTAGGATGGCCCAAAGTCATGGGTTCTATCCACCACTGTGATAGAGAAAACAAAAACAAAAAACAATGCATTCCTCTCAGAAGCTTGCTGTGCTCCCATCTCACTGAGTAAATGTTCCCACATTGGCTACCAAGGCCTTTGTGGCCTGATTGTCCCCTCATCTCTTAACTGGTGTCCAGGCCAACTGTTCTTTGTAGTGTCTGACATCTTACTATTTCCTCTTGGCTAGATTCAGGATAAACATTTTATGCTACATGTGAATTTGTGTCCTCTAATAGTTCAGTGGGTACTTTGTGGCAACATTATTAATGGTGCTAACTTTGATCATGTGGTTAAGGTAGTTGAAACAGATTTTTTCACTCTGTTAATATTGTTGTCTGTTTTCATGTGTGGGTATTTGGGGTGCACGTGAGCATGCGAATATTGGGAGTATATGCCATACATGTATGTGTGCATGTATATGGATATGCATGTACATATGCACATGTGTGTGGAGGCCAGGGATTGCTATTGAGTCATCCTCAATTGTTCTTCAGTCTAACTCATTTTGAGACAGGGTTTCTAGTCAAACACCTGTGTCCTTAAGAGGGTTAGTTTGGCTAGCCAACTTGCTCTGAGGAATTTTCAGTCTCTGACCTTCAAGGCCAGACTTAATAAGAAGACTGCTACACCCTCCTGGCATTGTATGTAACATCTTGGACTCCAGACTCTGGTCCTGTTGCTTGCAAGGCAAGCATGTTAGCTCTAATCCATCTCCCTAGCCCTAAAGTATCTTAAAAGTTTTATTTGTTTTTCTTTGCATTTTATTAATAAATCAATGTCTAGAAAATGAAGTTGGGACCTATAAAGTTAACTACACAGAAAGGTGTAAGTGATAGTGCAAATCTGAGATAGTTTTTTTTCTTTTGAAATAGGGCCTTATAAATAACTAGGCTATTCTCAAATGCAAAATTATGGTATGAGCATGGAAGACTTTGAACTCTTGATTCTCTTACCTGTTTCTCAAATGCTGGAATTACAGCTGTTTAACATGTCCAGCTCTGAAATCAGTTTTAGCAGCGATCAGTAAACATGTAGGATTTAGATTTTGAAGACAGATGGACTACAATTAGATATGAAGTCATACCCATTAAAATGACTGTTAAAAAAAGTTGGCCATTTGGAATCTGCAATGACAGAACTGCTGTCTCTAACAGTTTGGTGGCACCTCTCAAAGTTAAGCAGAACTACCATATGATCAAGTAGTTCTAATCCTAAGCATATAAATAGAAGTGAAAGAGGCATCAGCTAAAAACTTGAACATTCATGTTCAAGCCTGTTCTGTTCATGATAGACACAAGGTGGAAGCAATCCATGTCCATTGATGGGTAGAAAGATACATACAATGTAGCATATATATGTATGTGTGTGTTTATGCATATACAGACATACAATCTAGCATCTATGTATATGTATGTATTATATATGGTATGCATGTATGTGTATATATATGTATATATGTGTTCATGTGTGTTTACATTCACATACACATTTATACATACAGCTTGCATACATGAAGTAGAATATTGTTTACTCTTAAAAAGGAAGGAATTCTAATATATACTACACTATGGATAGACTTTTTTTGCATGTGAATCTGTGTGTGTCTCTCTCTATGTGTATCAGCGGGTACTGTGTGTGCCTGTGGAGACTCAAGGGTGACTTTGGGAATCACTCTGGATTGCTTCTACCTCCTGTTTGCTTTACTTTGGAGTTTCCTGGCTTCTACCTTCCAGGGTTGGAAGTGTAGGCCACTGCCATTTCCATTTTTGCCTGGCGTTTTTACTTTGGATCTAGGATCTGAATTCAGAACCTTTTGCTTGTGAGGCAGAGGCTTAACCCCTGAGCCATCTCTCTGGCCCACCATGGAAAGCACGTTATATTAAGTGAAATGAGCTAGGTACAAAAGGATCAAATACTGGCAGATGCCACTGACATGAGTTATATTTAGCAATCAAATTTAGAGAGATAGAAAGTAGAATGGACCTTTTCAGGGCTGGGGAGATGGCTCAGTGTTTAAAGTCTTTGCCTCACAAACAAAGGGACCTGAGTTCAGATCCCAGATCCTACCTAAAACTGCTAAGTGAGTGTGGCAGGCAGCCTGCCTGTAATTCTAGCCCTGGAAGGCAGAACCTGGAAATCCCCAGAGTAAGCTGGCTAGCCAGACTATCCCTAGTGGAGTGCCCTGGGTTTAATTAGAGACTCAGGCTCACAGCAATCAGGTGGAAGAGTGATCAAAGATTTCTGATAATCACCCTTGGGTCTCTACAGGCACACACACTCAAGTACACTCATGTACATATGCTCTTACACACATGTAGACCTTCCTTATATAAACACCCCCCCACACATGGATACACCCCATACCTACGTACATGAAAAAAAAAAGAATGGGCATGACCATTGCTGATGGTGGACAAATGGTTAGCTATTTTTTGGTGTTAGTGATGGATGAAATGCTGAGTGGGTAGTGGTGTGTAGATGTAGACAATGAAGAATTATGGAGATGATAGTGATTGTAAAATAACATCAATATACTCAGTGCCACCAAAAATGGTAAAGGTTGAGAATTTCATGTTTTGTTCATTTTACCATATTAAGAAGAAAAAGTAGATTAAATGCAAATATCCAGAAATAAGTAATCTGTGGTATAAATATCCCATTCTTCATGGATGTTTATTTACCCAGTGGTTAAAACTTTCATTGGTGGAGCTTTCCCCAATCAGTTTGGTTTCAAAGTTGAAGCAGCTTTAAAATTTGCCACAAGGTTGGGAACACCTTAATTTTACATCCCGTTCTTGCATTGGATGAGCAACTAGTGAAGGACAAAATGCTAGAGGGTTAGCATTTCTAAACTTCTTTTGCTAAAAATAAATGTAAACATGAAAAAAGAGAACTGGTAGAGCTCGGACAGTCTCTGTCATAGTTAGATACTGGTGTCAACTTGATGGTTGAGGATTCGAGCTCTGGGCATATTTTTAGAGAATCAGTAGTTGAGTTAAGCCCTGAGCAAGCTTGTAGGAGATTGTCTGATTCGTAGGGAAGACCCAATCCATACTGGGCAGGACTAGTCCCAGGATAGGGGAGTAAGATGGAGGGAGCTGGTTGAGAAAGTGGGCATCCTTCTGTATACTTGCCTAGACATGCTGGTTTGGCAAGTAAGGATTGTCCCTCTCTCAGCTGCTATGTGGATATAGTGTGGACAGTTCCCTCAGCCTTTGGTGTTGGTGTGGGCTCTTCTGCCAAGCTGGATAAGTGACTGTAGCCAGACAGTTGTAAGCCAGAATAAAAATCTCTTGTTTCTTTAAGCCCTTTGGTCATGAGTTTATTGGTAACAATGCAGGTGAACTGCAACAGTCTGCTTTACTCTTAAGCATCCTGGGTTCAACTGTGACAATTCCCATTTCAGGCCAGCAAGTGGTGGACCTTGTGGAACTTGTGTCTCTCTTCCCCACACTCGCTGGACTTGCAGGACTGCGGGTCCCTCCTCGCTGCCCCATTCCTTCCTCTCATGTTGAGCTGTGCAGAGAAGGCCAGAACCTCCTGAAGCCTTTCCAACTCCATGACTTGGAAGAGGATCCATACTTCACTGGGAATCCCCGTGAGTCGATTGCCTACAGCCAGTACCCTCGGCCTGCAGATTTCCCCCAGTGGAATTCTGATAAGCCAAGCTTAAAAGACATAAAGATCATGGGCTACTCCATTCGCACCATAGACTATAGGTATACTGTGTGGGTTGGATTCAATCCCAGTGAATTCCTGGCTAACTTTTCTGATGTCCATGCAGGGGAACTGTATTTTGTGGATTCTGACCCATTGCAGGATCACAATGTATATAATGATTCCCAGCATGGATTATTCCCCCTGTCTTTGAGACCTTGAGTTTTGCCCCTTATCCCCTCCCCTTCCAGCAGGTGAAAAGAAGAGACAGAGATGGTTATATTGTCATTACGCACAGATTGGATGCAGCCTGAGTGGGAAGTGATCAAAATATCCATCAGCAATTTGGCCTAAGAGTATATGACAGACAAATTTTAATTTAGTCTTTGTTAACTTATAATTGGCAATTGGGTTTGAGCTAGGTTCATACTCTTCCCATTATAAAGCAGTCATAGTTTAGTCATTAGATAAGAGCAAAATAAAATAAAAATTATGTCATGTCATAAAGACCATACATTCAAATATAACACTATATTCAAGCAATCTTGTGAAGTTAAGTGCATTTCAAAAAATAACCGTGTGTCAGTGCAGGCTTTACCCTAGGCTCTTGGTTATTTTGTTTCTAACTTACAAATATATCTTAGGTAGCCCAGTATAGTTAAAATGTGTTCACATGAGATTCATTTTTTTTTCTCGAATGTGAAATTAATTCTAGAAACAAGCACCATAGTCTGTCTTCAATTTTTGTTTATAAGACTGCAGATTTCACAATCCAAAGGTAAAACATGTCTGAAATGATTAATGTGTTGTTTCCTCATGAAATAATAAATAATGCTTTATAAACTATAGACAAATGGGTTGAAAATTCAGTTAAAATTTTTCAGTATGGTCTAATCCAAATAGTTTTGACTCATTGGCTATCTATTAAAAGTCTGTTAGTCACAATAGTAAGCATTTAGAAATGTTATATTATCCATGGTTCTAATCACTCAAAATCATATTAATTATATTTAGAAATAGTTGATTATAGACATTCATTTGTCTAGGAAACAGAAACCATTCCAGTTTTAGTTGTCTATTAAAACATGAATATTATTTTCATGAAGTTATTTTGATTGTGAAAACTTTGCACTGATACCGTATAAATAATTTTCCAACCCCTCCAAATGTAGTTCTGTATTCCATAAAATATAAAAGTAATTACAAAGCAGGTAGTATTAATAAGGCTAGTTTGTGTCTTTCTCAAAGAATGTCTCTATAACACGATAAAGTTGATCAATTATTAGTCAACAACATCTACATAAACATATAATGTAGTAGGTCTTGTATCATAATGAATGCTTTTACAGTAATTTTCTCCTCAAAATGTTTCAGTGTTTCAAGGTGTTTGTGAAACAGAATATAGCAAAGGATAAATTACTGCCATGTATTAAATTGTAACCAAAAAGACAAGATATTATATTTAAACCAGTGAAATTTCAAAGACAGCTTTTTTTGCTAATTGGCATCCAGTAGAGGTGTATATGATAATTGAGTAGCCTCCTGAGCAATTAAGGGACTGACTTAGCAACAGGAATTTGCATTTCAAAATTGATGGTTCTATTCATCACTCCCGATCTAAAAATTTGTGTCTCCTTTGGAAAGGTTGGGTTTAGTAGTTGATGCTTTCCTTCAATTTTTTGTTCTTGTTCTTTATCTTTTTTATTGCTCTGATTCCATCCTCTATAGTTTGTAAAATATAGTTTTAAAACTCCTCATGGTATATTTTCATTTTATTTAGTTTTTCTTCTACTCCACAGTTACAGTGTTACATTTTGACACATTTTTATTTCCTGGTTGACTACAGTATGTACATTTCATTTTCCTTATTTTATTTCCTACAAAATCTGTTCTCGATGCAGTCACAAGCCCAACTGTGCATCTACTTAGTAGCCAGAGATATAGAATCTTTTCCCATTGGCAGAAATTTGAATGGACAAAACTGCCCTGGATTGTCTCTGGATTCACACCAAAGCTGCTGACCTAGATGGGCAAGCTTCTCTGGCTTTTCTGCCCTGTGTTTGCCCACAAAGACTTGTGCAGAGGCGAGCAGACTGCATTTGGTTTAGGCATAGAGTAGGGAGCTTGCTGTGGCCATAGGCCTCTTCCTCTCCACTCTCATCGCCATTGCCTCTGTCCTTCTCCCCTCCTTCCCAAGTAGTTTACCGCCCCTCCTTTGCCCTCCCCTGTTCCTGAAGGAATCCATGTGTCTTCCTAAAATCCCTCTGGACCCTGCCCTTTGAGAACACCGACAGTGCCTACTATGGGTCTAGAAAGACCTCCGCTGAGCAGTCAGAGTCTTCCCTGGCTCCACAATGCCCCTGCCCTTGGCTGACTCTCCCTTGCCAATCCCTTCCTCCCTGGCCCTCCTAGGTTTGCCCGCCCCCCCTCTTGGCCGCTATTCACTCATAGCCATTCATCACAGCCAGGCCCCCCGTGCCCCCATTGCCAAGAGGCTGAGGCCTGTGAGACTCTCTAGACTGTGTGAATAGGGTAAACAAAGACTTCTACAGAATCTGGTATTCACTTTACTTTTAGAAAGGTGTTTTTCTGAATGTAAAATTGATGTGCTAACTGAAGACAAGCTGGAAGACAGAAATGTAGCAACAAGTGAGAAATGTGTGCATGTTTTATCCTGAAATTGTCACTTTAATATCTTGTCTTTTTGGAGGTATGAATTTTTTACATTTATGGGATATTCTGTGATCTTTATAAGCAATTTATGTTCTTTTCCCATAAGTATTAAGTATGATTATTATGGATTTTTGCAAAGATACTTTATTTTGCTGGTAATACACTTTACTGTGTAGTTTTATTGTAATGTACTTTAACCTTTTTCAAATTGTTGGAAGTTTAGGTTATTTCCAAATTCTCAGTATTTCAAATAATGCTGTGATCAACTTTGCGAATAAAATGCTTTTATGTATTTCAAATTCTTCCCTTAGGACAGTCTCTCAGTGCTAAGTTGTCAAAAACATCTTCCATTTTCTCCCACTGTCTTGCAACTAAAGTTAAGAAATAAAGCCAGCCAACACACAAGTAAACTCACACCACCAGGAAAGAAAAGATGCAGTCCTACAATAATAGCGAAAGTGGTATCTGTCCGGGTTTTTTTTTTCTGATTCTTTGCTTATTAATGATCTTGGCCATTAATCTCTCTGTATGAATGCTGGACATTTGCTTTTTCAGTTGTGTGAATTTGCCTTTAGATTTTGGTTGTGGGTCTTACTTTTAATGTAATTAGCAAATTGGTTGTTTTGGTGTTACACTTTTGCCTGTATTTTCCTATTAAACATGAAGAAACCCCAATCTGTAGAGTGAATCAATAAATATTTGTTTTCTGTGGAACTTTTTATGGTTTGTTCTCATATTTACCTCTATTCACCTAATTGTATGAGTAATGTATGCTCAGTGTGTAGAATGTGGAAAAAGGTAAAAAACAAAGTTGGAAAGAAACTCACACTTCAGAATGTAAGTAACATTTATATTTGTGTTCTTCCACTCCCTTTCTTTCCCAAATGCAAATGCATAAACATTCGCTCTCTGCACAGCTAAAATCTACCATATGCAGCCTTGGTCTTTTGTTTTGCATAATATTAGTGTTTTTTTTTTTTTTTTTTTTTTTGAGGCAGTGCCTGGACTACCCTCAAGCTCAGTATGTTTGTCTTTTTGACAATTCTAAAATTTTAATGTGCATTTAAAATTGGTAAAATGCACACCAAATAAAATTTGCTATCTTCCCTCTGCGTCCTCCACTCTTATGAGGTATAAAGACTCAGGAGCATTGCCTAGAGCCCTTTGACATTCACACTAAAGGGTGTTCCAGGGACTGGGGGGGTGGAAGAGAGGGGCACTGGGAGAAAGGGAGGGAGGGATAAAAAGAAGGGGAAAAGGGGGGAGGGAGCAAGGGGGTCCAGGGAGGGGTGGAAGGAGGAAGGGGACCAGGGTACCTATTAAGTTTGTATGAGTGGGAAAAAATAAAATAAATTGCTATCTTAATCACTTTCTGTAGTATGATTCGGTGGCTCTAGCATATTTACAATGTTGTGACTCTATCTGCATTATCCATCCAGAGAACTGTCTCCTTACAAAATTTAAATGCCGTCCCAATACAATAGTAACTATTTCCTGGTAGCCATGATTGTACTTCCTTTCTCTATAGATTAGACTATTCTAGGTACCTTATCTGTGTGACCAGATTATTGTAGTTATTATAGAGCTTTCAGTATTCTTGCACATTGCAGCATATTGGGAGTTCCTTCCCTTTTGCATCTGAAAACTATTCTATTGTATATACTTACCACACTTTGCTTATCCATGGGTGGACACTTGGGTTGTAAGTACCTTAATTGTTCTGGGTGTCTTATCTAGACTATATTAATTATTTTAAAAAGAAAACTGCTAATTAGCATGTTACTTAATTTATAAAGAACATTAAAAACTTACCAAAATTTCAGTTGCAAAATTCAATTGAAACTAAATTTTAACACAATGCTAATTAATCAGCTTAAGCTGTTGATAATTGAAGAATTGTTTCTCCAGTCCTTTAAAAACAAGCAGATACCATCAGTGTCTGTTACCTTCCTGTTTCAAGTGAAAACTTACATAAATATGTGAAAATAATTACCTTCCCAATCATTGTATTAATGTTTCCTGGGATGATCTTTAGCAAATAATTGGGAAACATGAAAGTAGACTATATTAATTGTTAATTACTTAAGATTTTGGGGTGTGGTCCAGAAAGGTAGCAAGGTGACCAGAGAAGCCCCACTTGCCCTTACAGAAGGATTTTTCTGTGCAGTAGTAAGTGGGGGAGCTTTTCTGCCTTACTTAATCCAACCTCTCTGCTGCTTGTGTGATTTCTAGCAACACATACTTCACTGTGTGAAGGACTTTGTGTCTCCTTTCTCTTTTCCTGAATCTACCCTTCAGATAGAGTCTCTTGAATTTTTGCCTGAGATCTCGGATTAAATTTGAACCTAGATTCTCTCTTCGGCTTCTGTTCCTGGCCTCTTCTGGCTTTAGGAATAGCCTATAATGGTTGAAACTCCTGTAAGTCTAGCTCCCTTATTTCCTACTACCTTGGGGATACCCTTGGTTCTGCTGGGCACTTTTTCTCTTCTCCATATGCAGAGACTGTGGTCAGTTTATGCTCTCAGCTTAGCCATGACACCACTGTGGATCAGCCTTGTCTCTGCTCTTGGGACTTGACTCTCCACAAGTCCCTGAAAGCCCCAGCTGGTGTCCTTGGTTCTTCACACACTATAGACAGATGCTGAAATCTGTTCAAATGTTTGATAAAATACAGGCTAATGCAGTGGGACAAGTTGCTCGCTGGGGTCAGAGTTTCCCAGATCCCTGTTACCTGGCCTGCAATCAAATGAAGTGCTTGTTATTTTTCATCAGTGTTTTGGTTTTTCAGAAGCAAGGTTTCGCTGTCTTGCCTAATCTGGCCTCAAAGTCCCCACAGTCCTGCTGGCTCAGTATCTCTGGTCCTGAGATTCCATGCATGAACTGCTGTGCTGGCAGGGCTTGCTAGTTTTAGATTCTGGAGTTTTGGCAAAAGTTCTTGCCCTCTGAGGGAAGAAGAGTGAGACTAGTTGAAACAAAGGTGGGTTCAGATGGGGTTCAGCTGGGGCTAACCTCGGGTACCTATCATTGGGTGATGTGACAGATCTAGCAGAGGATTTATCACATGCTAAGGAAGCAGGAGTTAGGTTGACACCAAAGAGAAGTAAAGGCCACAGGTTGCTCACTTTTGCTTTTCCCTTCATGACATTCAGACTATGACTTATGTATGTAAGAGGGTTTGGCACAGCCTGATGCTGACATTTACAAGCCTCGCCCTGATTTATTGCCCATTCAGGTGTAGTTCCGAAAGAACCTTTTGCAGGTGATTTATTTCAAAATTCATTATTTACTTAACAGGTTTTATGAATTGATCTTCTCTACACAATTGAAAAGTGTACCCTTGTATTTGTATTAAGTGCTGCCCGAGTTATTTTATGAATAAATCATGCTAAATTTGCCATTATCACTGTGCGGGTGGTTCTGGCTGCCGTTTCAGAGCTGCTTAATGCCTTCTCGAAATAAATGAAGCCACTGAACAAATGTCGATGCCACTGTACAGGGTAGCTAGCCTTTGTCAAGTCTCCAGCCTGCCCCACTCTGTAAAACTAGGGCTGCTCTGATGCCCAGATTTCCTTGTTACTTAACATCTTGGTATATGAAGTAATGGATTTAATTATGATAGTTAATACACACACACACACACACACACACCCACCCATCACTGAACTTTGCTCATAACCTTCCTCATAACTTTCCCTTTTCCTCATACCTCCCCAAGTCTCCTTCCTCCCCTAAATACTATTCTCCTTTTGTGTCATTCATTTACTTGTGTGTGTGTGTGTGTGTGTGTGTGTGTGTGTGTGTGTGTGTATCTAGATTCCACATATGAGAGAAGATATATTCATTTCCCTTCTTTTTTCCCTTTCCCTTTCCCTTGGGATCCCTTTTTTCCTTTTTTTTTTTTTTTGCACATGTATTTGTGTGTAAGTGTGCATAGGTGCCTATGGGTATAGAAGAGGATACTGTGTGTGCTTGTGGAGGCCCAAGGGTAACTTCAGGAATCATTTGGATTGCTCTATCTCCTTATTGCTTTACTGTGGGGTTTCCTAGGCTCTGCCTTCTAGGGCCAGAATTACAGGTCACTGCCATTTCTGCCTGGCATTTTTACGTGGAATGTAGAGATGTGAACTCAGGTTCTTTTGCCTGCAAGGGAAAGGCTTAACGCTTGAACCATCTCTTCAGCCTAGAACTTTACTACTACTACTACTACTACTACTACTACTACTACTACTATTACTACTACTACTACTACTACTACTACTTCTCCTCCTCCTCCTTTTCCTCCTCCTCTTTTTCCTCCTCCTCCTTTTCCTTCTCCTTTAAAAAACAGGCAGCTCTAGCAGTGTGTATTAAGTATTCATTGAGAAATTTTTGTTTTGCATGAAATATGACATATATATTAAACAAGTACATGCTATGAATGAGGGCCAGGGAGGTGGCTCAGTGGATGAAGCGTCTGCCAGGTGAGCACTAGAATTTGCCTGAGCTCGAATGCTCAGAACCCACGTCAAGCTGGAGGTGGGACAGGTCTGTAATCCCAGTACGCCTACATCAACATTCAAGCAGCAGACAGGAGAACCCCAGGAACCTCAAAGGCTGGCCACCCTGGTGCACTCAGTGGCAGATAACAGACCCGATCACAAAGTGGAAGGCCATGGTTGTCCTCTGATCTACACACACATGCAGTGTTATGCATGCAACTGTGCCTTCCCCCAACATACCACTCTCAGAAAAAATACACAACTGAGTGTTAATGTACATAAGCATACATAAATCGCAGATGGAATTAAGGACATGTAACCTTCACCTAGGACAAAAAATTGAATGTCACCACCACTTGACTTCTTGAAGGTTGGTAGTGAGTTGCTCTTGACCAACTTTTTGAGTAATAACAGGTCTCTTATTTCACCCTGCAGCAGATAGACTCCTTGGAAGTAAGAGGAAGCCATCAGGCTTCAGTTGAGGGAAACCAGTTATGCAGTTGCAACTAGGTAAATAAAGGAACTCGGTGGATTCTTGGGTCCCAAATGTAGTGGTGTCCATTATTATCCTGTCTTAAATTTGATGAGTCTTGTTTCATCTTTTCCACTTTTCCTTATTACAGACCTTGACTGAAAATGTAAAAGACACTGTTTATTGTGTTTCTTGATCAAGTGACGTCATTGGAAAAACATTCTGAATGCACCAGGATAGCTGGGAGCTTTGGGTAATTCTCAGCAGTAAATTATTTACTTGCTGTCTGATGCTTATTGTGACTGTGTCATATATATGCTTAGTACAAATTTAAAAGATACAAATGTATGCCATAACAACCTTTTCTATTCCATTCCCCAATCTTCCTGTTGTCAGAGACAAATGTGCTTGAGTTTTTAAAAAAAAAATCCTCACTCCTTTCTTCCCTCCTCTCCTTCCCTTCCTTCCTTCCTTCCTTCCTTTCTTCTGTGTATCACAGGGCACTGTGTCACTGTGGAGGACCAAGGGTGACTACTTCAGGAATCATCCTGGATTGCTTCTACCTCTTATTTGCTTCATTCTGGAATTTCCTAGACTCTGCCCACCAGGGCCGGAAGTACAGGTTGCCACTGTTTTCCCCTGATGTTTTTATGTGGGACCTGGGATCTAAACTCAGGACCTTCTGCTTTTGAGGCAGAGCCTTTTTTTTTTTTATTTCCACTCATACAAACTTAACAGGTACACCGGTTCCGCCTACCTCCAACCCCCCATCCCCCTGTGCCCACCTCCCCTCCCCCTTCCCTCCCCATCCCCCAGTGCCTCCCCCTCCCATCCCTGGAGCATCCTTTAATGTGCATGCCAGACTATCCTCTGGGTCCTCCTCTCTGGTAAGGTGCAAGGACCCAGTGGCATTTCCCAGAACCATTTCCTGTGTTCCCGTTAAGCATAGGAACACTACTATGGCTGTCAATCCCTTGTTGAGGCAGAGTCTTTTTTGTTTGTTGTTTTTTTTTATTAATATATTTTTTATTATTATTTCAGCTCATACAAACTTAATAGGTACACCAGTTCCCTCCCTCCCTCTTCCTCCCCCCGAACCCCCTGCTCCCCATCCCCACACCCCTCCCTTCCCATCCCCCAGTGCCTCCCACCCCAATTCCCAGAGAGTCCTTTCTTGTGCATGCCTGATTTTCCTCTGGGCCCTCCTCTCCGATGACCTACAAGGACCCAGTGGCCTTTCCCTGAACCCTTTCCCGTGTTCCCCTTAGGTATTAGGAACACTGCTGTGGCTGCCAATCCCTTGCCTCCAAAGATCTTGGTGCCTTTAGCAGATGCTAGACTTTGTGAGGTCAATAGTGTGTTGGACAATGCGCAAGGCATGTAAAGTCCAATTATGATTGCTTCAGCCCTAACTTGTATGGAGTATCTTGCATATCATTGCTCCTCCCATCCTTTTGCTCTTACACTCTTACCGCCCCCTCTTCCGCAAATTTCCCTGAGCTTCAGGATGGGGAGAGATTAAACTGGCCTAGTTCTAGGTGGTTGATATAGAGTCTCTGAAGTTCTGGATTGTGGTTTGTTGATTTTCTTTTGCAGCTTTGCTGCTCCTGCAATGCCCTTCACTCCATCCTGGTGGGCATTGTATGTTACCCCCTGGCCAGAGACAAAAAGCTGTTAAACTAGAGTCTTGTGATAAAAGCACATTCAAAGGTAGATGTAATAAAAGTGGGAAACCACAGTGAGGGAGGGGTCTATCACCAATTTGCACAAGGGTTACTTTTTATCTGCCAGACTATATACCCTCCTCTTCTGGTGAGATCATACCCCCTCAGTAGTAAATGATCAGGGACAAAAGTCTGTGAATTTAATCAGATGTCTCATTACTTATTTGAGTCCTTGATGGAGGCCTATTTTCTCTGCTGTAACATGGTCCCTTCTCTCCTTTTTTCTGGTGTGGCCCTCCTACCCCATCCCTCCTGTTCATAATCCTTGGAATTACTGTCTCTAGGTGGGCTGGGTGGGTTTGGTACTAGGAGCCACCTATTAGGGAGTACATACGGTGCTTAATTTTCTGTGTCTGGGATACTTCACTTAATATAATTGTTTCTAATGACATCCATTTCCCGGCAAATTCCAGTAATTCATCATTTTTTGATGGCTGAGTAGTACTCCATTGTATAGATTTACCACAGTTTCCTTATCCACTCGTCAACTGTTGGACATTTGGGCTGATTCCATGACTTTGCTATTGTAAACAGTGCTGCTATGAACATGGTCGTGCTTGTGCTATCGAGGTGAACCTCTGCTGTATGGGGGGTTATTCCCAAAAGTGGAAGAGCAGGGTCATATGGCATTTCAATCTTTAATTTCTTTAAGAATCTCCAGACGGCTCACCAGAGTGGCTGTATGAGCCCGCATTCCCACCAGCAATGTAGGAGAGTTCCCCTCTCTCCACATCCTCTCCAGCATTTGTTGTGAGGCAGAGTCTTAACCCCTAGTCATCTCTGCAGTCTGAGTGCCTGAATTTTGAAAAGAATAATGTAGGCTACTAGGTGGGTTTCAGAGAGACCCAAGGGAGCAATGCCACATAGACAGTGCTTCTGCATTTTGGTGTATAGGAATATAGAGGCATAGTATAACAAAGGAAATGAAAAGGTCCTAAACTAAAAATTAGTTTCTAGGAGGAGGGATGTAGTACATTCCTCTGCTTATGGCCAACCATCACCTGAGAATTGTGTTCATTGGAGCACATGCAGCTGTTGTGGAGATGTGGACAAAGAAGCATGTTCATAGGACACACCCTAAGATGAATGTCACCCAACACATGAAGAACAGTTGATTTGATCTGGGAGAGAAGACTTGGAGCTAGGTAGATGTGGAGTGTGAACTATTGGTTTTCATCAGGGTTGCCTGAAATAATTACATGTCTGGCTACTTGCCAGAACATGGATGATATATTAGTGGGTATACCACTGAGGAAAGTACCCGCCCCTCTTTTCAGCCAGTCTTAGCTATCAGTATTTTCTCAGAGAGGGGTGGTACCTAGTAAAATATTTCTCCTTCTGTGATGAAATGTTGATAGGCCACGTCTTATACAAGTCTTGTGGAATTAAATACCATTGCATTCAATTTGTGAGAAAAATGACTGAGCTATGCCCACCAGACAGTGATTGTTGGTACTCTTTGGTACCTTCTGACTCTTATTCTTTCTGGTGTGTGTGTATGTGTGTGTGTGTGTGTGTGTGTGTGTGTGTGTGTGTGTGTTAGCCTGTTTAGGACTGAGCACTTCACAATCACTTATTTTCTGCACAGTGGCCTGCTTGGATTCATTTTACTAAATGCCTTCCATTACGAAGAAGTTTCTGGGTTGAAGCCTAACAGCTAAAATGATTTGTGGGAGTAATGGTAGGTATTTAAAAGATGGTTTGATACCATGTCCATATAGCAAACAGCTATAGTTTGTTCTCCCCCAGGGCCTATGGCCTCCCTAACCACAGGTTCTTATCCTGGTTTATAGTACCAGGCATGTGTTCCCTGCAGAAAGCAGGTGTTACATCCAATAAGAAAGCAGTTGGTCACCTCCGTAACGTTCATGCCACTATTGCATCCATCGTTATCTGGTTGTTGTAGCTTGCAGCTTTCACAGCTGGGTGAGACTATAGGTTGCATTTCTCTCCCAGTAGCCTCAATGACACCTTCTGGCACTATGAAATCTAGCCAGCCAGGTCTGTTTTAGCTTGTTCTTCATACCCTGTGCAATAGGGTTTTACCATCAGGTTCTAGTGGGCAACCAAGGGCAATGGCAAATATCTGTATTATTTCAAGAGTCATCACAGAAAAGTTGGGGAAACATACAAAGAAAGGAAATTGCCTATTATACTCCAGGGACTAAGTTTAGACCTCAAGACAGTCAATCCCATCCAAACCAAAAATCAAAACAGCAACTAACTAGCTAACACCACTGTTTACTTGGCATAGCCATTCCTTTGTGCAATATACAATATTACACAGCCAATATAAAATATTTTACTCATATTCTTCCTCCTGTTTGCTTACATTCTATTTTTACAACCCGTTTTTCATGCCAAATGATTCCCTCTTCTCTTTTTCTCTCCCTCACCCTTGATTTCTCATGCTAGTTTTGAAGGGCTTCTCCAGTTCCGACTTTCTTAGCCACACAAATTAGGAGACTTTTCCATGTGTCCTATATCCTGGAGGACCAAACTAGGAACTCATGAGTTTCCATCCTCTCCTATGACATATGTTTGTGAAGTTTCATGAGGTGCATTGCTTTTCACAATCTCGAACATCATGACTATTTTCTCCCCCACAGACCATGTTACTTTTTGACCCTGGATGTGTGGATCCAAGTTTCTGTCTCCATACACTCCCATTCTGTGTCCCTAACTCTTACTACTCTTGTTACACTACAGTCCACTTACCATAGTTAAGAAGAATATCTTTTCAAGATGTAAATCTGGTTGTCTCATTACCCAAGACTCTACTTTCTATCCATCCCTGGATATTTTGATGGCTTTTCATTATTGTGAGAACAAGCAGGAAATTCCTTAATCTGGCCTTAAGTTTGACCAGAATGTCTCTGTTTGGACTGTACCAACTTGCCAGTCCTCATTCTAGAGATTAATTTGTTTGGGAATGTCATAGTTTGAAATGTGTCTCCCACAGGTTCATGTGTTTGGGAAGGTCATGGCACCTTTGGGAAGGGGAGCCTTGCTGGAGGAATGCAGTTCCACAGGGGTGGGCCTGGAGGTTTTTTAGCCCTGCCCTGCTTGAGTGAATGAGTCTACTCTTGAACTTTCATGCAGCAGCTCTATGTCTCCAGGAGGGACATGACTTAGATCACCTCCAGCTTCTGCCAGTCAGCCATGCATTTTCCGCCATAAATGACTGTATCTCTCCTCTGGAACCGTAAGCTGAATAAATCCTCCTTTCTCCCCTTAAGTTACTTGACTTTGAGTGGTGTCTCACAGTAACAGAAAAGGATAACGGATACAGGGAACAGCTTTACCCCCTCAGAGGACATCCTGCTTAGATTCCCTTGACACATTGCAGTCTGTGTCACATGCATCCTATTTAGGTCCCCTCTTACTTGCACTTTTTTAACCTGGCATGTGCCAAATTAGGCAACCCTGGTGGAATTCAGTGGGGTGGTCACATTCCATCTCTCCCTAGCCCCAAGTCTTCTCTCCCAGGTTGAATCACTTCATTTGTGTCATGGTATCATACATGTCTATTTCTTATGCTCAGCTTTGGGAGATCTGGTCTGCATGCCACTGTCATCTAGTACTAGCTTTATAACATCTCTTATCTGTTACTGCTCATTCTGTAGGTTATTTCCAGTGCCATTTCTGTAGATTACAGCACAGGGAGTTTCATTGTGCATTCCCCTGTACACACTGTGAAAGTGTTAACATATCTCTAATGGATATAAGTATGGAGATGGAATTAGCAGGCTGAAGGCATGTGTAGAGAACATTAGTCATGGTTTTTGGCAGCCAACAGTGTAAATGTTTCCCTCTTCTTGGGAAACTCCCTACTGAGTTATTTTGGTGAAGAGGCAGGATCCATTTGCTATGATAGAGATGCAGTTTCTGATGCTCACTTTCTGTGCACTTCTACTAAATTTTTGTCCTTGCTCTAGAGTGTTGCTTTCATGTTTGGGAGCCACATATCTGATTTATTAAAAAAAAGTTACAGAAAACCTCACATTATACGTATGATTATAACTTTTGTGTTGGGTCACATTCATATATTTGGTGGAGTATATATGGCCCATGGTTCACATGTTGGGCATTTCTTGTGGTCAGAAAGCAGGCATCTGACATGACTTAAGTCCTCTCTGAGGTTGAATAGGACATAGGAGAGCCATGGCACATCAGCTGGGCTCACACAGTCACACTGGCTACCAGCGTTTGGCATTGGCAATAAACAATGGTGGTGCCAGTTGTTTTTGATGTGATTTTGATGGTGGTCATGGCAGCTACCTGATTGCCTTTTGTTCCTTCCTATTGTTGAAATCTGCAACTATGGCTTTCAGTTGTCTTTCCAAAACAAAACAGTCGTAAACAATAACTGCAGCAGCAGCAACCTTTTCTTTTTAAATTAACTACGGCCCATCAGGCAACTGGAACATGGGAAAGGATTTGAAAATAGGAGGGAGTTTGACATGGGGGAAGATGGGTTGTTAATGGGAAGAAGGGGGGGGAATAGGATTGGGGATTAAGGCAGAAAAATATAAATTTGCTATATTCATGCACAAAACACTAAAGAATAAAAATTAAATCTGGTATCTAGTGCTAAGTTGGCTTCCAAAGAGGATTCACAAGTTCACAGTCCACTCAGCAGGGCACACGGCATCTAGGTTTCTATTTTCTCTCTAGTACTACTCATATTCTATTTCAATGATCTGTTTCTTGTTCATTTCTCTACACCAAAGCTTTAACTTAGCATCTGACACATTTTAGGCTTTTGCAATATTAGTAAATTAATGAATAAAATGAATTTTTGGAGGAAAGGCAAATAAAAAAGTCAAAGGTAGCATAGTCAGAATTCACAGTTGTGGGTTGGGAGAATGGCCACTCAGAGTGGAGTATCTCCAAGGTGAGAGCTGAAGCCCAGCTGGCGTAAGTGACGTTTGACCAAGAGTTTGGAAGTAACTCTCAGACCCTAGTTTGCCAAGTCCCCTATGGGAAACCTGCAGCGATTGCTGCTTCCACAACACTCCTGTGTCCTTGGTTTCCCTACCTAGGAGTTGATGTAAGCTGAAATGCTGTGCAAAACAGACGACTCAATGCTCTGGAACTATGGAACAATCAGCTTGTAAGAGGAGGAAGGCTGGTGACCACCCGTTTAGAAAATTGCCCTTGTATGTAATGGGAGGGCACACACATGTGTATAAGGATCAAGCACCTTCTTTATTACAGCTGGATCTTTCATTTCCCTTTTTTTCTTTGTATTGCTTTCAAATCAAAGGGAAACTATGGTAGAGACCTCTTGCCCAGAGCTACATATATGAAAATGAAGGAGGTTATGGGAGTCACATGTTTTCAATAATGGATCGGTGGTATGGTCTTTGATAGGAAATGAAGCGAGACTGTTGCTAAGCTAGGGGGGTGCTTCTAATTCCAATGGATTTACCTTCCCAGCATCCCCCAATTATTCATTTATGTTTAACCAACTGGTTGAATAAGAATCAATTTTGCACAGAACAAGCAGTTGCTCATTCTATTTAAAGGGCTTTTTTCTTCTTACATCTCTGTCACTCCAGTTAGATAGAGAGAAAAATGTTCACAAAGGCGAGTCTATTTCAAATAGCACATTTATAAAATTGGGTCACAGACATGTTACGTGTTGGAATGGAAGATAAAATATAACACTGCTTGGTTCGAGCTGATTCACAGCAACTGGGAAGAGCTGCGTTTGCAGGGCACACGCTTAGATTTGTGCCTTTCAGCTCCGATGCTACACAACCCAGTCCTCAGGGCAAACAGGAGGCCTCACTACCTTTTCCCTTGGCTTGTGCTGGCAGCTGGCCTGGTGGTAGAGATGGTGTGTTGTTCCTCAGCGAGCCACTGGAGGCCGCTGTGGCTCCAAGAACGCAGAAAGGACTCTCAGTTGGCAGAGTGTCGAGTCTCCAAGGAGTAATGACTGTCACACACACTGGCTGTTCTTGAATTCTAGTCCAGGATTGTAAAGACACTGTTATGAATTAACGAGAATAAAATACCCGGCAGATGAAGCTAAGGTCTTGGATCCCCTGGGGTTGTTTTCTAACTGCTTTTTAACTCATTTTCCTCTCTCTGGGACTGGGTCTCATTTGCAGCCCAAAGGCGCAGGCTTTATCTGTGACGACAACATTCTCCCCAAATGATACAAAGGTTGTGACTGGAGCCTTTAATATTTATTTCCCAATACTTCTGCAAACCAGGATATTATCCTGTATTCCCCATCAGTCAGTATTGGCAGCAGGTGCCAGAGCTGCGCGGGCCACAGGAACATGCTTCCCTGATTAATTGTACGATGCCTCATTAATATGAATTTCAGGTGAACAACCAAGAATTGCTCAATAGAAGTACATTCTAAATATTACATAAGTCACACTCATAACACTAAACAGTTCAAAGTCCAACTTATCGGGAGTCCAGTATTTTTATTGTTAAAATCTGGCCTCTCTACACAGGAAGAGCGATTCAGGTGTGGCTAAGGGGTGTTGCCCTGAAGAAATCCTGAATTTCAGGATAGTCACAGAGCTAAAGTCGGGCTTGAAGAAGCTTATTCCAAGGCAGGTGATAAGAAGTACTGCTTGTTCACAGGGACAACAAACAGACTCAACAGACTAGGGGAACAGAGGTCGGAAGATGGATGTACTTGCAGGGAGTCAATGGAAATAATGTTTTCTTCGTGTTTTCAGTTATCACTTTGCCTGAATATCTACACAGGCATGTTGGCTTCAGGTGACTATTCGAGTGTGTGTGTGTGTGTGTGTGTGTGTGTGTGTGTGTGTGTGTGTGTGAGAAGGCACTGAGTGTGCCTGTGGAGTCTCAAGAGTGATATTAGGAGTCATCCTGGATTGTTCTACCCCTTTTAGCTTTGTTCTATGGTTTTCCACGCTCTGCCATCCAGGGTTGGAAGTGTAGGCCATAGCCATTTCTGCCAAGCGTTTTTACATAGGATCTGGGATCAGAACTCAGGTCCTTCTGCTTGTGAGTCAAAGCTTAACTCCTGATCCATCTCTCCAGCTACAGGAGTCTTTATTCTCAGCATCACTTTCAAAAGGCAAAGTTCAACAATGGCCATCGCATACACACTGACTCTGAGAGGTCTTATGCATATACTGCACTGACAAACGCCTGTCCCTGGCATAATTACCCTAGGTCCCAGAAAGAGCCTGTGCTTGCTGCAGGACCAGACATGGAGTTCACTTTGTGTAGCTAAAAACAGACATGGAAGTCAGCAGAGAGGCACTGGTATTGAATGCAGTTAGCAGATCATTTTGAAGTCAGGGAAGCTTCTTTCATTATAGAGAGTCTTCTAGGACCCAGATGCAAACATTGACCCTAACCCTGACTGACCTGGTGATGTAGGATAAATCTTCCTTTAATTATACCAGTCCTGTTTTGGTCTTGTAACAGGCAAGTTTTTCCATCCCTAGAAGCCACATTCCTTGTCAGTGGCAACATGCACTTGTATTCTTTCCTTCCTTACATACTAGGCTTGGAAAACCTTCGCACCTCATGTGCATGTGTATTTGCCAATCTCCTCAGGGGCTGCAGGATCCTTGCCTTATATAATACTAAATGTGTCTGTAGCCTGAGAGCCACTTCCAGAACAGAGCTGGAGCTCTGTTCCCTGGGGGAGGGATTGATGGGTTACAATGCAGATTTACCTCTGGCAGAAGCTAGACCCTAAGGTAGACTGTGCCCCTGCCCTTCTGCATACAGATGCCCACTTTAGTGGGGCATGATTTCCATAAAGACCAAAGACACATATTCCTCCTTCACCTAACCCACCAATTTTACACGTGCCCCATCTCTTGCCTCTGACCTTGTTAATTGACCGTATACCACCTGTAGGTCCTGATCTTGAGTGATGTTCTTGTGATGTTCAGGCCATTAAACATGTCACATACTAAAGAGCAGGTCGGAAAAAACAAGAGCCTCGTGGTATCTACTGCTGCATCCTCAGCACTTAAATAGTGGTAAGGGTAGAAACATGGTCACATCACATTGTGATCGCTCTTTGAGAGCTTGTGAGATGTGGTGGATGAGAAGGTGTCCTAAATTTGGAATGTGTATTCTCACTCCATTCCTGATTATCTGTGTGGTTCTAGGTAAGTGTATGAATCTCTCTGGGCTGTAACCAGTGTCCTCATGTGTAAAAGAGTACAAGAATCTTGCCTATCTCCATGGATTTTTTGTCAGGGTAAGATGAGACCATTAGAGAGTTGCAAACCCAGTTATGTAGCTGCATTTTCATTCTGCTTTTGGCAAGTCCTTGACTGTGGATGTGCCGCCGAGAAACCGGTGGTTCTGGTAACATTAGGCACCTAGTTTCCTCATCTCTGGGCAAGCAGAAGTTTGGTTCTGTACTCGTGGCTTCTGCAAAGTGACCTTGGCAAACTGAATGTGCTCATGGCAGAGGAATGCTCAGCTCGAATGTATGAATTTCTAGCATTTTGTTTCTTCAGCCGATGGGGTAGGCAATTGAAGAGGGATATGATGGAACAGATGCTGGGCCTCATCTCAGATGTTTCCTTTCTGGAATACATTGTGATCTCTTATCATTTCCTATTGAATCTTTCAGCTGATCTGCCTGACATGTCTTGCTAGCTGTGCCCATGGCAGTATGGGAACATCATGGGGATGGGGTTGTTATTTGCCAAGGCTGGGGGCAAATCCTGTCCAGGGCTCTGTCTCTTAGGAGCTGCTCAGATCAGCGAAGACAGCTTTGTTCCAGGAGGTAGTTTTGAAGAGACTGGTTGGGGTAGAGGATCCTTGCTAACTTGTTTGGTGCCTATTAACATGTTTGTCTTCTCAGTCAGGTTTATAGTACAAATCCACTTCCCCAAATCAATGGCCTTCATTAGATTCTGTAACAAGAGAAGTAGCATCTGTAAGCACTTTGGCAAATATTTGAATGAGCTCTAGGCTTATGTGTGGGGCCTCAGGAGTAACAGGATCAGTTTTGTGACTCTTTTTTTTTTAAATCCAGTCTCCCCAAAACCACAGGAGTAAGAGATTTTGAAATAACTTGCCATCCCTGAAAATATTTATATTCACTCTTTTCTTTAATCCAATGTAGGGTACCACTTACATTTGCCCAGGCCATGATAGGCTTAGAAACTCAGAAGGAATCAGGGGATATATGGCTCAGCTATGGATGGTCTATCAGATCTGGTTCTTGAAGTGACAGTTTGTGTGTGTGTGTGTGTATGTGTGTGTGTGTGAGAGAGAGAGAGAGAGAGAGAGAGAGAGAAGTGTGTATGTCTGTGGAGGCCCAATCATGACTTTGGGAATCATCCTGGATGGTTCTACCTCCATATTGGTGTACGAATCATCTATCTGTCTGTCTGTCTTTTTATACCCTGTCTGTCCATATCTATTAGCTACATCTATTAGCTGTCTATATCATTTACCTGCCTACCTGTCTTTGTCTATCCATCTCTTTATCTATATGTCCATCTCTATCTGTGTATTAATCATCTATCTGTTTGTCTGTATCTATGATATATCTGCTTGTCTGTCTGTCTGTCTGTGTCTGTTTGTATTCACTTATCTGTCTACCTGTATATGTGTATAAATCATCTATCTGTTTGTCTTTGTATTGTCTGGCTGTTCATCCTATCTATCTTCTATCTGCCTGCCTGTCTGTCTCTCTGTCTGTCTGGCTATCCATCTTTCCATCCATATATCTGTCTCTTTGTTTCTGTGTACATAGCATCTGTCTGTCTATGTCTTTCTATTGTCTGTCTCTCTGTATCTGTATGTCTATCCATCATCTATCATGTATCATCTATTTGTCTATTTTTCTGTTGTCTGTCTGTCTGTATCTGACTATCTCTCTGTCTATCTGTCTGTCTTTATCTGCCCTAGAATGCATCCTTAAAACATTTATTCTTTTTTCTCTTTACACAAAATATTTTCTAATTTCTATCCTAGAGTATGACTAGGATTGGGACCATTGGATTTATACACAAGGTAGGATAATGATTTCCATAGTGGTTAACATCATCAGTGAGAAATGAAGTTGAGGTCCAAAAAGAGACATCTGAAGACATATGCCATGGCAGGTAAACTGAAGGACTTTAAAGCGTCAATTTTCAGTTGTGATTTCCTTTTTTTTTCTGTTCTGTGCAGTATTCCTTTCCACTTATCAAAAGCCTAAGGCAATTTCTGTTATATATGATAGCCTAGTTCATGGGATATGGAGGGATGAGGGAGAAGGAATCTACTACAAATACAACAAAGCAGGAAAAGTGAGGGTAATCGGTGGGAGCAAGAAAGATGAAAAGGAAGGTACCAGAAGAGTGAAAGCCTTGAAGAATACTGGAGAACAATAAGAATGCTGGAAAATGTTGAAGATTATGTATTGATTATTTGTCTCATTATTGTGATCAAATATTTGACAATACCTGACAAAACAACATGAGGAAGGTAGGGTTTATTTTTATTACATTTTCAGTAGATATAGCCCATCGTGGTGGGGGAAGGAATGGTGACAGGAGCAGAAGGGCAGCTGATCACATTAAATCCACAGTCAGAAAGCAGAGAGTGATGAATGCTGGTGTTCAGCTATTCTCCATTTTATGCAGTCTGGGATCCAGCCTGTGGAATGACACCACCCACATTTAGGGTGGATCTTTTCATCTCAATTAGTCTACAAACTGTTTTTTATTACTTTTTTTCTAGTTCTACAAGCTCTTTTTAGGTATCCCCCTTCTTCTTCTTCCCCTCTTGCTCCCCCTCCCTCATTGCCCCCCATTCAAAAACAATGTTCAGAGATTGTTTCTTTGATGATTCTGAATATCATCAAATTGACAATTGATGTTAACCATCACAGATGAATCTAAATCTTTCACTGTGGTCTTACTTTTATTTCAGAAGAAGAGATGAATCCAGAAGCTTTAAGTGCTTGAGGACATTTGGGTTCTATTAGAATATGCAAAACTTTTGGTGATCAAGTGACAATATTTTCTTTGCTGAATTCCAGTCCACATGGGAGAAGCAGTAAGTTTGGTGGAATTAAAATATCACACTATTCCTGAGAGCCTTTCTTAGACCGTAACTGAGGGCAAAGCCTTATCCCCAGTTTCACGTCAGCTTTTAACATTTTTGCATTATGCATTTGGGGGTATAGCTGTCCTTTGATAGAGAATACAGATTAACAGTCACTTCACACAGTTTTGAGCTTACATTCCTTTCAATGCTGACTGTTTTTCTTTTGGTGAACACTCTGAGACTCCTTTAGAGCTTTGATTCCAAAAGGCTGTAGAATGATCAATACAGAAGACTAACGTAACTTGTGGTAGTTAGCTATAGGTGTCAACTCGACAGTTGAAGATTTGACCTCTGGGCATATTTTTAAAGAATTAGTAGTTGAGTTAAACCCAGTGCAATCCTGCAGGAGATTGGAGAAGGCCCAGCCCGTGTTGGGTGTGACTAGTACCTGGGCAGGTGGATAAGATGGACAGAACTGGTTAAGAAAATTGGCACTCTTTGACATACATGGACAGACACACTGGTCTGACAAGTGAGAATTTTCCCTTTTTCAGTGGTCCTGTGAATATATGGACATGGTGTATCCAGCTCTCTCAACTCCTGGTGTTGGTGTGGACTGTCCTGCAATGCTGGACTGAGAAATGTAACTGGACACTCCTCAGCCACAATAAAATTCCTTATTCTCCCTTAAACCATTTGGTTGTGAATCTATTAGAAACATGCAGGCAAACTGCAGCATAACTTTATTTGTAGACTGCTCTGTATCTAAGGCTAGTGCATCTATCATGTCTAGTAGTGTTCTTCAGAGATTCTGCCTTGAGGTCGAATGACAAATTAAAGATTCACAAATGATAAGATGCTGGCAATATTAAGATGTCCTGAATTAGAATGAGTGATCTAATTCATGTTGATAAATGAAAGCACAAAATTAAAACCTCTTTATCTTAGAAGGAAATCTAAATCTCATATCCTTGTATGTTCAAAGCTTATAATTCCTAAGGCCAAAGATGTTGAAGCCAGCGTTTGTTCTAATTTGTAATTCTGTTCAGCCTTAGTGTTGTGTGATACTTTTTCCTCTGGGCAATCATCTTGATCTTTGCCCCAGTCTCAGGTAGTAAACAATTGGTGAGGCTCAGAAGGTTCCTGAAACTGACAAGCTTGGGAGGGGGAAGGATTCTCTCCAGGATAAAAATAACAGTTGAGAGAGAATCCTCTCTTGCCAGCCAAGCAGAGAAAAGGGGGACTGCTCAGCAGTTAGAGTTGGACAGTGAAGAAACCTAGAGGAGACCTTGGAAAAAGTCAAGCAATTCGGTTAGAATACTGTCCAGTAGTTCAATTGGAAGGTCTCAGAGCAGGAGAAGAAGACAGGGAGGGAGTGAGGGAGGGAAGGAGAGAGAGAGAGAGAGAGAGAGAGAGAGAGAGAGAGAGAGAGAGAGAGAGAGAGAGGAGAGAGAGAGAGAGAGAGAGAGAGAGAGAGAGAGAGAGAGAGAGATCCATCTAAGCAACCACAGAGAAGCTATCAGCCTTGCTGTGGTGAGCTGCCTGTTAATCATTTCTACTCCTGTCAGTAACCCTCACCCCTGCTCCTGTAAGTAACCCCATTAAACTAGTTGATTTATCATTATATTGGTCTGTGGTGGAAAGATGGTTGTATGGTATATCCCCAGGAAAACTGTTCACACAACACTTAGCAACAGGAGGTCTGGGATTTGAGACCCTTCTTCAGTAGTTGATGTCTGATATCTCCTGGAATAAGTGTTATTCCTTGCAACTTGAAGTAGTCTCTCCTGAACCCCACAGGTTAGACTCAGCCCTAGAACTATTGCTATCTGCTACCATTACTGTGCTCCACTCTAGGCCCAGGAACTTTATGAAAGTATACAGTGTCCAATGCTCAGCACCTGTTTTAGTGAATAGTCCTAGATTTGAACTCATATCTTGGCCAGAAACAGGTTTCCTATGGATGATTCTTTATCACACTAGCCAGTCAATTATTGGGTCTCGACAATTTTGCTTTCTGATGTCTTTTGTACCCATCCAATGTTATTACTACTCTTATTTTAGAAACACAAGCTTTAATGTACACTATATGAGCAGCTTCTCACCAGCACTTTAGTGGTCCTTTCTTTTTTCAGAGGGCTACTTTTGTCTGTGTAGGCCTACCTAACCTTCTCTGACCAAACTAGTTTTGTATCTTCTGGTCTCTTTTTTCCCATCTCAGAACTCACATTCCAGTGGCATTATGTTATTATGTGTCTTGCACATGCTCTTTGCCTGTGGTATGTGCTTCTTAGACTCAAGTTTGCCTTTTTCCGCTCATTGTTTAAGCTTTTGAGTATGTTTCCCAAAACAGGAAGCTGTTTCCCCAGAACTGTCCAAACACCTTCCCTCTGTTCCCCTAAACCAGCTGTGCTTACCTCTCAGACCTCTTATGCCATAATATATGAGACTACTCCTACTCTGTTCTAACTAACCTAAGAACTAGAAGGCAGGCATTACTACATTGTTCATCTCTGAATTCTCAGTGCCTGGCAGAGTATGGAATAATTTACTGTTCTTTCTAGAATTATGAGGATTAAATGAGATATAAAAAGTCTTCTACTTTCATCTGAAATAAAGTATATTGTGAAAATCATGTAGTGAACTTACCCACAATAAGGAAGTTCTGTCTCCAGCTGAAACATATTGAAATATTTCACTTTATTTCAAATATTTGAGATATATTCTTAGATTGTAATTTCTGATATGTTTTAAATGTTTCAAATGCTTTGAAGTGCTTTTCTTTTTCTTTGTAATTGATTACTCTAATTGATTAAGTCTAGTGAGTAGCCAACTAAGATACTCATTGCTTTCAGGGTCTAATAAATTCTATCTATATCTTAAAGGTACTAAGATTGTGAGATTTGCACATTTTATCATTCAAATCAGCACCTTAGGATTTCAGTTTTCCACTTACATAACAACAATAGCATAAGACAATAACATTTTCAAGTAATTGTATTTTAAGACAAAGAAGATGTTGTTCCTGGAACTGACCAGTGCCCAAACCATCAAATACTTGCTTAAAATGTTCATCTATCAGCACTTGATTCAATAGAAATCAAAGAATTCCTGTTAATCTATGAAAAATGGGCCAATCTAATCACTAAGGTCTTCCTAATACCCAATCAGTTCCTGATACATCAAAGATGTTCCTTTATCTCTCAATAGGAATTTGATATTTTGAATGCAACGATTCAATGTCTCAAAGATGAATAGTCACGGCTGCTATATGCTCTCTGTACAATAGTGTTGGCATGTTTGTTATGGGGCATGGTTCTCTACCTTTTCATCAGTTCCTCCCTTTACCTTCTCTAGCTGGAACACCAGATCTGATACCAGAACAATTGCAGACACAGAGTTTGATAAACAGACCTGGAATGTATCGCATTCATAAATATTAGTCACATTGTGAGAGGGAAAATTGGTACTGACAGTTGTAGACATTCCAAGTCTTCATTATAAATATCCGTCTAGAAGGGATGGCAGTGCTTATCCAGTGAGAAATCAGGTGGATGGCTGTTCAGCACAGATAGTCAGCTCTTCCACTGTGTGTGTGTGTGTGTGTGTGTGTGTGTGTGTGTGTGTGTGTGTGTGTGTGTGTGTGTGTTTATACATACCATAGGACACTTGAGTGTGTATGCCTCTGGAGGTTCAAGGGTGGCAATTGGGAATCATCCTCCTTGTTGCTTTGCTCTGGAGTTTCCCAGGCTCTGCCTTCCAGGACCAGAAGTGCAGATCGCCACCATTTCCACCTGCATTTTATATGGTATCTGGAATCTGAACTCAGGTTTATCTACTTGCAAGGTAGAGACTTTAATCTCTGAGCTATAACATTCTGGATGATCTACTACTCCCTTTAAAAATACTTTGTGATTGCCTTGGTTTTATCAATTGCATGTTTGTCTTTTGTCAGCTAAATCCACTTTAAGTGACTAATGGGATAACCAAATGCAATGGTTTCTGTATTAGGTTATAGTTTTGTACTGTTATTTAATGGATTTTACTCATCTTCCATCCCTGCTATTATCTTCTTTAAATCTACTTTCTATTCAACTTCTTTCTTCATATGTCTAAAACTTCAGTGTTCATTGAAGTATCTCCTCTCATAGCATTGTATCCTCCAGAATGGATAGCTCAGGATATTTGTCCTTTTTATATAAATAGATAGAGCCTATGATCTATAGAGGAAGATCTCTAAGAAATGCACACAGAACATGACTTAGCTATGGAAGTCCAAGTTCATAATGTCTGCAACATTCTATCAATTTAAAAAAATCAATATGGTCAGCCTAGATTCCAGGGGAAAGCAGGGGGAAAGTAGGAAGTTTCCACCTTTTGATAGGAGGATAGGAACTAATAAAGAATTTCATCTATGGATTATCTGACATAGCATGGTAAGAGTTTGGTTTCTATTCCAAGGGTAATGGATCCATCATCATGTTTTAATAAAAAGACCAACATGATTGGACATGAATTTTTAATTTTTTCTTTTAAAAATATTTATAAACATTTTTGGTAAATAATAGTATATAACATAAACACTAATGAAGATTTGAAAAATCTTTCAATGAAATGCAAAAGAACTTATTATTTAAGTCCAGATGAGCCGTGGGAGATGAGTGCTAACATGTGGTGTTTTCTGTTTGACATTTGTGTTGTAATGTTAACCACGCATATATAACTTTTAATATTTTTCCACATTCTTTTGAAGTAAACCCTAGATTACTATGCTTTGTTATTGTTAAGCTTTGTTCATATATCTTCATACTTTTTCAAATTACTATGAAGAATTTTGTCTTTTTTATTTATTATTTATTCAATTGTGCGTGTATGCGTGTGTGCGCGTGTGTGTATGTATGTGTGTATATGTATTTATGTGTGTGTAGAACCACCGACGAATTCAGGAACCACCATGGATGCCTCCACCTCCTCCTTGTTTACTCTGCCCTGGGATTCACAGGCTCTGCCCTACCAGGACCCGAAACGCAGGCCGCCCCCGCTTCCGTACGTCTAGGATTGGAACTCAGGACCTTCTGCCTGCAAGGCAGAGGCTTAACCCCTGAGCCACCTCTCCAGCCCCAAGAATTTTATCTTCTAATATATTAAAAATCCCCTTACAAACTAAAATCTACTTTATAGGTTTATCAGAGACCAATGTTCTCTAAAGTAATCCTCCAAATCTACAAATTTTTCCTTGTTGTTTTTTGGGTAATGACTGAACAGTCCCTTGGATTGTTGTCATAGCAGTTTAACACATCCCAGCATATTCTCATGCCAAGGTTTTGACTGAATTTTCTTCTTACTGGACCTTTAAAACATGGACTGTATTGTTGAGGCTGGCTCAGTGTAATCAGTAACTGACGTGACATTATGAAAATGTGTGAAATTTTACCCTATATATGAAATGTTTGATTGTTTTTTAGTTTTTGACCTTTCTAGGATAAACATAAAAAAAATTAGACAATACCTGCATACTCGTACAGAAAAACAAGATTGTGACTGGGGGGAAATTTTACAGTATGAAAAAATGTTAAAACGGTTTTAACAATGTTACTTTCAAATAAGATTGAAAATTTGATGGGCAGTTATTCTAGTGGTTTATATGTAATTTAAGTGGAATTAAGCAAAGGAAATTGCTTTGGGGATTTAAATATGTACTTCTTTATTATTATTATTATTATTTATTCAATTGTGCGTGTATGCATGTGTGTGTGCGTGTGTGTGTGTGTGTGTGTGTGTGTGTGTGTGTAGAACCACAGGCGAATTTGGGAACCACCATGGACGCCTCCACCTCCTCCTTGTTTACTCTGCCCCGGGATTCACAGGCTCCGCCCTACCAGCACCAGAAACGCAGGTCGCCCTCCTTCCGCCCAGCGTCTATACCTGGGCTCTAGGATCCGAAGTCAGAACCTTTCACCTGCAAGACAGAGGCGTAACCCCTGAGCCACCTCTCCAGCCCCTTAATATGTACTTCTGAGTATAAACAAACATCTCATTTAAGACCATTGTGTTTAATTTAAAAGTGAGCCAAGAGTTATACCTCTGTATATGTGGATAATATATGGATAAATATCCTATTTTGATACAATTTTGAAAATTATATGACTTCTGATATCTTGATAAAATGGCCATGTTAAATCATTTAAATGTATTTGATTTTGTCACAGAAACATTTGTAAGCTATATCTTTCCTATTTAAAAATAAAATATTTTATTTATTTATGACAGCATGGAGGGGTACCAGAGTGCCATGGCACACAGGTGGAGGTCAGAGAACAATTTTTGTGAACTTCTGGGAATTGAACTCAGATCATCAGATCACCAGATTTGTGGGCAGGTGCCTAATCTGTTGAGCTACCTTGCAGGCCCAGTCATGAGTCTCTATCACTGCCTCTAACTCTCCACTCTTCACATAGGTATCACAAATCAGAATTCAGAAAGGGCTCTTGTGCATGACATGGTCATAATTCATTAGGTAATTCACAGGTCCACTCTCTTTGTGTATTGTGCATGAGTGTGTGGGGTCAGTTAGGTGTATATGTGTGTACTTGTGCATGGAACCTAGAGGACACTCTTGGTTCTCTAGCTGATTTGGAGCTCACCAAAGAAGGCAGTTTGGATGGCTAGAGAACCCCAGCTATTCACCTGTCTCTGCTTCCCCAGCACTGGGACTTATGAGCATGTACCACCAGGTTTGTTGTTTTTAAAAATATGGGTTCCAAGGACCAAAAACTGGTTCTAATGCTTACACGGCAAACACTTTTAATAACTGAGCCATTTTCCTATTTGCGACTTCCTATTCTTAAACCCAAGAACAGCCTTCAGTATTTCACAGTTTGAGACAAGAATATGGCAATTCATTCTCACAGTCAGTAGATTTGAGATCATTTTCCTTGGCCTCTGGGTGACAATACTCCCCTTTCAGGCAGCCTGGAACCCAACTAGCCCAACTGTTGCGAGTCCTTAATAACTTAACTTTCTTCTTGTTTCCCCTTAGCACTATTTGCTCTCTTCTTCTCTTAATGCCTCCAAAGTTCGATGTTTAGGAGTTAAGTGTTAGTAATGCAGTTTGTTAACTACAACTCAAGGTGGATTCAACCTAGTGACCTCAGGGGGAAAGAATTTTTAATAGCTTTTTTCTTTCAATCTTTCAAAAAGGCTGGTGCTTGTACTTTTCATTTCAGACATTGCAAGTTTGCATCTTCAAAAGCCAGAAAATGTCAACACTTCAGGAAAATATAGTGTAAAATATGTGAACATCTGGTCACCTAGAGTATCAGTAGTTGCAGAGAAAATTGTAATCTCCTAGGCCTGTCTCAGGCTTCAGTGTTCTAACCTGATTTAGGGACATCTTCAGCCTTGTTAGTGCTAATCATAAAAAAGCAGGCAGCACATATCCTGGATTAGACTGCTGGTAAAGTGCGAAAGTTGTTTCAACAGAAAGTCAACAGTGAAACCGTTGTATTTCTCAGGAGTGAGGCAGGGTTGGAGGAGCTTAGCTCCCCACTGTGGTATAACACCTTCAGCAGAGCCTTCTCCAGCACAGTCCTGTTGGGGTAGGAGTCAACATTCCATAGGTATTTCCTGAGGGCCTCTTTCCCACTCCCCTCTCAACGTGTGCATTCATGGTCACATTGTTTATACTGCCTGCCGCCTTGGGCTGATGAAAATGTTACTTTGACTTATGACTTGAGCACTTCCTTAGAAAGTTGGGGACCCCAAGTGAATTCTATCCCTAAGTTTTCTTCATGGAGAGGTTTTCATTGTTTATAGTCTGTGAATTTTGGATGGCAGCCAATGCTGCAGCCAAGAGGAAGGCTTTCTCAGTGGGATTTTTGCCTACAGACACCAACATGATAAATATGTGATGTTATTATCAGTGCATTTGCTTTTGCAGAAATGTTTTCTTTGACAGAATGGCAGGGTGGTTTGCAAGTTCATAGTTGTCCTATGCTCTTAAAAGTAAGACAATTATGTTTTCATTTAATTATTATGATATTAATGAAACCTCTTTTGAGTTCTAATGTAGCCCATAATAAAGAAATCCTGGTGTTTTAGTACTGAACAGAACTGACGTTCTACCAAACCTCTCTTAATTTCTGAATGATGAAATAATTTCATTAGAAATTCATAGTATAAAATCACAAACTTATCTTTTAGATAAGGAAATGGTAGCTGACAAAAGGACAATAATTTCATTTTGAGAATCTCTCCCCTTTTGATAAATAATTGAAGGACTTGGTCAAAAAATCTTCAGACCCTTTTTATGAATATGAATGAGCCTGGTTAACATGCTATAATGTTATGGCAATAAAATGATGTCACTGAGGACCCTAACTTCTAACTGGTGGTAGACAGTGTTTGTTAACAGCTTCTTGGTCATTATGAAGAAGTGACGTTTTTATTGTTTGGAAGCAGGCAAGGATTCATTTCATCACCTAGCTGGCCCAGCACTTTTTACCTAGCCACAGATAATCTTGAACTCATGGAAATGCTCTTAAGTGCTGGGATCATAGATGTGTATCCCATTTCCACTTGAGAAGTAATCTTTAACCTTTTGAGTCATGGATTATTTGGGGGATCCAAGTGAATCCATGTTTTACTCCACATGGTCACATAATTAAAGGCATATTATATGTACTTTTGTACATATAAATTCCAGGGAAGTCATTGAATGTGAAGACCCATACTAAAAAACCACTGTTCCCACATTAAGAACTCCATTTCTGGAAACTTGTTTTCCATCTTAAACTGTTAAAGTGTCATAAATAAGGAGCGATTAAAGTTAACTGAAACACCAGACAGTTAAAGAATTTTTTATACAGCTTTCCCCCATTTAACAGAATACTTATGTGCTAATTCTCAGTATCTTGAGTTTTAGGAAACAGAATCGGTTGGCCAAATGTTTAGAGAACATTGTGGGTAGGGCTGCATTTTATTCTAATACTGAAGAATTTTAGTGCCTGTTCTTGTTCCTAAGCAAATATTCATATTCATATTTTTCCCTTAGATAGTACTGGACACACAGGGAAACTTGGATTTATTTTAACTATACCAGATGCTGATTTACTCTCTTGACTCACGCATGCCTTTCTTTAGACAATACCTTTTGCTTTCAGTTCTAGAACCTGTCTAAGTCCTACAGATAAAGGGTATACTCATTGCTAGCTTCATAAGATTTGGAAGATATATGAGATCAGGGAATGAGTTTAATTTACTTTTCATTGAAGTAAATAGTCTCAAGAATCCTCAGACAAATTATAAGATGTGTGTGTGTGTGTGTGTGTGTGTGTGTGTGTGTGTGTGTGTGTTAGGCCAAAAGTGAACATTGGGTCTTTCTCCATTTTCCATCTTACTTTTTTAAGACAGAGTGTCTCATTGAACTTGGAGCTTGTGAATTTGGGTAGACTGTCTGGCTAGCAAGTCCCAGAACCCACCTGTCTCCACTGCCTAGAACTGGGCTTATAGGTGCACACTGTTTTTTATATAGGTGCAGGGAGTCTGAATTCAGGTCCTCATGCTTAAGCAGCAAGCATTTGGCCAAATGACCCATCTCTAATCCCATTTACTATACTTAGTAGCAGTCATGTTTGTTTTATGTCTACTCTATCCCTGTATTATAGCTGTACTTGGATAACAATTGGAAAGAAGCGGCCAAGGCTAAAAATCAATTCCCTATTAGAGTCTCAACAGAGTAATTAAATGAATATATATATGAATACTATATATGAATACCTTAAAATTGTTTGTATATCAGTCCATATTTCCAGCCAGTTACCAAACATTCATGTGTAAATGTTTTCTCATGTTGGAAGAGCCAAGGAGACTTACAAAATGGAATAACCAAGTGCCAACTATAGGGGTTCCCTGGTCTTCTTAAAACATTGAGACTTAAGACATTGGGGTTCTCCAGTGTTTCTAACTGCTTATGCTTACTCAAGTAACCTAAGATGACAAAAGGATACATTCCTACCCTGATGTCAAGACACCTTGATCATTTCTTAACTCTATTGTGGCAAGGTTGCTTTGGAATGCAAAGACATCTGGCAGAATTTGTCCTGGAGCATTGTCTAGGGAGGGACCCCTACTTAGCCCATGCCTTCATTCAGCAGTAGGGGATTCAAACATCTGGAAAGATGATGAGTATCTTAGGGCAGTTATTACCTCCTTGCTAAAAGTTTGACAGTTGATCTGAGGTCTAAAATTTCCAACAACAAGGGTAAAATATTGCAAACAAAGACTAGTCTTGGAGAGAAAGGAGTGTCCACGGCACAGAGCATTTGTCCCTGGGGTGCTACCTTGTATTTTCATTCCTTAGACTGGCCTTACACCTCTTAAATCTGTCAGTCATCTACAATAAAATTTCTGTTTGTGTTGGGCAAACCATTTCCAGCATTTGCTATGAACTATTTGGCAAGTGTTAAGACAATGCAGACTGGAATCCATGTTGAAAAAAGCAGGGCAGTGATTTTTAAAAAAAAATCTCAACCGAGCCTTTATTTGCTACCTCTAATGCTGCACACCTATTAAAAAACTAGTGTCACATTTCCTTCAGTTTGGAGAATTTAAGTTGAATCTTCTCATTTGGGTTGCCATCTGGTGTGCTACTAACAGTCTCAGAGAGTAAGAGACCATCTGTTAATAGTTTTTCCAGGAAGCTTTTTCTAGTGCAGTCAAGTGGCAACTCTCAAAAGCACATTGCCATGACTTACATGATCTTGAGTATAAGTAGAAGTTAAGGCTAGTCTTTTATTTTATTCTTGTTTTTTTTTATAGAAGGGACAGAAGAATCAAGTAATATGGTATACTTCCATGCACAAAATACTCATCTCTAACATGTGGGGAGACATAAAATTATAAGCTTCATGGAATTTCAAAAATGAGATTGTAAATACATACAGAGAAATAATAATGTTGATATTGCTGTTGAAAGTCACTTATTGAATACTGTCTTTTAACTGTGATGCCAAATGTTTTACATGCATTGCATTATTGTACTCTTTTTTTTAAAATTATTATTATTTATTATTTATTCAATTGTGCGTGAATGCATGCATGTGCGTGTGTGTGTATGTATGTGTGTGTATGTATGTGTGTGTGTGTGTAGGACCACGGACGAATACGGGAACCACCATGGACTGCCTCCACCTCCTCCTTGTTTACTCTGCCCCGGGATTCACAGGTTCCGTCCTACCAGGACCAGAAACGCAGGCCGCCCCTGCTTCCCCCTGGCGTCTATACGTGGGGTCTAGGATCCAAACTCAGGGCCTTCTGCCTGCAAGGCAGAGGCTTAACCCCTGAGCCACCTCTCCAGCCCCTATTGTACTCTTTTTAAAATTTAACTTATTTTATTTTTCTAGTTTTACAAGCATATTGAGTATTCATCCCCACTTCCCTCCATCTCTCCTTCCACTCACCCCCCTTCCCCTTCTTTCTTCAATCCATCCCACTACCTCCCACCCTCCCACCTGTCCACCTTCATGGACGCCAGAGCTCCCTCTGGCCTGTCTAATTTTTTAATATACTTTTACAAGCATTATCCCTGCTTCCCTCCATTATCTCTTCCTCCCATTCCTCCATCAATCCCACCTTCCTGCCTGTCTGCTTCTATGAATCTCAGGGTTGCCCCTAGTCTACTCCTGTGGGGGTTCAGGCCTCTGTGGCTTAACAAGCTGCCTCTCTTTAGGCCACCCCACTGATAGGGGCATTTCCCTTCACTCATCCAGCTTCAGTCCCCAAAGTTTTCACTGTATATTCTTATCTCTCTAGAGTGCCTAGATATTCTATGTGGGCATGCTGGTATGTCATTCTTTATCCAGGCCTGGTAAGGACAAGTCTCACTGCAGTGAGTTCCCAGATGTAGCAGTCCTGCCTTGAATGGAATGTCTTGTCCGAAGGTGAAACCTTCCCATCTTTGGGTTCTTACATTCTCATTGCCCCCTATTCTGTGAGGTTTCCAAAGCCTTAGAGTAGGGAGATTGGGTTGGTCTGATTTTGGGTGAGCCCTGCTGAATTGCTGGTACTTTGCATTATGCATTGCGGTCTACTTTACTGCTCTTCTATTGCCCTAGGCTGCATCCTGTCAAGGTGTTGAGATACTCTACCTCACTTGTAGAAGATTTCTAGGCTGTGTGCTAAGTACTCTTCAAATCTGTGAGTATAAAGTAG
This sequence comes from Typhlomys cinereus, assembly GCA_023101885.1. Taxonomy (NCBI): domain Eukaryota; kingdom Metazoa; phylum Chordata; class Mammalia; order Rodentia; family Platacanthomyidae; genus Typhlomys; species Typhlomys cinereus. The sequence goes on along the minus strand of JALPQD010000819.1, from coordinate 93,125 downwards.
CTATTTATGGAGCAGTTTGGTGTACTGTCCTCCTACCTATAGGTTCATTGGCTGTTTTTCCATATTGATCTATTTCCTTCGCTTTTTTAGGTTCTTGTTGTAATTAACAGTAACAGGAGTGTGATGCATTCTGGCAAGCAGGTCTTGAGTCCAATCAGATAGCTGTTGGTGTACTCTTAATACCAATACTGAGACACAGTTGCTGGCATTATGCCATTTACAAGTGCAAAAGTACTAGTCGTCAGAGAGGTTAATGACAAGCTCATGACACAGAGCTAGTAGTAGCTATAACTTAACAATTAATATTTTTCTGAATTCAAAGTTCATGCTACTTTCACTGCCTTGTGTAACTGAACTATCTCCATTTTGTAAACAGTTAGAAACCAGCAATGAGACTTTCTGTTGTTAAATGTAACAGATTAGATAAACTTTATCAAGGATAATTGATAGTTTCAATTAATAGCAGTACAGGTTGGTATAGGCCAGTTATTGTAGTTTTAAATCACCCCTAAATCTCAGTGACTTAGCAGAGAAACTTGATTATCATGCCTACTGCATGTCTGACTCTAGACATAGTGTTCTTTTAGTTTCTGCTTTGCTAATTTCTGCCCTGATCTTTGTTGTTTCTTGACATCTACTCCTTCATTGTTTGGATCATTCTTGTTTTTCTAGAATCTTGAAGTGTATTATTGGGTTATTTTGAAAATTTTCTGATTTGTTAATATTAGTACCCAGAACTGCCCCAGAACTGCCTAAGGATTTTGATAAATTACGTATTAAATTCTATTTGATTCTAGGAATATTTCAATTTCTCACATGATTTTTTTCAATGACCCATTAGTCATTCTACAGTGTATTTTTCTGTCTCCATAAATTTGTAGTTTCTGTAGTATCTTTATTGCTGTTAATTTTTAGCATTATTGTACTACAATGTGCTAAGATATAATAGATTTTAATCCTTGTTAAGACTTGATTTATGGTTTAGAATGAGCTCTATTTAGTATAAGGTTCTATAGATTGCTAAGAAGAATGTCTAATTCTGTTTCTGTTGGGTGGAATATTATGCAGGTATATATTGAGTGCATTATTTTGTCAAGAGTGTAGTTTAATATTTTTTGTAGCAAGAAAGAAGGTGGAGGTAGAAGTCAAGATGTCAGAGGACAAACTGGAAGTCAGTTCTCTCTTTCCACTTTGTGGGCTTCTGGGAATTGAATTCAGGTAGCCAAGTTTGTAAGCAGATGTCTTACCCACTGAACTATTTCACCAGGCCCTAAACTCTGGTGTTTCTTTGTTGATTTTCATTTAATGACTTACTCAAAGATTATAGTAGAGTATTAAAATCACACATTAAAATTGTATAAGAACTTATTTTACCCTTTTATGTCCGTTAGTGGTGAAATTTAGGAACACCATTATTTGGTGCCTATCTATTTATAATAGATACACTTGATAAACTATTACCTCAAAGAATATGAGTTGTCCTTACCTCTTCTGACTAATTTTGGTTTGATTTGTATTGATACTAATTTTGTTTCTATATATATTTTTTTTTATTTCAGCTCATACAAACTTATTAGGTACACCAGTTCCCTCCCTCCCTCCTCCTCCCCCCGTACCCCCTGCTCCCCCTCCCCACCCCCCTCCCTCCCCATCCCCCAGTGCCTCCCACCCCAATTCCCAGAGAGTCCTTTCTTGTGCATGTCTGATTTTCCTCTGGGCCCTCTTCTCCAATGACATACAAGGACCTAGTGGCCTTTCCCTGAACCCTTTCCCGTGTTCCCCTTAGGTATAGGAACACTGCTGTGGCTGCCAATCCCTTGCCTCCACGAATCTTGGTGCCTTTAGCAGATGCTAGACTTTGTGAGGTTAACAGTGTGTTGGACAATGCGCAGGGCATGCAAAGTCCAATTATGATTGCTTCAGCCCTAACTAGTATGGAGTATCTTACATATCATTGCTCCTCCCATCCTTTTGCTCTTACACTCTTACCACCCCTCTTCCGCAAATTTCCCTGAGCTTCAGGATGGGGAGAGATTAGTCTGGCCTAGTTCTAGGTGGTTGATATAGAGTCTCTGAAGTTCTGGATTGTGGTTTGTTGATTTTCTTTTGCAGTTTTGCTGCTCCTGCAATGCCCTTCACTCCATCCTGGTGGGCATTTTATGTTACCCCCTGGCCAGAGACAAAAAGCTGTTAGAGTCTTGTGATAAAAGCACATTCAAAGGTAGATGTAATAAAAGTGGGAAACCACAGTGAGGGAGGGGTCTATCACCCATTTGCAAAATTGTTACTTTTTATCTGCCAGACTATATGCCCTCCTCTTCTGGTGAGATCATTCCCCCTCAGTAGTAAATGATCAGGAACAGAAGTCTGTGAACTTAATCAGATGTCTCATTACTTATTTGGGTCCTTGGTGGAGGCCTATTTTCCCTGCTGTAACATGGTCCCTTCTCTCCTTCTTTCTGGTGTGGCCCTCCTACCCCATCCCTCCTGTTCATAATCCTTGGAATTACTGTCTCTAGGTGGGCTGGGTAGGTTTGGTACTAGGAGCCACCTATTAGGGAGTACATACGGCGCTTAATTTTCTGTGTCTGGGATACTTCACTTAATATAATTGTTTCTAATGACATCCATTTCCTGGAAAATTCCAGTAATTCATCATTTTTGATGGCTGAGTAGTACTCCATTGTATAGATGTACCACAGTTTCCTTATCCACTCGTCAACTGTTGGACATTTGGGCTGATTCCATGACTTTGCTATTGTAAACAGTGCTGCTATAAACATGGTTGTGCTTGTGCTATCGAGGTGAACCTCTGCTGTATGGGGGGTTATTCCCAAAAGTGGAAGAGCAGGGTCATATGGCATTTCAATCTTTAATTTCTTTAAGAATCTCCAGACGGCTCGCCAGAGTGGCTGTATGAGCCTGCATTCCCACCAGCAATGTAGGAGAGTTCCCCTCTCTCCACATCCTCTCCAGCATTTGTCGTTGTTAGTATTGTGGATTTTTGCCATCCTGACCGGGGTGAGATGATATCTCAGGGAAGTTTTAATTTGCATTTCCCTGATGGCTAAAGAAGTGGAGCATTTTTGAAGATATTTGTTAGACATTTTAATTTCATCCCTGGTAAAGTTTCTTTTAAGTTCCAGGGCCCATTTTTTAATTGGGCCATTGGTTTCCTTGATGTTTAGTTTTCTAAGTTCTTTGTGCACTCTGGACAATAGAGCTCTATCAGATATGTGGTTAGTGAAGATTTTCTTCCATTCTGTGGGTTGCCTTTGAGCTCGCGTTACAATCTCTTTATCTGAACAGAAGCTCGTTAATTTCACAAGATCCCAACTGTTGAGAGTTGGTAGCAGTGACTGTGCCATTGGATGTCTGTTTAGGAAGTGTTGGCCTAGCCCAATCAGCTCGAGGGAGTTCCCTATCCTTTCAACTATGGTTTTTATAGTCTCTGGCCTGATATCAAGGTCCTTGATCCATTTGGAATTAAGTCTTGTACATGGTGACAAGTACGGGTCCAGCTTTAATCTTCTGCATGTGGAGATCCAGTTTTGCCAGCACCATTTGTTGAAGATGCTGTTCTTTTTCCATTGGATTCTTTGGGCCCCTTTGTCAAAGACAAAATGGCTGTAACTTTGTGGGCTTATATCTGGGTCTTCAATCCGTATCCATTGATCTGTGTGTCTATTTTGGAGCCAGTACCAGGCTGTCTTTACAACTATGGATTTGTAGTATAGACTAAGGTTTGGTATGGTTATACCTCCAGCTGTGTTTTTGTTACTCAGGATTGTTTTTGCTATCCTGGGTCTTTTGTGCCTCCATATGAACTTTGAGATTGTTTGGTCAACTTCTTTGAAGAATTGCTTTGGGATTTGATTGGTATAGCATTGAAACTGTATATTGCCTTTGGTAGGATGGTCATTTTCACGATGTTGATTCTGCCAATCCAGGAACAAGGGAGGTCTTTCCACCTTCTGGTGTCTTCTGCTATTTCTTTCTTTAGGGTTTTAAAGTTTTCATTGTAAAGGTCTTTTACCTCCTTAGTTAGGTTTATACCAAGGTATTTCATTTTTTTTAGGGGCTATAATAAATGGTATTGTTTCTCTCAAGGCTTTTTCACTTCTTTCATTCTGGGCATATAGGAAGTCCTCTGATTTTTGCACATTTATTTTGTATCCTGCCACCCTGCTGAACTTCTCAATTAGTTCCAGGAGCTTCCTGGTGGAGTTTTTGGGATCACTCAGGTATAAGATCATGTCATCTGCAAATAGGGATAGCTTGACTTCTTCCTTGCCGATTTGAATCCCTCTTATGTCCCTTTCTTGTCTTATGGCTTCAGCTAACACTTCAAGTACAATATTGAATAGAAGTGGTGAGAGTGGACAGCCTTGTCTAGTTCCTGATCGAAGTGGGAATGCTTCCAATTGTTCCCCAGTGAGCATAATCTTTGTTGTGGGCTTGTTGTATGTAGCTTTTATTATATTGATAAAGGTTCCTTCCATTCCTACTGTCTCTAGCGTTTTGATCCTAAAAGGCTGTTGGATCTTGTCAAAAGCTTTTTCTGCATCTATCGAGAGTATCATGTGGTCTTGGACTTTGGACTGGTTTACATGATGAATTACATTTATTGATTTGCGTATATTGAACCAACCTTGTGTGCCGGGGATGAAGCCTACTTGGTCCCCATGAATGATCTTTTTAATATGTTTTTGAATCCGATTTGCTAAGTCTTTGTTGAGAATCTTTGCGTCTGTGTTCATCAGGGAGATCGGCCTATAGTTTTCTTTTTTCAGTTAATCTTTATTAGGTTTTGGGATTAAAACGATATTAACTTCATAGAAGGAATTTGGTAGTGTTCCTTCCTTTGCTATTTGATGGAACAGTTTAAGGAGTATTGGTGTTATTAACTCCTTAAATGTCTGGTAGAACTCTGTGCTGAATCCATCTGGTCCAGGACATTTTTTGGTGGGAAGATTTGAGATTACTTCTTCAATTTCCTTATATGTTATAGGACTATTTAAATAATTCACAATTTCCTGATTCAATTTAGGTAAGTTGTGTTCACTTAGAAATTCATCCATCTCTTTTGTGTTGTCAAACTTCACAGAGTATAAGTTTTTGAAATATGATGTTATAATTCTCTGGATTTCTTGGGTATCAGTAGTGATAACTCCATGTTCATTTCTAATTTTGTTAATTTGGGTTTTCTCTCTCTTGCTTTTGGTTAATTTAGCTAGGGGTGTATCAATCTTATTGATTTTTTCAAAGAACCAGCTTTTTGACAGGTTGATTTTTTCTATTGTTTTCTGAATCTCGATTTCAGATATTTCTCCCCTTATTTTGCTAATCTCCTCTCTTCTACTACTTTTGGGATAAGATTGCTTTAGTTTCTCTAAAGCTTTAAGCTGCATTGTTAAGTTGTTTATTTCTGATGTTTCCATTTTTTTGATGTAGGCATTAAGAGCTATATACTTACCTCTTAGAACAGCTTTCATTGTGTCCCAGAGATTTTGGTAAGTTGTATTTTCATTATCATTCACTTTCAGGAAATCTTGAATTTCCTTTTTAATTTCTTCCTGAATCCAGTTCTCATTCAGCATCATGGTGTTAAGTTTCCAGGAGTTAGTGTATTTTCTCTTGTTTGTTGTGTTGTGGATGTCCCGCTGATAGGGCACAGGTTAGAATTTCAACTTTTTTGTACATGGTGGTCTGATAGGGCACAGGTTAGAATTTCAACTTTTTTGTACATGTGTAGATTCGTTTTGTGGCCCAGTATGTGATCTATTTTGTAGAAAGTTCTGTGTGCTGCTGAGAAAAATGTGCATTCTTTGGTGCGTGGGTGAAAAGTTCGATAGAGATCTGTAAGGTCCTTTTCTTTAAAGGTTTGATTAAGGTCCAAAGTGTCTCTGTTAAGCTTTTGACCTGTTGATCTATCCCATGTTGAGAGGGCGGTGTTGATGTCCGGAAGAATTATCGTTTGGGGGTTGATTTCTTGCTTTAGACGCTGTAGGGTTTTCTTAATGAATGTGGAGGGGCCCGTATTGGGTGCATATATGTTCAGTATTGTGAAGTGTTCCTGGTGAATTGTACCTGTGACTAAAATGTAGTATCCATCCGTGTCTCTTACAATTTTCTTTGGTTTGAAGTCCACTTTGTCTGATATCATAATGGCTACCCCTGCCTGTTTTCTGCTTCCATTAGCTTGTAGAATTGTTGACCAGCCTTTTTTTTTTAGGGCATGCCTATCTTTTGTGGTGAGATGGGTTTCCTGCAGACAGCAGATTGATGGATTGTGATTTTTAATCCAAATTTGTAATCTGTGTCTCTTGATCGGTGAGTTAATTCCATTAATATTTAGTGTTATTATGGAGAAACTATTTTTAATTCCAGACATTTATTATGTTTAGTAACTTTTATAAGTATATTGCTTCGCTTCTAATGGTGTTATACTTGCCTTCTGTTCTCCTGGATATGCCTGTTTTTTTCTTCACGCTTGAGTATCATTTCTAGCATTTTTTTTATTATTATTTATTCAATTGTGCGTGTGTGTGTATGTATGTGCCCGCATGTGTGTATGTGTGTGTGTAGAACCACGGACGAATTCGCGAACCACCATGGACGCCTCCACCTCCTTCTGCCCCGGGATTCACAGGCTCCGCCCTACCAGGACCAGAAGCGCAGGCCGCCCCCGCTTCCGCCTGGCGTCTATACGTGGGATCTGGGATCCGAACTCAGGACCTTCCCCCTGCAAGGCGGAAGCTTAACTCCTGAGCCACCTCTCCAGCCCCTCATTTCTAGCATTTTTTGAAGGCCTGGTTTGGTGGACATGTATCCCTTCAAGTTGTCTTTGTGCTGGAAGATTTTTCTTTCTCCCTCGATCATGACTGATAGTTTTGCAGGGTAAATCAGCCTGGGTTTACGTTTTTGCTCATTCAATACCTGAAGTATGTCTCTCCAAGCTCTTCTTGCTTTTAGTGTTTCCATTGAGAAGTCATTTGTTATTTTAATAGGTTTACCTTTAAAAGTGACTTGTTTGTTCTCCCTTGAAGCTCTCAGCACCAGTTCTTTATCTTGAATGTGGAGTGTTTTGGCTATTATTTGCAGTGGCGAGCTTCTGTTTTGGTCATATCTGTTTGGGGTGCGGAATGCTTCTTGTATATGAATGGGCCTCTCTTTTTTTAGATGAGGAAAGTTTTCCTTGATGATCCTTTGAAAAATTTCCTCAGGGGTGGTATTTTGAAATTCCTGCTCTGGTATTCCATGAATACGCATGTTAGGCTTCTTCAGCGTGTCCCATATCTCCTGAATATTTCTCTCAAGTATCTTTTAGACTTTAACAACCTCTTCCATTGAGCTGATTAATACTCCCACTTTATTTTCAAGATCTGAAATTCTGTTTTCTTTTTTTTTATTAATGCATTTTTATTATTATTTCAGCTCATACAAACTTATTAGGTACACCAGTTCCCTCCCTCCCTCCTCCTCCCCCCGTACCCCCTGCTCCCCCTCCGCACCCCCCTCCCTCCACATCCCCCAGTGCCTCCCACCCCAATTCCCAGAGAGTCCTTTCTTGTGCATGTCTGATTTTCCTCTGGTCCCTCTTCTCCGATGACATACAAGGACCTAGTGGCCTTTCCCTGAACCCTTTCCCGTGTTCCCCTTAGGTATAGGAACACTGCTGTGGCTGCCAATCCCTTGCCTCCACGAATCTTGGTGCCTTTAGCAGATGCTAGACTTTGTGAGGTTAACAGTGTGTTGGACAATGCGCAGGGCATGCAAAGTCCAATTATGATTGCTTCAGCCCTAACTAGTATGGAGTATCTTACATATCATTGCTCCTCCCATCCTTTTGCTCTTACACTCTTACCACCCCTCTTCCGCAAATTTCCCTGAGCTTCAGGATGGGGAGAGATTAGTCTGGCCTAGTTCTAGGTGGTTGATATAGAGTCTCTGAAGTTCTGGATTGTGGTTTGTTGATTTTCTTTTGCAGTTTTGCTGATCCTGCAATACCCTTCACTCCATCCAGGTGGGCATTGTATGTTACCCCCTGGCCAGAGACAAAAAGCTGTTAAACTAGAGTCTTGTGATAAAAGCACATTCAAAGGTAGATGTAATAAAAGTGGGAAATCACATTGAGGGAGGGGTCTATCACCAATTTACGAAATGGTTACTTTTTATCTGCCAGACTATACACCCTCCCCTTCTGGTATGATCATACCTCATCAGTTGTAAATGATCAGGAAGGAAAGTCTATGAACTTAATCAGATGTCTCATTACTTACTTGCAGTCCTTGATGGTGGCCTATTTTCTCTGCTGTAACATGGTCCCTTTCTCCTTGTTACTGGTGTGGCCCTCCTTCTCCATCCCTCCTGTTTATAATCTTTGAAATTACTGTAAGTATTACAGAGATTTGTCTTTGAGTGTCTCTAAGTGGGTTTGGTACTAGGAACCACCTATTAAGGAGTACATATGGCACTTAATTTTCTGTGTCTGGGATAATTCACTCAGTATAATTGTTTCTAATTTCATCCATTTCCCAGCAAATTCCATTAATTCATCATTTTTGATGGCTGAGTAGTACACCATTGTGTAGATTTACCACGATTTTCTTATCCACTCATCAACTCTTGGACATTTGGGTTGATTCCATGACTTTGCTATTGTTAACAGTGCTGCTATGAACATGGTCGTGCTTGTGCTATCGAGGTGAATTTTGCTGTATGGGGAGTTATTCCCAAAAGTGGAATTGCAGGATCATATGGCATTTCAATCTTTAATTGCTTTAAGAATCTCAGACGGCTCGCCAGAGTGGCTGTATGAGCCTGCAATCCCATCAGCAATGCACCAGATTTACCCTCTCCCCACATCCTCTCCAGCATTTGTTGTTGTTTGTATTGTGGATTTTTGCCATCCTGACCGGGGTGAGATGATATCTCAGGGAAGTTTTGATTTGCATTTCCCTGATGGCTAAGGAAGTGGAGCATTTTTAAAGATATTTGTTAGACATTTTACTTTCATCCCTGGTAAAGTTTCTTTTAAGTTCCAGGGCCCATTTTTTAATTGGGCCATTGGTTTCCTTGGTCTTTAGTTTTCTAAGTTCTTTGTGAACTCTGGATAATAGAGCTTTATCAGATGTGTGGTTAGTGAAGATTTTCTCCCATTCTGTGGGTTGCCTTTGAGCTCGTGTGACAATCTCTTTATCTGAACAGAAGCTCTTTAATTTCACAAGATCCCAACTGTTGAGAGTTGGTAGCAGTGATTGTGCTATTGGATGTCTATTTAGGAACTGTTGGTCTAGTCCAATCAACTTGAGGGAGTTCCCTACCCTTTCAACTATGGTTTTTATAGTCTCTGGCCTGATATCAAGGTCCTTGATCCATTTGGAATTAAGTCTTGTACATGGTGACAAGTACAGGTCCAGTTTTAATCTTGTACATGTGGAGATCCAGTTTTGCCAGCACCATTTGTTGAAGATACTGTTCTTTTTCCATTGGATTTTTGGGCCCCTTTGTCAAAGACCAAATGCTGTAGTTTTGTGGGCTTATATCTGGGTCTTCAATTCTTATCCCTTGATCTGCGTGTCTATTTTGGAGCCAGTACTAGGCTGTTTTTATAACTATGGATTTGTAGTATAGACTAAAGTTTGGTATGGTGATACCTCCAGCCGTGTTTTTGTTACTCAGGATTGTCTTTGCTATCCTGGGTCTTTTGTGCCTCCATATGAACTTTGAGATTGTTTGTTCAACTTCTTTGAAGAATTGCTTTGAGATTTTGATTGGTATAGCATTGAATCTGTATATTGCCTTTGGTAGGATGGTCATTTTTACGATGTTGATTCTGCCAATCCAGGAACAAGGGAGGTCTTTCCACCTTCTGGTGTCTTCTGCTATTTCTTTCTTTAGGGTTTTAAAGTTTTCGTTGTAAAGGTCTTTTACCTCCTTGGTTAGGTTTATACCAAGGTATTTCTTTTTTTTAGGGGCTATAGTAAATGAGAGTGTTTCTCTCAAGGCTTTTTCACTTCTTTCATTCTGGGCATATAGGAAGGCCACGGATTTTTGGACATTTATTTTGTATCCTGCCACCCTGCTGAACTTCTCAATTCGTTCCAGAAGCTTCCTGGTGGAGTTTTTGGGATCACTCAGGTATAAGATCATGTCATCTACAAATAGGGATAGCTTGACTTTTTCCTTGCCGATTTGAATCCCTCTTATGTCCCTTTCTTGTCTTATGGCTTCGGCTAAGACTTCAAGTACAATATTGAATAGAAGTGGGGAGAGTGGACAGCCTTGTCTAGTTCCTGATCGAAGTGGGAATGCTTCCAATTGTTCCCCATTGAGCATAATCCTTGCTGTGTCCTTGTTGTATACAGCTTTTATTATATTGATAAAGGTTCCTTCCATTCCTACTGTCTCTAGCGTTTTGATCCTAAAAGGCTGTTGGATCTTGTCAAAAGCTTTTTCTGCATCTATCGAGAGTATCATGTGGTCTTGGACTTTGGACTGGTTTAAATGATGAATTACATTTATTGATTTTCATATGTTGAACCAACCTTGTGTGCTGGGGATGAAGTCTACTTGGTCCCCGTGAACGATCTTTTTGATATGTTTTTGAATCCGATTTGCTAAGACTTTGTTGAGAATCTTTGTGTCTGTGTACATCAGAGAGATCGGCCTATAGTTTTCTTTTTTACATGGATCTTTATTAGGTTTTGGGATTAAAACGATATTAGCTGCGTAGAAGGAATTTGGTAGTGTTCCTTCCTTTGCTTTTTGATGGAACAGTTTAAGGAGTATTGGTGTTATTAACTCCTTACATGTCTTTTAGAACTCTGTGCTGAATCCATCTGGTCCAGGACATTTTTTGGTGGGAAGATTTGAGATTACTTCTCCAATTTCCTTATATGTTATAGGACTATTTAAATAATTCACAACTTCCTGATTCAATTTAGGTAAGTTGTGTTTACTTAGAAATTCATCCATCTCTTTTGTGTTGTCAAACTTCACAGAGTATAAGTTTTTGAAATATGATGTTATAATTCTCTGGATTTCTTGGGTATTAGTAGTGATAGCTCCATGCTCATTTCTAATTTTGTTAATTTGCGTTTTCTCTCTGTTGCCTTTGGTTAATTTAGCTAGTGGTGTATCAATCTTATTGATTTTTTCAAAGAACCAGCTTTTTGACTGGTTGATTTTTTCTATCATTTTCTTAATCTCGATTTCAGATATTTCTCCCCTTATTTTGCTAATCTCCTCTCTTCTACTACTTTTGGGATCAGATTGCTCTAGTTTCTTTAAAGCTTTAAGCTGCATTGTTAAGTTGTTTATTTCTGATGTTTCCATTTTTTTGATGTAGGCATTAAGAGCTATGAACTTACCTCTTAGAACAGCTTTCATTGTGTCCCCGAGATTTTGGTAAGTTGTATTTTCATTATCATTCACTTTCAGGAAATCTTGAATTTCCTTTGTAATTTCTTCCTGAATCCAGTTCTCATTCAGCATCATATTGTTAAGTTTCCAGGAGTTAGTGTATTTTCTCTTGTTTGTTGTGTTGTGGATGTCCAGCTTTAGACCATGGTGGTCTGATAGGGCACAGGTTAGAATTTCAACTTTTTTGTATATGTGTAGATTCCTTTTGTGGCCCAGTATGTGATCTATTTTGGAGAAAGTTCTGTGTGCTGCTGAGAAAAATGTGTATTCTTTGGTGTGTGGGTGAAAAGTTCGATAGAGATCTGTAAGGTCCATTTCTTTCAGGGTTTGATTAAGGTCCAAAGTGTCCCTGTTAAGCTTTTGACCTGTTGATCTATCCCATGTTGAGAGGGTGTTGTTTAATTCCCCAAGAATTATCATTTGGGGGTTGATTTCTCGCTTTAGATGCTGTAGGATTTTCTTATCTAATGTTGGGGGGGTCCGTATTAGGTGCATATATGATATATGTTCAGTATTGTGAAGTCTTCCTGGCGAAATGTACCTGTGACTAAAATGTAGTATCCCTCTGTGTCTCTTATGATTTTTTTTGGTTTGAAGTCCACTTTCTATGACAGCATAATGGCTACCTCTGCCTGTTTCCTGTTTCCATTAGCTTGCAGAATTCGTGAGCAGCCTTTTATTTTTAGGGCATGCCTCTCTTTTGTGGTGAGATGAGTTTCCTGAAGGCAGCAGATTGTTGGATTGTGGTTTTTAATCCAAGTTTGTAATCTGTGTCTCTTAATCAGTGAGTTAATACCATTGACATTTAATGTTATAATGGAGAAATTATTTTTAATTCTGGACATTTTTTATGTTTAGTGAATTTTGTAAGCTTATTGTTTGACATTTATGTTTCAGTGGTGTTATAATTCCCTTCTGTCCTCCTGGATACGCTTGTTTTTTTCTTCAAGTTTGTGTATCATTTCTAGCATTTTTTGAAGACCTGGTTTGGTAGACATGTATCCCTTCAAGTTGTCTTTGTGCTTGAAAATTTTTCTTTCTCCCTCCCTCAATCATGACAGATAGTTTTGCCAGGTATATCAGTCTGGGTTGGCATTTTTGCTCATTTAATACTTGAAGTACGTCTCTCCAAGCTCTTCTTGCTTTTACTTGCTTCCATTGACAAGTCGTATGTTATTTTAATAGGTTTTCCTTTAAAAGTGACTTCCTTTTTCTCCCTTGAAGGTCTCAGCACCTTTTCTTTGTCTTGAATGTGGAGTATTTTGACTATTATTTCCTGTGGCGATTTTCTATTTTGTTCATATCTGTTTGGAGTGCAAAATGCCTCTTGTATTTGGATGGGCCTCTCATTCTTCAGTTGAGGGAAGTTTTCATTTATGATAATTTGAAAAATTTCCTCGGGTGTGGTATTTTGGGATTCTTGCTCTGGGATTCTATGAATGCATATGTTAGGCTTCTTCAGGGTGTCCCATAACTCTTGAATGTTCCTCTCCAGTATCTTTTTGGCTTTAACAATCTCTTCCATTGAGCTGGTTAATTCTCCCACTTTGTCTTCAAGATCTGAAATTCTATTTTCTGCTTCATTTGTTTTGCTGATAAGACTCTGTTGAGCTTTCAGTTGTAGACAACTTGTCTTGTAGTTCAATTTTAAACTCTGCCTGAGACTGTTTTAACTGCTCTATGCCTGTTTTTGTTTCTTGAACTATTTTTCTCAACTCCTCCAAGTGCCTGTTGTGTTCCTGTTCAAAGTGGTTGATGCGGTTGTTTTAGCTCCTCTTGGATTTCCTCTTTCATAGTATTAATCATGGTAATGATCATACTTTGAAAGTGGTTTTCTTGGGTCTGGCTTCCTTGGTCGTTTTCTGTGAATCTGTTCTGTTTGGAATCCATCATTAAGGGGTTAATTCTTTCGGTGGTAGATTGGTCTTCTTGGGTTTTGTTTCTCATGGATCTGCACTTTGACTTGTGCATTGTTGTTTTGTCTTCTAGGGCTTTTCAGTTTCTGTGTGTTGTTGACTGTACTGATTTAGTTGGTATTACTGAACTTGGGCAGTTATTACTAGTGCTTTCCTTGGAGTTGGGTATGTTTGTCTTTTGTTATTGTTATTTCCTAGTTGAGGCTATAAGGCTGTTAGTACATCAGTTAAATCAGGTTAAGTAGACAGGGGGTGAATATTAGTATGGTAGTGCACTTTTACGATTTAGTATCTTGGTGATATGTGAGAGTGAGTGGTATATGGAGTTGTATATGTTTTTGGGGTGGCTGTATGGAAAAGTTAATCTACAGTGATTAATACTAGAAAGGAACCTTAAGGTGAAAAAAAGGAGGTTTACTTATCTTTGGACTAGATGTGAAGAATCTCTCCCATGTGATAGGATGATTGTAGAGGTTTTCAGATGTGGCCTTTGACCCTTAGAACTTTGCTTGAGTTTCCTTTGGACTCTATTAAATTCTGAGTATCAGTGTGTCTTCCGTAGATCATGTGCGTGGGTCCCCGGTGGCCCAGAGAGGCAGAGGGGCTGATGTTGATGTCAGAATTCTTCACCTGGGACCTGGGACTTGGCTTAGTGGCCCACCCAAGCTCCAGGGATGGAAGAATGTGAGTAAGTCCTGTCCAGTTGGGCGGACAGGCATGTGGGAGGAAGAAAGGGTCTGGGGCCCGAGGCGTGGCCCATGCTAAAATCGGAGGCAGCCTGTGTGCAGCTGGGACACAGGGCGACCTGGGGATTTGGGCGGACTCACCTGGGGATGGCAGACTGGGAAGCAAGGTTGGGTAGACAAGGCAGGCGGGAAGAAGTATTATTTAAAATTGTCTATTTAACGTTATTTTATGTTTTCTTTCATATTGAGTCTGTTTCCATGATCACCTATGACAGCAATACATACCATCTTACCTAGTCCATTTGTGCTTCTATAATAGAATACCATATACTGGATAACTAACTAAGAATGGATGTTTAGTTTCTAACAGTTATGGAGGCTGGGAAGTCCATAATCAAAATGCCAATATCACATGGGTTGGGAAGATGCCTTAGTGCATAAGCATGATGCCTTTGCTACATAACCATGAGGATCAGAGTTCGGATCTCTATTACCTTTGTGAAAAATCTGAGCATAGTCATATGTGCTGGTAATCCTGGCACTGGAGAGGCAGCTGGACGATGATCCCTGAGACTTGCTGGCCAACAATGTTTCAATAAAATAGTGAGTGCTCCACGTTCAATGAGAGACCCTGTCTAAAAATAGGTAGAGAGAGCTATAGAGATGGCTCAGGGGTTAAGATTTTGTCTCAAAAGCAGAAGGTCTTGAGTTCGGATCCCAGGTCTCTGTAAAAACACTAGGAGGAAATGGTGACGGACTGCTCTTCTGGCCCTGGTGAGCAGAGCCTGGGAAATCCCAGAGAGAAGTCACTCCTGGTCCTCCACAGGGACACATAATGCCATCTGATACATACACACACACATTAAAATAAATAAATAAAATATTAAAAAGGGTAGAGAACAATAAGGGAAAGATACCTGAAATTGATCTTTGACTTTCATACACACATGCAAAGGTAAGCACACATGCATATGCATATATGTTCATATACCCCTCCCCACAATGCTGGATTTTACTTTGTTCTTGAAAGGGAAGGGACAGTCTGTTTACATGGTGGAGAAGGGCAAAGAAACAAAAGGAATTCAACTTTCCTTTTTGTACTGGTATTAATCTATTCATGAAGACAAAACACCTATAACCTCTTAAGCCTCATGTTCTAATAACACTTTCCCTGGGGATTCATTTCCCAACACATGATTTTGGGGGGAATGTATGTAAACCATAGCACATACTCATTGCTGCAAGTTTGGAAAATATAGCAAAGCTGATAAAAAAGGAAAATCAGTAACAATCACCAATGAACCTATTAAAATAATTACTTTATCATTTTTACAGAATATATTTTAATTCCTTTTCTATGGTTTGTCTATTGCACAATCCTCTCAATAAATCAGGAGCCTATTATGTACTACAGTATTGGCCTGTAGTATTTTCTTCAAGGAACCTATTAAAATCTGTAATTATATATGAATGTATTAGATGTTTAATACATCTGTTGCACAAAAGTATAAATTCCATGAGTGGTTTTTAATACCTTGCTTTTAGCAGGTTTCCAATATATTACAAATAGACTCTGTTAGCTGTGACATATGCCTATAATCCCAACACTTGGGAGCAAGAGACAAGAATTCAAGGTTATAGTGAGTTTAAGAGCTGCCTGAGTAACATGAGACCTTGTCTCCATCCCTCTTCCAAAATAGATTTTCTTGTGTATTTGAAGCCAAATGGTATATATTTTTATATATTAAAAAAATTTACCAGCCCATCACCTAAAACACCTTATCATCTTCTAAGCATAGCACAGCCATGGCAATCACAAACTCACAGCTGTAGCAGTTAGTGACACTGAACCTATATCACAAGACTGGCCTGAACAGTAGACTGTAATGGATGGGGGCAGGGGTTCATGAGGATCTTAAAATTACTGACAACTGGCAAGTTGTGGGAGGGGGGCAGCACTGTGGCCAGTTGTGTATCCACTGAAGAGCCTTCCAGGTTTATAGATAGTTCCAAATCCATGGTCAAACTCAGGGGGTCAAAGAACAAAACAAAACTCATAAATATAAGACTGAGATAGGAAGAAAAGAAGAGGAGCTGCCAGGGATGAGATCAATGTAAGAGCAGGTGAGAAGAAGGAGTAAGAACACACTATATACACACATAAAATGACCAAAGAACAAATTTTCTTAACAAAAGATTTAGATTGTACTTTTATATGATTTTATAGCATGGTTATCTATCGTTACCACATTATATTGTCACACTATCATGTTTTGTAAGTTCTTTTTTTTTACTGACTCTGACATAGTTTGGGATGGCTTGGTAGTATGTTAGACATATAAGTATTTTTTTAACCATTTCATTAGCATTGTTCATTTATAATATTTTCAGGATAACTTCTGTGTGATATTACACTTTCCTGGGAAGTATTAAGATAAGTGGAAGTACTAAATGAATATAAATGAATTTATAGAAGGATCTTGTTAGAGTTCACTTCAGAGACTTGTACTAATTTATGCCATCATCCATAATATAAGAATGTCCTTATCTTTGTATCCATACTGACATTTTAAGTTATAATTTCATTTCATAATAATTAATTTTATAAAGTATTATTTCATATACATTTTTAGTCTGTTAAGAATCTTCTTTCTTGTTTATTTGTAAGTTCTCTGCAAGTTAAAGTGTTGACACTTGTCAGTCACATAAACTAATTTTTTAAGCCTTTCATTTCTGCTTTACTCTTAATCATAGCCTCATTGAAATAGCTCTTAAATTTTTATGTAGTCAAATTATCTTTTACATTAAAGTCTGTAGGTTATTTAATCTTAAGGAATTGTATTAAATACAGTATTTTGATCATTATGTGCCACATATATTTATTGAATTTCCACTATGTGCCCCGTATGTATGTACAACTAAAATAATAACTAAAACATTTTTTTCAAAGAAAAGAATTGCTCCTTTCATTATATAGACTTTCCCCAATGCCAGTATATGGTTTATAGCCTGTCTTACTCCAGTGGTTAAACATTTCTTCCTTAGCTGTTGACTCC
The DNA here is from genome assembly GCA_023101885.1 of Typhlomys cinereus. NCBI lineage: Eukaryota > Metazoa > Chordata > Mammalia > Rodentia > Platacanthomyidae > Typhlomys > Typhlomys cinereus. The sequence continues at coordinate 76,040 of JALPQD010000819.1, read as the reverse complement.
ACGAGGTGTTTATGATAGCATATGGTATAAAATACTGACTCATTTTGCTGGCTTAAATTTCAAGTGTCAGTAACTAAAATAGAAAGTCATCTATAGATTTTGTTTGTGAGTAGGATTTCCTTTAAAATTTAACTTTTATTTGTGATTGCTGGTAGATGAACTATTATAAATATTATATATTTATTTCACAATCACCTAATTGATTTGTCCTAGCTCTTTTTCTAAATAATATTTTCCATATTCTCTGTTATTTCATACATGTATACAATCTTATCTTGATCATATCCATCTCCCATTCGCTTTCTCAGCTTATTCAGCCCCCTCCCTCCCACCTTCATGTCCTCTTTATCTGGCTCAAATGTTAATATCTTGCATAATCTAGAGACAGGTGTCAGACCAGTAAATGACACTGATACAGTACTATTAATAAATCTACAGTTCTTACATAAAAATTTCATCCATTTAACTCCTAGGCTTTGTTGTTGGCGCTAACCCTACGATCTTATATTACATTTAGTTGTCATATCTCCTTAGATGTCTCTATAATCTTGTAAAGTTCCTTAGTCTTTGGATTTAGTAATTCTAAATATTTTGATGTCAGATGGCCATTTCTTTTGCAGAGTGTCATTCAAATTGAGCTTGAGATTTCCTTATGATAAAATTTTTTTGTAGTCATATCTTTCTTTTATTATTTTTATTATTTCCGCTCATACAAACTTAACAGGTACACCAGTCCCCTCCCTCTCTCCACCTCCCCCCGACCCTCCTTCTCCCTCCTCCCTTCTCTCCTCCCTCCCCCCAATCCCTAGAGCATCCTTTACTGTGCATGCCAAACTCTCCTCTGGGTCTTCCTCTCCGATGAGGTGCAAGGACCCAGGGGCATTTCCCAGAACCCTTTTCTGTGTTCCCCTTAAGCTTAGGAACACTACTGTGACTGTCAGTCCCTAGCCTCCAGGATCCTAGTGCCATAAGTCCATGCTAGACTTTGTGGAGTCAATAATGTGTTAGACATAGCACAGGTCACGCAAAGTCCTATTATGATTGCTTTATCCCTAACTTGTGTGGAGTATCTTGCATATCATTACTCTTCCCATCCTTGTGCTCTTACAATCTTACTGCCCCCTCTTCCACAAATTTCCCTGAGCTTCAGGATGGGGAGAGATTAGGCTGTCCCAGTTCCAGGTGGTTGATATAGAGTCTCTGACGTGCTGAATTATGGTATGTTGATTTTTTTTTTCCTTTTTTCTTTTTCGGTTTTGTTGCTCCTGCAATGCCCTTGGCTCCATCCTGATGGGTATTGGATGTCACCCATTGCAGTCCTTGATGGTGGCCTATTTTTCTCTGCTGTAACATGGTCCCCCTCTCTCCTTGTTTCTGGTGGGGCCCTCCTTCCCCATCCTTCCTGTTTATAATCTTTACAATTACTGTAGGTATCACAGAGATTTGTTTTTGAGTGTATCTAAGTGGTTTTGGTACTAGGAGCCACCTATTAGGGAGTACATACGGTGCTTAATTTTCCATGTGTGGTATACTTCACTCAATATAATTGTTTCTAATGACATCCATTTCCTGGCAAATTGCATTAATTCATCATTTTTGATGGCTGAGTAGTACTCCATTGTATAAATGTACCATATTTTCCTTATCCACTCGTCAACTGTTGGACATTTGGGTTGATTCCATGACTTTGCTATTGTAAACAGTGCTGCTATGAATATGGTCGGGCTTGTGCTATCCAGGTGAATTTTTGCTGTTTGGGGGTTTTTTCCCAAAAGTGGTATAGCAGGGTCATATGACATTTCAATCTTTAACGTCTTTAAGACTCTCCAGATGGCTCGCCAGAGTGGTTCTATGAGCCTGCACTCCCACCAGCAATGTAGGAGAGTTCCCCTCTCTCCACATCCTCTCCAGCAGTTGGTGTTGTTTGTACTGTGGATTTTTGCCATCCTGACCGAGGCGAGATGATATCTCATGGAAGTTTTGATTTGCTAAGAATGTGGAGCATTTTTTAAGATATTAGTTAGACTTTGTAATTTCATCCTTGGTAAAGTTTCTTTTAAGTTCCAAGGCCCATTTGTTAATTGGCCCATTTGCTTCCTTGGTGTTTAGTTTTCTAAGTTCTTTGTGCACTCTGGATAATAGAGCTCTATCAGATATGTGGTCAGTGAAGATTTTCTCCCATTCTGTGGGTTGCCTTTGTGTTCGAGTTATAATCTTATTATCTGAACAGAAGCTCTTTAATTTCATAAGATCCCATCTGTTGAGTGTTGGTTGTAGTGACTGTGCTATTGGATGTACGTTTAGGAACTGTTGGCGTAGCCCAATCAGCTCGAGGGAGTTCCCTACCCTTTCAATTATGGTTTTTATAGTCTCTGGCCTTATAGCAAGGTCCTTGATCCATTTGGAATTAATTCTTGTACATGGGACAAGTACGGGTCCAGTTTTAATCTTCTGCATGTGGAGATCCAGTTTTGCCAGCACCATTTGTTGAAGATGCTGTTCTTTTTCCATTGGATTTTTTGGGCCCCTTTGTCAAAGACCAAATGCTGTAGTTTTGTGGGCTTATATCTGGGTCTTCAACCCTTATCCATTGATCTGTGTGTCTATTTTGGAGCCAATACCATGCTGTTTTTACAACTATAGATTTGTAGTATAGATTAAGGTTTGGTATGGTGATACCTCCAGCCGTGTTTTTGTTACTCAAGATTGTTTTTGCTATCTTGGGTCTTTTGTGCCTCCATATGAATTTTGAGATTGTTTGATCAACTTTTTTAAAGAATTACTTTGGTATTTTAATTGGTATAGCACTAAATCTGTATATTGCCTTTGGTAGGATGGGCATTTTTGGGATGTTGATTCTGCCAATCCAGGAACAAGGGAGGTCTTTCCACCTTCTGGTGTCTTCTGCAATTTCTTTCTTTAGGGTTTTAAAGTTTTCATTTTAAAGGTCCCTTACTTCTTTGGAGTTTTTGGGATCACTCAGGTATAAGATCATGTCATCTGCAAATAGGGATAGCTTGACTTCTTCCTTGGCGATTTGAATCCCCTTTATGTCCCTTTCTTGTCTTATGGCTTCAGCTAATACTTCAAGTACAATATTGAATAGAAGTGGTGAGACTGCACAGCCTTGTCTAGTTCCTGATCGAAGTGGGAATGCTTCAAGTTTTTCCCCATTGAGTATAATCCTTGCTGTTGGCTTGTTGTATATAGCTTTTATTATATTGATGAAGGTTCCTTCCATTCCAACCTTCTCTAGGGTTTTGATCATATAAGGCTGTTGGATCTTGCCAAAAGCTTTTTCTGCATCTTTTGAGAGTATTCCTTATGATAAAATTTGAGGTTGACATTTTTCTAGTAACTTCACAGAAGTGACTGATTAATACCTAACCCATAACAAAGCCTTTTGTCAGGAAGCACATCATGTCATTATGTCCCAGTTCTGATTGTGCTAAACTTTTATCCTTATTTTCCAGTTTTTTCCACTGGGAAAGTCCTTTTTGCATTTTCAACCATAAGTATCAGAGTGCTATATGTTTGAGGCTACACAAATATCTTTTCTACATCATACTTTTACACACTGATTCTTACCATTTTTTGTGGGTTTCTTGAAACCATTATTGCCAGAGTGTTTAACAAATGGTGATTTTTCTGTCCATCATCCTTTCTATATTTATTAGTTGAATGATCTGCTCTTCTACATTTATGTATTCAGTTAAAACCTACGGAGATGACTGAGTCAAATTGGTCAAATTGATGGGGCCACACAATCTTGAACTTGCAGCCTTAAAAACTGAGCAAGGTAGCCTATTTTCCTTGGGAATTTCCATAGATATTTCTCAGGTATTTTACTATAGTTGCAGAAGTATATTGGTATAGTATAATTTATCTTTGGTATTACATTTTCCTCATATGTAAATCTACAAATAACATGTAATTATTTAATTCATAAGGATTTATAATCCTGTAGAATATGTGTGTGTGATACAGTAGCTGAGATTATTAATTTTTACCTGGAAAATAAATTGACAACTGGTGGGTAATACTAACATTTCATTATTTGATTTATGTTAATTATTGGCATGGTTGTACTATATAAATATATTTATTTTAATTTTATAATAACCATATATTTTTGATACTTTTAGTAGAAATTAACCTACTCTAATGGGCTCTTATCTTATTAATGAGCTGCTATTTTTAGCATATAAATTACCTTCTAGTTCTAATGTCATCCTCAGAGGGGCAATTTGAACTTGTAAGATGAGATGAATTTTGAGGGTTATATACATCGTCTGTCAGACTTAGAGAATAATCTGAAGAAGGCTAAGACATAGGGCAGGAGTTTGGCAAGCTCTGCAGAGAGCTTGTGTGACAGACGATGAGATGGGAGGAAGGGTCATTGGACCAAGGCCAACGTGGATGTTGGCCATATTGTGAAGGCTTGCAGGAGAATGCAAAGCCCTGGCATCTCTTGCAGAGATGGCTTGAAATTCTCAAATATTCCCTTAATTTAAAATGGTTTATATTTAGCCCTATGACCCTTGGAAGTTCATCTTAACATGGTGTACCAATGTTTATTCCAAACTCAAACAAAAGAAGAAAGCCACTCAGGATCTAGAAATTGAAACATATAAGTCCTATAAACATATCCCTTTTACCATTTATTTTAGTTTTTTAATATTTTTAGCGAGAATTTTTCATATACAAACAAAATGAGTTTAGATCATTACCCTACCCTCTCCATTCCCACCCTTCCTCTTCTGCCATCCCTTCCCTTCACCACTCCACTCATGTCCCTTCTGCTTTCCTGTCTCTCTGCATAGTGGATCACAGGGCTCCTTTGGGGTGCCTGTGCTGGTATGGAACCAGGTCTCTGTGGTAGTGTATGTGGCCCTGTAGTGGGTAAACTCACAAGCCGGGAGGCCCCCTTTCTTTTGTTCAGCATCTTCCCCAGAGTTTCTTTCTGAGTGTTTAAACTTACTGTTTTTTTTTAATATAGAGTTTTCTTTTTTTTTCGCATGCATGTTCTTTAGCGTAGGTTGGCTTCAAATTTGCTATGTAGCCCCAGCTGCCTTGAACTCATAATCCTGCTGTTTCTGTTTCCCAAAGTGCTAGGACTATAGACATGCACAGCAAGTATGAGATGTGTACTTTGTATTTGACTTGTGCTACTTAAGTTTTAGGTCATTATGATGAAATACCTAAGAAAGCAAATTAAAGGCAAAGACTTATTTTGGTTAATGGTTTCATGTTGACTTGACTCTGGACCAATGATGGAAGGGCATGATGGAGAGAGAGAGAGAGAGAGAGAGAGAGAGAGAGAGAGAGAGAGAGAGAGAGAGAGAGAGAGAGAGAAACAGACAGAGACAGAGAGAGACAGACAGAGAGACAGACAGAGACAGACTGAGAGAGAGAGCAAGAGAGATAGAGAGAGAAACTAATACAGAGAGAAAGAGAAACTGAGAGACTGAGAGGGATTGAGAGAGACTGAGATAGATAGATAGATAGATAGATAGATAGATAGATAGATAGATAGGTAGAGAGCGAGCCTTAAATCCATATCCACAGTATTTTACTTCCATCAATAGGTCCCACCTTCTAGAATTTCTACATCCTTGGGGACCACATCTTTCTTATTTATTCTTTAATTATTTTTATTTTAACAATATTATTGTTATTTTTAAATTTATTTTTCTACTTTTACAAGCATATTGAGTATTCATCCCAGCTTCCCTCCCTCCCACCTCCCTCCTATCTCCTCCTTTCTTTTCACCTTTCCCTCCCAGTCCCTCTTACTCTTCTACCTGTATTGTTCTATGGACCCCAGGGTTCACTCTAGCTTGTGTACTCCTGTGGGGGTTCAGGCCTCTGTGGTATATCAAGTTACCTTTCTTCTGGCCATCCCACTGATATGTGCATTTCCCTTCACTCATCAAGCTTTAGACCCAAAGGTTTCTGCTGTAAGTTCCCTTCTACAGGTATAATAATAGCTATCCTCAGAGAAGTTTGATATACTGTTTTCCTACCTATAAGCTTATTGGCTGTCTTCCATATTAATCTATTTCCTTCCACTTTTTAGGTTCTTGTTCTAGCTTACAGTAACAGGGATGGGTACCATTATGACAATCAGTACTTGAATCCAATCAGAATGTTGTTCATTGTTTCCTTGGTGCTCATGCCACTATTACACTGGTGGTCACCTGTGCCATGGTGATTTATATGGCAACTTTCAGATCTCATGCTCATTGATGAGGCTTGTGATTATTTCTCTGCCCCAGCAGCTTCTACAGTATTCCTTGGTACTGTGTAAACTATCTAGCAAGGAGAAAGTCCTCACACCAGTTAGAGTTGATATATTTTGCCATGTTCTGTGATCCATTTGTGTTGCATCTTCACTGATAGGGTCTTACTGACAGTTTTTGGAGAGCAACCAAAAGCAATGGCAAAAGCCTATAATTTTTGGGGACCTTTAAGACCTCTCTGACCAACATTTTATCAGGAAGTGCTCCATTCCTGTTACTTCTGGTATAATTTTATCCCGAGTTCTAAGTGAATCAGGTCAAGGGTTTTTTCCCCTGTTTACTCATTCTATGCTCCTCAGCATAGGGACTGCATAAGATGTTCCTTTGGGGTTACTTCCCACAACCTTAGGGTTTTTCTATAGGTCCCTCTGTCCCTCCAATCTCCCATGTTGCTCCTATCTCCCATCCCCTTATTCCCTGCTATGTATTTTTCCCAACTATTCCCTCCCTTACCCTTGTCCTGCAATCCTAAATCTCCCCTTTAAGAGGTTTCACCTTAACCATCCCTTCCCACCTTCCCACTCATAGGTCTTTTTTGAATTTTTTGTCTCTTAAGTGTTTCCTATCCAAATACATTGATAAGGTTATCATTTAATCATCTGCATATATGAGAGAACACATGGTGCTTAACTTTCTGTGTCTGAGATCCCTCACTCAATATTAAAGTTTCCACTTCCATCCATTTACCAGAAAATTCCATCCTTTGTGATGACTGAGTAATATTCCATTGTGTAGATGTACCACATTTTCATTATCCATTCCTCTATTGATGGGCATGGTGGCTGATTCCATTTTTTTTCCTGCTGTTGTGAACAGAGCTGCAATGAACATAGATGGACAAGTGTCTTTATAATAATATGTACAGTCTTTTGGGAATATGCCAGGGAGTGGTATAGCTGGATCATGTGGCAGTTCCATCTTAAGTTTTCTGAGGACCCGCCATACTGATATCCATAGAGACTGTATCAGTTTGCACTCCTATCAGCAGTGAATAAGTGTCCCTTTTTTCTCCACAGTCTCGCCATCAATCTCTGTTGTTTGTGTTCTTGATCTTAGCCATTCTGACTGGGGTAAGATGTTTCATAGGGTTGTTTTAATTTGTATTTGTCTGGTAATCAGGGATGTTGAACATTTTTTAAGGTATTTGTTTCATATTACAATTTATTTTTGTGTGAAATCCCTGTTTAGTCTAGGGCCCATTTTTAATTAATTTTTTTCTACTTTTATAAGCATATTGAGTATTCATCCAAGCTTCCCTCTCTCCTTTTTCCCTTCCATCCCCTCCTTTCCCTTCACTATTCCCTCCCACTCTCTCCCATCCTTCCGCCCGCATGCCTCAATGGACCTCACTGTTCACTTTGGCTTGTCTGTTCCTGTGAGGGTTCAGGCCTCTGTAATGTAACAGGTTACCTCTCTTCAGGCCACCCTACTGATGTGGACTTCACTCATCCAGCTTTAGACCCAAAAGTTTCCACTGTGAGTTCCCATTCTATGGATACAGTAACAGTTGCCTACAGAGCATAGGAGGTTCCTTTGGGGTCACATCCCACAATCTTAGATTTTTGTTTCTTATAGGTCCCTTTGTCCCTCCTATCTCCCATCCCCTCATTCCCTGGTATGTATTTTTCTCAATTATTCCCTCCCTCACCCTACTTGTCATGGTATCCTAAATCTTCCCTTCAAAAAGTTTCACCCTAACCATCCCTTCCCACCTTCCCACTCATAGGTCTTTTTGGATTTTCCAGCTTTTACACTGATTCCAATCCAAATACATTGGCAAGGATATCAGTGCTAACATCCACGATAAGATAGAACATGTGGTGCTTAACTTTCTGTGTCTGAGCTACCTCACTCAGTATTAAAGTTTCCAGTTCCATCCATTTACCAGCAAATTCCATAATCTCACCCTTTCTGATGGCTGAGTATTATTTCACTGTGTAGATGTACCATATTTTCTTTTTTTTCCCCCGTGTTCCCCTTAAGTATAGGAACACTGCTGTGGCTGCCAATCCCTTGCCTCCAAGGATCTTGGTGCCTGTAGCAGATGCTAGACTTTGTGAGGTCAATAGTGTGTTGGACATTGCGTAGAGCATGGAAAGTCCAATTATGATTGCTTCAGCCCTAACTTGTATGGAGTATCTTGCATATCATTTCTCCTCCCATCCTTTTGCTCTTTCATTCTTACTGCCCCCTCTTCCCTGAGCTTCAGGATGGGGAGAGATTAGTCTGGCCTAGTTCTAGGTGGTTGATATAGAGTCTCTGAAGTTCTGGATTGTGGTTTGTTGATTTTCTTTTGCAGCTTTGCTGCTCCTGCAATGCCCTTCACTCCATTCTGGTGGGCATTGTATGTCACCCCCTGGCCAGAGACAAAAAGCTGTTAAACTAGAGTCTTGTGATAAGAGCACATTCAAAGGTAGATATAATAAAAGTGGGAAACCACAGTGAGGGAGGGGTCTATCACCCATTTGCAAAATGGTTACTTTTTATCTGCCAGACTATATGCCCTCCTCTTCTGGTGAGATCATACCCCCTCAGTAGTAAATGATCAGGAACAAAAGTCTGTGAACTTAATCAGTTGTCTCATTACTTATTTGAGTCCTTGATGGAGGCCTATTTTCCCTGCTGTAACATGGTCCCCTCTCTCCTTGTTTCTGGTGTGGCCCTCCTATCCCATCCCTCCTGTTCGTAATCCTTGCAATTACTGTAGGTATTACAGAGATTTTTTTTTGAGAGTCTCTAGGTGGGCTGGGTAGGTTTGGTACTAGGAGCCACCTATTAGGGAGGACATCTGGCGCTTAATTTTCTGGGTCTGGGACACTTCACTTAATATAATTGTTTCTAATGACATCCATTTCCTGGCAAATTCCAGTAATTCATCATTTTTGATGGCTGAGTAGTACTCCATTATATAGATGTACCACAGTTTCCTTATCCACTTGTCAACTGTTGGACATTTGGGTTGATTCCATGACTTTGCTATTGTAAACAGTGCTGCTATGAACATGGTCGTGCTTGTGCTATAGATGTGAACCTCTGCTGTATGGGGGGTTATTCCCAAAAGTGGAATAGCAGGGTCATATGGCATTTCAATCTGTAATTTCTTTAAGAATCTCCAGACGGCTCATCAGAGTGGCTGTAAGAGCCTGCATTCCCACCAGCAATGTCGGAGAGTTCCCCTCTCTCCACATCCTCTCCAGCATTTGTTGTTGTTTGTATTGTGGATTTTTGCCATCCTGAGCGGGGTGAGATGATATCTCAGGGAAGTTTTGACTGCATTTCCCTGATGGTTAAAGAAGTGGAGCATTTTTTTTTATTTTAATACATTTTTATTATTATTTTAGCTCATACAAACTTAATAGGTACACCAGTTCCCTCCCTCCCTTCTCCTCCCCTCCAACCCCCTGCTCCCCCTCCCTCACTCCTCCCGCCCCCCCCCCCCCGTGCCTCCCGCCCCAATTCCCAAAGTCCTTTTTTGTGCGCTTGACTCTTCTCTGGGGCCTCCTCTCCGATGATGTACAAGGACCCAGTGGCATTTCCCTGAACCCTTTCCTGTGTTCCCTTTAAGCATAGGAACACTACTGTGGCTGTCAATCCCTTGCCTCCAAGGATCTTGGTACCTTTAGCAGATGCTAGACTTTGTGAGGTCAATAGTGTGTTGGACATTGCAATGTCCAATTATGATTGCTTTGGCCCTGTCATGGTTTGAAATGTGTCCCCCACAATCTCATGTGTTTGGCAAGGTCATGGCATCTTGAGAGGTAGAGCCTTGCTGGAGGAAGGCAGTCACAAGAGGTGGGCCTTGAGGTGGATTAGTCCCACCTTACCTCCAGGAGAAGAGTGCCTTTGCAGCAAACAGTCTGCAGCTCTCAGCTTCCAAGATGTCTGCAGTGACTTAGCCTCCTCCAGCTTTGGCCAGCCAGCCATGCCACCTCTGCTTTGAGAGACTGTACTTTCCTTCTGGAACAATAAGCTTAATAAACCTCCCTTTCTCCCTTAAGTTTCTTGATTTTGGGTGTTCTCTCACAGCAATAGTAAAGAGTAACTTATACAGAAATTGGTACTGGATAGTGGGGTATTGCTGTGAGATAAGAACAGCTGGTACCACAAAGTGAAGTTGTTTGTGAAGCTGAGAAAAGTTGGTGCCCAGAAGCATGGCCAATGCTGTGATTTGGCTAGTGTGCCTTTGGAACTGTTTATTGGGAGAAATACAGAGAATTTTGGGACTTTGTGCTGGGAAAGTCTTTGCTTCTTGGCAGTTGGGCCAAAGGGACCTTTCTTGTGAGAGCTCAGAAGAGAGCAATGCTGTGAGAGACGCAGACAGTGGAAGCCCAGCTTGTGATGGTCCAGAGGGGAACAGAGACTGCATTTGCAATTGGACAAGTGACACATGGAGCCATGTGTTGGCTGAGAATTTAGTTGTGGGACTTTAAGATAGGCTTCCCTTCCCCCAGCACCTAGCTCTCCGCCGTGCGCATTCTAAAATTTCCCGCTGAGAATGCCATATGTGGGACTTTAAGATAGGCTTCCCTTCCCCCAGCACCTAGCTCTCCGCCCACGCACATTCTAAAACTTCCCGCTGGCGCCAGCCAAAGGCACCAACCTTGTTTACACGATCTCGGGCGGGACTTGCCATTCCGCCCTCCACCCTGGGCGGTATGGGAGCTGCCCAGAGACTCCGCTATCAGCAAAAGAACATTTGGTAATCAGCTTTATCACCCCATAACTCAACTGCCTAGAGACACCGCTATCAACAAAAGAACATTTGGTGGTTAACTTTATTGTGTGCTGTGTTCCCATAGAGTTTGCTGTGACTGCTTTCATTATAAAAACCCTACCCCGATCTCAGTCGGGGCCGCTCCTTCCTTGCTTGCAAGAGGGACGGTCCTGGCGAGCCAGATTAAACTTGCCTTATGCCTCTTGCAGCAACCTCTCGGTCCTCGTGGTTCTTCTCAGGGTCTGGGTGGGTGATAAACAGGGACTTCGGTTCCAACATATTGGGGGCTCATCCGGGATGCCCCCAGCCCCAGAAGGAACAGCGATGACCCAGGGTTGAAGGTAAGCGTGTTCTTGTCTTTGTCTTTGTGTTCCTCTAAGATTTTCCTTTCGTTTTAGAAGGAACGCCGTGGACTCGGCGTGAGCGCTGTGCCCTTTTAAGGGGTGAGCAGACGTGCTCTAGGGTACCCTGTAGAACGAGGGGGACGCCCCTCGCTCGGGGACAGCAGGCCGTGAGTTAAATTAGACTCATGGTGAGACTATTCGGGGAAGGAGGCCATATCAAGGACCTCTGGGACCCCCGAACCAGGTTACTGCCGGCATCTTTTGCTTTTGATTCTCCACCCGGAACAGGAGTGCTCCGGCGGACACTTGTTGATTGGAGATCTCATCTTGTTGTCAGTTTTGTGTTGGTGTCTTTTAGTGTGTTTCTGGTATATTTTTGTTATCAAGAGATACGTATCATGGGACAGGTTCAGACTACTCCTTTGGACTTGACGCTGGGGCACTGGAAGGACATTAGGGAAAGAGGACATAACCTATGTTTCGACTTATGAAAAGAAAGGTGGCAAATCTATTGCAGAAATGAATGGCCCACCTTCAAAGTGGGGTGGCCGACTGGCGGCTCCTTTCAGAAGGAATTAATCTCTCTAGTCAAGAAGCAGGTTTTCCAGGATGCATCCCACGGACACCCCGACCAGGTCCCATACATCGTCACCTGGGAAGATCTAGTCCAAGACCCTCCCTCTTGGATGAAATCTTTTATTCCCCAACCTCTCCCTGTTTTAACTCTCTCTACTCCCGCTTCAGACCCTAAGTCCAGACCACAGGTGATTCCTGAGGATGAGACCCAGAATGAACTGCTGGATCAACCGCCACCCTACCCGGAACATCGAAGAGGTCCAGAAGAGCTGCCTGGACTTCCTCCTACCCCCCCTTCTATCCCCTCCACACCACCTTCCGCTCCTCCTCCTTCTTTACCCTCTACTCTTTACCCATCCCTAGATCCCTTCCTGCAGGTACCTGTGGCAGGGACAAGAAGAAAGGTCCAACTGGATAAAGAGGCTATACCTACATTGCCTCTACGGGAGTACGGCCTTCCTGATGATCAGGGAAATCAGCCCCTTCAGTACTGGCCTTTCTCCTCCTCTGATCTTTACAATTGGAGGAATCAGAATCCCTCTTTTTCTGAGAACCCAGATGCTTTAATTTCTCTCATAGATTCAGTGCTTTATTCCTACCAGCCAACATGGGAGGACTGCCAGCAACTGCTGGGGGCCCTTCTCACCACAGAGGAAAAACAAAGAGTTCTGCTGGAAGCTCGCAAGAATGTGCCTGGGGAGGATGGAAGACCTACCATAATTCCCGCCCTCATAGATGCGGCTTCACCCTTAACAAGACCTAACTGGGACTACCGGACCCCTGAAGGTAGGGAGCGTCTCAATGTGTATCGCCAGACTCTAATGGCAGGTCTCCGAGGTGCGGCCAAATGACCCACCAATCTGACTAAGGTAAGAGAAATATTACAAGGTCCGGGGGAAGCTCCTGCTATTTTCTTAGAACGGCTTATGGAAGCTTTTTGCAGGTTTACCCCCTTTGACCCCACTAGTGATGAACATAAAGCAACAGTAATGATGGCTTTTATTGACCAGTCAGCTAAGGATATTAAAAAGAAATTGCAAAGAATAGAAGGATTACAGGATAAGTCACTGAGGGACATAGTGCAGGTAGCTGAGAAAGTATATTATAATAGAGATGTTGAGGAAGAAAAGAAAGAAAAGGAAAAGGACTTAAGAGATAAGAGACATGAGAGGAAGCTCACTCAAATCCTGGCTGCGGTAGTACAGGATAGACCGCCAAGACAGGGAGGCAGGCAGGGACACCTGGGCAACAAGGAACATCCTCAGAAGACCGACCAGAACCAATGTTTTCGATGTGGAGAAAAAGGACACTGGGCCAAGGACTGTCCACAGAAACCCAAATTCCGAAGGTGACCTGTAAGTAACCCCTCAAAATATTAACCCTGGGAGAAGACTCGGACTGGGGGGACGGGGTTCAGCACCCCTCCCTGAACCCAGGGTAACCTTAATGGTGGAGGGGAAGAAAACAGAGTTCTTAGTAGACACAGGGGCCCAACATTCGGTCCTAACACAAGATCAAGGAAAACGATCTGGAAAGACTTCTTGGGTACAGGGGGCAACAGGGAACAAGCAATATTCATGGACTACCCGAAGAAAGGTGGACCTCAGCGTGGGCCAGGTATCCCACTCGTTCTTAGTCATCCCTGACTGCCCATACGAGACTTATTAACAAATGTGGGAGCCCAAATCCATTTCTCAACAGAAGGGACTACTGTAACCAACGAACAAGGACAGCCCCTTCAGATTTTAACCCTCAAACTACAAGATGAATATAGACTTTTCGAGTTTCCACTAGAAGAGACCACAGATGGCTCCATGGTTACGGAGATACCCAAAGGCATGGGCAGAGACTGGTGGTCTAGGGGAAGCTGTTAATCAGCCACCTGTCCATATAGAATTAAAATCTCAAGCACTGCCCATAGCCGTCCGCCAATACCCAATGACTGCTGAAGCCAGAGAGGGAATTAAACCCCATATAGCTAGGTTGTTGGAAGCAGGGGTCCTCCGCCCATGCCGGTCAGCATGGAACACACCTCTACTACCAGTCCGGAAGCCTGGCACCAATGATTAGCGGCCTGTGCAGGACTTACGAGAGGTAAATAAATGGACAGCCGACATTCACCCGACTGTCCCAAACCCATATACTCTCCTAAGTTCTTTGCCACCAGACCAAATCTGGTATACGGTGCTGGACTTAAAGGATGCATTTTTTTTGCCTAAAACTGGCCCCGGCCAGTCAACCACTCTTCGCATTCGAATGGAAGGACCCTGAGACCGGAACCTCTGGACAGCTCACATGGACCAGGTTGCCACAGGGATTCAAGAATTCCCCCACCATCTTCGATGAGGCGTTGCACCAGGACCTCCTCTCTTTCCGCACTCGGAACCCACAGTTAACTCTCCTACAATACATAGATGATCTACTGCTGGTGGCCCCAGACGAGTCCACCTGTCGGGAAGGCACCGAGAGACTCCTGTATGAACTGGGAGGCCTAGAATACCGGGCATCAGCGAAGAAAGCCCAGATCTGTAAAACAAAGGTCAGTTACCTGGGGTATCAGCTGGAGGGAGGAAAGCGTTGGCTGACGGAGGCACGGAAGCAGACTGTGTTTCATATTCTGCCTCCTCAAAATCCTAAACAAATGAGGGAATTCTTAGGCACGGCAGGATTTTGCAGACTCTGGATACCAGGGTTTGCGGAATTGGCAGCCCCCCTGTATGCGTTGACTAAGAACAGTGCCCCATTCACTTGGACTGAAAGAGAGCAACTGGCCTTTGACCAAATAAAACAGGCCCTTATGACAGCGCCAGCTCTGGCCCTGCCAGATACAACTAAGCCCTTCCACTTGTATGTGGCAGAGAATAGGGGCATAGCAAAGGGGGTGTTGACTCAACAATTGGGGCCCTGGAAGAGGCCGGTAGCGTACCTCTCTAAAAGATTGGACCCGGTAGCGGCAGGATGGCCGGCTTGCTTGCGCATAATAGCTGCTACCGCAACTTTAGTAAAGGATGCCGATAAATTGACTATGGGACAGAATCTGACTGTGGCGGCCCCCCATGCCCTAGAAAATGTCATTAGACAACCACCGGATCGTTGGCTCACCAACGCCCAAATGACTCATTATCAAGTGTTGCTGTTAAACAATGACAGAATAACGTTTGCACCAGCAACTGGACTTAATCCCGCCACCTTGCTGCCGGACCCAGACCTAGAGCCCCTGATTCATGACTGTCAACAAGTCCTCGCTGGGACCCATGGCTGGCGGAAAGACCTGACCGACCAGCCCTTGCTGGATGCAGAGACTACCTGGTTCACGGACCGCAGCAGCTTCTTGGACCAAGGAGAGAGGCGAGCCGGGGCTGCAGTGGTGGGCGGAAAACAGGTCATCTGGGCGTCAGCCCTCCCGTCAGGAACGTCAGCACAGAGAGCAGAGTTGGTCGCTTTGACAAAAGCCTTGGAGTTGGGAAAGGGATGGCGGATTAACATCTACACGGACAGCCGGTATGCATTTGCAACCTCTCATGTACATGGGGCCATTTATCAACAAAGAGGACTGCTGACCTCAGAAGGTAAGGCCATAAAAAATAAACGGGAGATCCTTGACCTTCTGGCTGCTCTACATCTTCCTGCAAAGGTGAGTATAATACATACCCCGGGACACAAAAAAACTAAAACTCTGATAGCATTGGGAAATGATATGGCAGATAAAGAAGCAAAGAAAGCTGCCTATCAGTCAACTTCTATTCTAATATTAGGAACCCTAAAGCCAGTCTATGAATATACCCAGAAAGACCTGCAGTTAATAGAGAAATTAGACAAATCCTATGATGATAAATTAGGGGCCTGGAGAACCCCTACTGGACAAATTATACTCCCTCAGAAAGAAGCTAAAGAATTAATCAAACAAATGCATCAATGGACGCATTTGGGAGCAGCAAAAATCAAAGAACTCATTAAGGATTCTGACTTTCTGATACCAAAGGCTGCCAGGCTGATCTATGAGATGATCATAGCCTGTGAGCCTTGTAGTCTGGTAAATGCCCAACCTACTAAAGAAGTCACAGGACAGAGACTGAGGGGCGACAGACCAGGAAGGTATTGGGAGATAGATTTCACAGAAATTGTGCCTGCTAAATATGGATACAAGTATTTGTTGGTATTTGTGGACACCTTTTCTGGCTGGGTGGAAGCCTTTCCCACCAAAAACGAAACTGCGTCAACAGTCACCAAGAAGATCTTAGAAGAAATCTTCCCCTGTTTCGGAATTCCTAAGGTAATAGGCTCAGACAATGGCCCTGCGTTTGTTGCCCAGGTAAGTCAGGGAATGGCCAGGTATCTGGGGATTGATTGGAAATTTCATTGTGCATACAGACCCCAAAGTTCAGGTCAGGTAGAAAGAATGAATAGGACTCTAAAAGAGACCTTGACTAAATTAATCATGGAGACTGGCAGCACAGATTGGATCACTCTCTTACCTTTGGCTCTTTTTAGGGCACACAATACCCCATCCAAGAGACTGGGACTTACCCCCTTTGAGATTTTATACGGAACTTCACCTCCAATAACTCAGATCAAAGACACAGGGCTACCCACTAATGATATGTCTTTGCGTACCAGGCTGGAAGCAATCCAGGCTGTGCAGGACGACCTTTGGAAGCAGGTGGCTGCCACTTACCAGCCTGGAGAACCCACCAACAAAAGACATGACTTCAGCTGCGGAGACCTGGTGTACGTGAGAAGACATCAGACCCGCAACCTAGAGCCCCAGTGGAAAGGACCCTATATGATCCTACTGACCACCCCTACTGCTGTGAAAGTTGAAGGCATCGCCACGTGGGTGCATGTCTCTCACATTAAGAGAGCCCACCTCCCACCCAAAGATGACAGCTGGATCATACAAAAGACTGACAACCCTCTTAAGCTTCACATCCGTTGCAGTTGTGCTGACACTGCTAAGCCAAATCCAGCTAAGTAATGGGGCCCTAGACTCTAATCCTCACCAACCCCATAAACTAACTTGGGAAATAACAAACCCAGGGAAAGACCAGACCTATCCCTTGGCCACATCAGAGTCCCCCTTATGGCATTGGTGGCCAGACTTAACTTTTGACCTATGCCAACTAGCTACTTATGACTGGGCCGGTACGACCGACACCCGCGGAAAACCGAGACAAAACATAGTCCATTACAGTAAAAAAAAAAAAAGGACACTCATTTTAGAGGGAGTCGAAGAAGGTCGACCACCCTGTAACAACCATCCCACATGGTATATTTGCCCAGGCCCTAGAACTTGGGGATGCGGTGGCACGGAGTCTTATTTTTGTTCCCAATGGGGATGTGTGACCAGTACAAACGGGGGATGGGCAACCAAAGACGATGACTAAATTAGGTTCACAGATCCCAAAGATGGAATTTATAGCCACATAAACATTACCTTCACTACAAAGGGAAAGCAAGATCGTAATTGGATTACGGGGAAAACCTGGGGGCTATGATTATATGTACACAGAGCAGACCCGGGATTAATATTTACTATTAGATTAAAAATAGAACCAATAGTTCATAAACCAGTGGGACCCAATAAAATTGTAACTAATTCTAGAATAAAAAGTAACCAAAAACTAAAGAACCGGTCCCCACAACAACAGCTGCCCCAACCGACAATCAGACTGCCACTCAACCCACTCAAGTTAATAGTTTAATCCCATCTACAGAAGATCCATATAAAGCTCCTCCTCGCCAGACAGAGAGGTTTAAAAATTTAATTAAAGGAGGATATAGCCTGCTAAATCAAACCCATCCCGAGCTAGTATCCGACACTTGTTGGTTATGTTTGAGTGCAGCGTCCCCATACTACGAGGGAATTGCCTACAATGACTTGGTATTTTACAATAACTCGCAGGACCAATGTAAATGGGAAACAGGAGGTAAAATTACCCTAGAAGAAGTGTCAGGACAAGGACTATGTATAGGAACGGTTCCCTCCAAATACCAACCCCTTTGTAACTCTTCCATATGGATAAATCGAACTATAGGGACTTATGTTGTGCCCCCTAAAAATGCCTGGTGGGCTTGCAGCACAGGCCTCACCCCATGTATACACACAACTGTGTTTAATTCAACTAGTAATTTCTGTGTATTAGTCCAGCTCTTTCCCAGAATCTATTACCATCCTGAGACGGACTTAATAGATGCTTATATGTTTGGAAGGGCCCCAACAAGATTCCAGCGTGAACCTGTGAGTATTACCCTCACCTTACTAGTTGGGGCAGGAGTACTGGCGGGAATAGGAACAGGAACAGCTGGACTGGTAACTTCACAAACTAAATGTGAAAATTTAAGACATGCTATTTCACAAGATCTGCTGGTATTACAAAAGTCTATAACCCGACTTGAAGAGGGAGGACTTTGTGCAGCACTTAAAGAGCAATGCTGTTTCTATATAGACCATAGTGGGGAAATTCGTGATGCCATGGCTAAGTTAAAGGAGAGACTAGAGAACAGAGAAAAAGAATATAGAGCATTACAGAGCTGGTTTGAAGGATGGTTTACCGCCTCCCCTTGGCTTACTACTTTACTTTCTGCCATAGCGGGCCCCTTAATAATCATAATACTCATTTTAACTTTCGGCCCTTGTATTATAAATAGGCTCTTGGCTTTCATTAGAGACCGACTTAATTCTGTTCAAGTCATGATCTTAAAACAACAGTATGCAAATGAATTTTCAACTGTAGAAGAAAAAGAGAGATTTCTATGAACATATTTGTTCTGTTCATTCCTTTCAGCTGGCAAGGTGATGGATGCGGGCCTCTACTCAAAATCCCCCACGTCGACCCCTCTCAGCAGGAAGAAGCCAAAGAACGGTTGTCACCCGCAATCCCCTTACAGGGCCCCACTATCCGATCACCACTGCCCAGCCACCTTTTAAGATTAAAATATATGAACAAGACAAAAGGGGGGAATGTGGGACTTTAAGATAGGCTTCCCTTCCCCCAGCACCTAGCTCTCCGCCCGCGCGCATTCTAAAACTTCCTGCTGGTGCCAGCCCAAAGGTGCCAACCTTGTTTACGCGATCTCAGGCGGGACTTGCCATTCCGCCCTCCACCCTGGGCGGTACGGGAGCTGCCCAGAGACTCCGCTATCAGCAAAAGAACATTTGGTGATCAGCTTTATCACCCCATAACTCAACTGCCTAGAGACACCGCTATCAACAAAAGAACATTTGGTGGTTAACTTTATTGTGTGCCGTGTTCCCAGAGTTTGCTGTGACTGCTTTCATTATAAAAACCCTACCCCTATCTCAGTCGGGGCTGCTCCTTCCTTGCTTGCAAGAGGGACAGTCCTGCTGAGCCAGATTAAACTTGCCTTATGCCTCTTGCAGCAACCTCTCAGTCCTCATGGTTCTTCTCAGGGTCTGGGTGGGTGATAAACAGGGACTTCGGTTCCAACATAGTGAAGTTTTGCCCTCGTCCTGAAAGTTTGTCTGAAATTAAGCTGGAGTGCTTGGCGGAGGAAATTTCAAAACAACGTAGTCTTGACAATGTGATATGGCTACTTTTTAGTTGTCTTCAAAGTTATGAAAAAGAGCAAAGAATCAGGCAGGAAGAAGCAAAAACTGTAAGATTCAATGATGAAAAATACAATGCTAAACTTAAAGAGTCAAACCAGGAAGAAGCAGAGAACAAAATGGCTGTTGAAGAGATTAGCTTCATTTGTAAATCAAAGCCTGCTCTCAGTTTGGATAATAGGAGAGGCCCTAGCTTGAGGGCAAGATCCTCAAGGAAGGCTCCCACTCATAAGAATGCAAATCCTTTCAGAAGACTGGAGAAGGGTGGAGTTCCAAAGCAAGAGCTGGTTTCTCTTACCAAGCAACTGCCCAGGAATGAAAGACATGGTCAGCAGAGAAGCAGAATCAGCTGTGATTCAAGGGGGCCAGTCTTGGCAAAGTCGTCCTCGTGGTTCTGTTTTCAGAGGCATCAGTGATGCAAGAGGGAGGAGATCATGGAGTCCTCCTCCAAGATTTCAAAAATTGGCAGAATCCAGGCATCATGAGGCAAGAAGCCTGCAGTTTAGAGGCCCAAGAAGGGCAGTTTGTGCTGTGGAGTTAAAGCCTGGTTTGCCATTGAGAAGTAAAGATGTTAGAGATTCCAGACACAACATGGGACACCTGCCAAGGAGAGCTGTATACCCTGGGAGGAGTCAGCTCAAGAGACCAATGTATTCTATGGGTAGCTGCATTGGAGGGGTAGAACCAAAGCCCTTTGGAACTGAGATGATTTCAAGGAGAGGCTTACTTGTTGGACTTGGAGCTACAAGATTTGGAGTTTGTCCTGCTGGTTTTCGATCTTGTTATGGACCGATCTTTCCTGGATATGCCCCCATTCCTTCCTTTTGGAATGGGAATGTTTATTCTGTGCCATTGTATGTTAGAAGTATGTAACTTGTATTTTGATTTTACAGGAGACTTTGGACTTTGGACTTTTGGACTGTTGGGACTACCATTGTAGTCTATGAAGACTTTTAACATTGGACTGAGTATGGTTTATATAATGAGATGGCAATGAGCCTGTGGGGGCCAGGGGTGGAATGTCATGGTTTGAAATGTGCCCCCCACAATCTCATGTGTTTGGCAAGGTCATGGCATCTTGAGAGGTAGAGCCTTGCTGGAGGAAGGCAGTCACAAGAGGTCGGCCTTGAGGTGGATTAGTCCCACCTTACCTCCAGGAGAAGAGTGCCTTTGCAGCAAGCAGTCTGCAGCTCTCAGCTTCCAAGATGTCTGCGGTGACTTAGCCTCCTCCAGCTTTGGCCAGCCAGCCATGCCACCTCTGCTTTGAGAGACTGTACTTTCCCTCTGGAATCGTAAGCTGAATAAACCTCCCTTTCTCCCTTAAGTTGATCGACTTTGAGTGCTTTCTCACAGCAATAGTTAAGAGTAACCATTACAGGCCCTAACTTGTGTGGAGTATCTTGCAAATCATTGCTCCTCCCATCCTTTTGCTCTTACACTCTTACCGCCCCTCTTCCGCAAATGTCCCTGAGCTTCAGGATGGGGAGAGATTAGTCTGGCCTAGTTCTAGGTGGTTGATATAGAGTCTCTGAAGTTCTGGATAGTGGTTCGTTGATTTTCTTTTGCAGTATTGTTGCTCCTGCAATGCCCTTCGCTCCATCGTGATGGGCACTGTATGTCACCCCCTGGCCAGAGACAGAAAGCTGTTAAACTAGAGTCTTATTATAAGAGCACATTCAAGGATAGATGTAATACTTATACCCAAAAGTGGAATCGCAGGGTCATATGGCATTTGGCAATGGGAGGGGTCAATCACCCATTTGCAAAATGGTTACATTTAATCTGCCGGACTATATGCCCTCCCCTTCTGGTGAGTTCATACCCCCTTAGTTGTAAATGATCAGGAATGAATTGTGAACTTAACTAGGTGTCACATTACTTTCTTGGAGTCCTTGATGGAGGCCTATTTTCTCTACTGTAACATGGTCACGTCTCTCCTTGTTTCTGGTGTGGCTCTCCAACCCCATCCTTCCTGTTAATAATCCTTGCAATTACTGTAGGTAGTACATAAATTTACCTATGAGTGTCTCAAGGTGGGCTGGGTGGGTTTGGTATTAGGAGCCACCAATTAGGGAGTACATACGATGCTTAATTTTCTGGGTCTGGGATACTTCACTTAATATAGTTGTTTCTAATGACATCCATTTCCCAGCAAATTCCAGTAATTCATCATTTTTGATGGCTGAGTAGTACTCCATTGTATAGATGTACCACAGTTTCCTTATCCACTCGTCAACTGTTGGACATTTGGGCTGATTCCATGACTTTGCTATTGTAAACAGTGCTGCTATGAACATGGTCGTGCTTGTGCTATCAAGGTGAACCTCTGCTGTATGGGGGGTTATACCCAAAAGTGGAATCCCAGGATCATATGGCATTTCAATCTTTAATTTCTTTAAGAATCTCCAGACGGCTCACCAGAGTGGCTGTATGAGCCTGCATTCCCACCAGCAATGTAGCAGAGTTCCCCTCTCTCCACATCCTCTGCAGCATTTGTTGTTGTTTGTATTGTGGATTTTTGCCATCCTGAGCGGGGTGAGATGATATCTCAGGGAAGTTTTGACTGCATTTCCCAGATGGCTAAAGAAGTGTAGCATTTTTTAAGATATTTGTTAGACATTTTAATTTCATCCCTGGTAAAATTTCTTTTAAATTCCAGGGCCCATTTTTTAATTGGGCCATTGGTTTCCTTGGTGCTTAGTTTTATAAGTTCATTGTGCACTCTGGACAGTAGAGCTCTATCAGATATGTGGTTCGAGAAGATTTTCTCCCATTCTGTGGGTTGCCTTTTTAGCTTGTGTTGCAATCTATTTATCTGAACAGAAGCTCGTTAATTTCACAAGATCCCAACTGTTGAGAGTTGGTAGCAGTGACTGTGCCATTGGATGTCTGTTTAGGAAGTGTTGGCCTAGCCCAATCAGCTCGAGGGAGTTCCCTATCCTTTCAACTATGGTTTCTATAGTCTCTGGCCTGATATCAAGGTCCTTGATCCATTTGGAATTAAGTCTTGTACATGGTGACAAGTACGGGTCCAGCTTTAATCTTCTGCATTTGGAGATCCAGTTTTGGCAGCACCATTTGTTGAAGATGCTGTTCTTTTTCCATTGGATTCTTTGGGCCTTTTTGTCAAAGACCAAATGGCTATAATTTTGTGGGCTTATATCTGGGTCTTCAATCCTTATCCATTGATCCGTGTGTCTATTTTGGAGCCAGTACCAGGCTGTTTTTACAATTATGGATTTGTAGTATAGACTAAGGTTTGGTATGGTGACACCTCCAGCATTGTTTTTGTTACTCAGGATTGTCTTTGCTATCCTGGGTCTTTTGTGCCTCCATATGAATTTTGAGATTGTTTGGTCAACTGCTTTGAAGAATTGCTTTGGGATTTTAATTGATATAGCATTGAATTTGTATATATATATTTTTTAAAAAATTTTTTTTTATTATTTATTCAAGTGTGTGCATGTGCGTGTGTATGTGCGCGCGTGTGTGTGTCTGTGTATGTGTAGAACCACGGACGAATTTGCGAACCACCATGGACGCCTCCACCTCCTTCTGCCCTGGGATTCACAAGCTCCGCCCTACCAGGTCCAGAAGTGCAGGCCACCCCTCTTCTGCCTGGCGTCTATACGTGGGATCTGGGATCCGAACTCAGGACCTTCCGCCTGCAAGGCGGAGGCTTAACCCCTGTGCCACCTCTCCAGCCTTGAATTTGTATATTGCGTTTGGTAGGATGGTCATTTTTACAATGTTGATTCTGCCAATCCAGGAACATGGGAGGTCTTTCCCCCTTCTGGTATCTTCTGCTATTTCTTTCTTTAGGGTTTTAAAGTTTTCATTTTAAAGGTCTTTTACCTCCT
Source organism: Typhlomys cinereus (assembly GCA_023101885.1). Classification (NCBI taxonomy): domain Eukaryota; kingdom Metazoa; phylum Chordata; class Mammalia; order Rodentia; family Platacanthomyidae; genus Typhlomys; species Typhlomys cinereus. The sequence continues at coordinate 52,677 of JALPQD010000819.1, read as the reverse complement.
TGGTTAGGTTTCTACGAAGGTATTTCATTTTTTTAGGGGCTATAGTAAATGGCATGGTTTCTCTCAAGGCTTTTTCACTTCTTTCATTCTGGGCATATAGGAAGGCCTCTGATTTTTGCACATTTATTTTGTATCTTGTTACCCTGCTGAACTTCTCAATTAGTTCCAGGAGCTTCCGGTGGAGATTTTGGGATCACTCAGGTATAAGATCATGTCATCTGCAAATAGGGATAGTTTGACTTCTTCCTTGCCGATTTGAATCCCTCTTATGTCCCTTTCTTGTCTTATGGCTTCAGCTAAGACTTCAAGTACAATATTGAATAGAAGTGGTGAGAGTGGACAGCCTTGTCTAGTTCCTGATCGAAGTGGGAATGCTTCCAATTGTTCCCCATTGAGCATAATCCTTGCTGTGGGCTTGTTGTATATAGCTTTTATTATATTGATAAAGGTTCCTTCCATTCCTACTGTCTCTAGCGTTTTGATCATAAAAGGCTGTTGGATCTTGTCAAAAGCTTTTTCTGCATCTATCGAGAGTATCATGTGGTCTTGGACTTTGGACTGGTTTACATGATGAATTATATTTATTGATTTGCGTATGTTGAACCAACCTTGTGTGCCGGGGATGAAGCCTACTTGGTCCCCGTGAATGATATTTTTAATATGTTTTTGAATCTGATTTGCTAAGACTTTGTTGAGAATCTTTGCGTCTGTGTTCATCAGAGATATTGCCCTATAGTTTTCTTTTTTAAGTGAATCTTTATTAGGTTTTGGGATTAAAACGATATTAGCTTCATAGAAGGAATTTGGTAGTGTTCCTTTGCTATTTGATGGAACAGTTTAAGGAGTATTGGTGTTATTAATTCCTTAAATGTCTGATAGAACTCTGTTCTGAATCCATCTGGTCCAGGACATTTTTTGGTGGGAAGATTCGAGATTACTTCCTCAATTTCCTTATATGTTATAGGACTATTTAAATGATTCACCACTTCCTGATTCAATTTAGGTAATTTGTGTTACTTAAAAATTCATCCATCTCTCTTGTGTTATCAACCTTCACAGAGTATAATTTTTTGAAATACGATGTTATAATTCTCTGGATTTCTTGGGTATCAGTAGTGATTTCTCCATGTTCATTTCTAATTTTGTTATTTTGGGTTTTCTCTCTCTTGCTTTTGGTTAATTAGGCTATGGGTGTATCAATCTTATTGATTTTTTCAAAGAATCAGCATTTTGACTAGTTGATTTTTTTCTATAGTTTTCTTAATCTCTATTTCAGATATTTCTCCCCTGATTTTGCTAATCTACTCTCTTCTACTACTTTTGGGATCAGATTGCTCTAGTTTCTCTAAAGCTTTAAGCTGCATTGTTAAGTTGCTTATTTCTGATGTTTCCATTTTTTGATGTAGGCATTAAGAGCTATGAACTTACCTCTTAGAACAATTTTCATTGTGTCCCAGAGATTTTGATAAGTTGTATTTTCATTATCATTCACTTTCAGGAAATCTTGAATATCCTTTGTAATTTCTTCCTGAATCCAGTTCTCATTCAGCATCATATTGTTAAGTTTCCAGGAGTTAGTGTATTTTCTCTTGTTTGTTGTGTTGTGGATGTCCAGGTTTAGGCTGTGGTGGTCTGACAGGGCACAGGTTAGAATTTCAACTTTTTTGTATATGTGTAGATTCGTTTTGTGGCCCAGTATGTGATCTATTTTGGAGAAAGTTCCGTGTGCTGCTGAGAAAAATGTGTATTCTTTGGTGTGTGGGTGAAAAGTTCGATAGAGATCTGTAAGGTCCATTTCTTTATGGGTTTGATTAAGGTCCAAAGTGTCTCTGTTAAGCTTTTGACCTGTTGATCTATCCCATGTTGAGAGGGCGGTGTTGAAGTCCCGAAGAATTATCGTTTGGGGGTTGATTTCTTGCTTTAGACGCTGTAGGGTTTTCTTAATGAATGTGGAGGGGCCTGTATTGGGTGCATATATGTTCAGTATTGTGAAGTGTTCCTGGTGAATTGTACCTGTGACTAAAATGTAGTATCCATCCTTGTCTCTTACAATTTTCTTTGGTTTGAAGTCCACTTTGTCTGATATCATAATGGCTACCCCTGCCTGTTTTCTGCTTCCATTAGCTTGTAGAATTGTTGACCAGCCTTTTTTTTTTAGGGCATGCCTATCTTTTGTGGTGAGATGGGTTTCCTGCAGACAGCAGATTGATGGATTGTGATTTTTAATCCAAATTTGTAATCTGTGTCTCTTGATCGGTGAGTTAATTCCATTAATATTTAGTGTTATTATGGAGAAACTATTTTTAATTCCAGACATTTATTATGTTTAGTAGTTTTTATAAGTATATTGCTTCACTTCTAATGGTGTTATACTTGCCTTCTGTTCTCCTGGATATGCCTGTTTTTTTCTTCACGCTTGAGTATCATTTCTAGCATTTTTTGAAGGCCTGGTTTGGTGGACATGTATCCCTTCAAGTTGTCTTTGTGCTGGAAGATTTTTCTTTCTCCCTCGATCATGACTGATAGTTTTGCAGGGTAAATCAGCCTGGGTTTACGTTTTTGCTCATTCAATACTTGAAGTATGTCTCTCCAAGCTCTTCTTGCTTTTAGTGTTTCCATTGAGAAATCATTTGTTATTTTAATAGGTTTACCTTTAAAAGTGACTTGTTTTTTCTCCCTTGAAGCTCTCAGCACCAGTTCTTTATCTTGAATGTGGAGTGTTATGGTTATTATTTGCCGTGGTGAGCTTCTGTTTTGGTCATGTCTGTTTGAGGTGGGGAATGCCTCTTGTATATGTATGGGCCTCTCTTTTTTTAGATGAGGAAAGTTTTCCTTGATGATCCTTTGAAAAATTTCCTCAGGGTGGTATTTTGGGATTTTTGCTCTGGTATTCCATGAATACACATGTTAGGCTTCTTCAGGGTATCCCATATCTCTTGAATATTTCTCTCAAGTATCTTTTTGGCTTTAACAACCTCTTCCATTGAGCTGGTTAATACTCCCACTTTATCTTCAAGATCTGAAATTCTGTTTTCTGCTTTGTTAGTTCTGCTGATAAGACTCTCTGTGGAGTTCTGGGTTGAAGATAACTTATCTTTTAGCTCAGTTTTAAATTCTGCTTGAGTCTGCTTTAACTGCTCTATGCCAGTTTTTGTTTCTTGCACTGTTTTTCTCAACTCCTCCAGATGTCTGTTGTGTTCCTCTTCAAAGCGATTGATTCGATTATGTAATTCCTCCCGGATTTCCTCTTTCATACTATTGAACATGGTAATGATCATATTTTGAAGGTCGTTATCCTGGGTCAGGCTTTCTTGGCCATTTTCCATGGGTTTGTTCTGGTTGGAGTCTAACATTATGGGATTAATTCCTTCAGTGGGAGATTTGTTTTCTTGAGTGTTGTTTCTCATGGATTTGCACTTTGACTTTGGCATTGTCACTTTAACTCTTAAGATCTTCTTTCAATTTCTGTGTGTTTTTCACTAAACTGAATTATTTGGCCTGGGGTTTTGGGGTTGGGCGGAGGAGGAGCTTACTTAGGTCGAGGTGGATCCAGGCTGGACTGCACGTGTTCCTGGCGGCGGAGTGGGGGAAGGAAGGATGGGGCATCGGCGTGCGCTATTTAAACTTGGGGGACCTGGGGGCGGGGCCCAGGGCAAAAGGGGGTACCCTCTCCTCCTCCCAGACTCTGCCCGCACGGCTCTGGCTGGATGGTGGGAGGAGCTGGATCCCTTGGGCGGCCTGGGGTTCTGGGGGTGGGCGGGGACGGAGCTTATGTAGGTCGCGGTGAGGCCTGGCTGGACTGCGTGTGTGCGTCCCGAGTAGCGGAGTGGAGGGAAGGGAGCCCATATTTTCATTATCCATTCCTCTGTTGATGGGCATGGTGGCTGATTCCAGTTTCTCGCTATTATGTATTTATTATTATTTTTGAGAAACTTTTCATTTTATTTTATTTTTTGTTTTAAATTTATGTACTTTTGTAATCCTCTTTTCCCACTTGACTATTTTTACAGCGTTAGCTTAGCATTCCAGATTGCTTTATTTAAATATTCATAGTAAACAATACATGCTTTTTTATTTTATTTTTTACCTGGTTATACAAGTTCAATGGGTAGGTACCCTCGCCCACTTCCTGCTCCCTTCTCCTCCTCTCTCCTTTCTCCCTTTCTATCCCTCTATTTGTTCTCTCTCCTACAGCTCCCTCTCTCCCTCCCCCCTTATATCTCTTCCTCCCCTCTCTTGATGTTTCCTGACTGCTCCCTCTCACTTCCGGAATGTCAACTTATATGGGCCCTGAAGTTCCCTCTGAGTCATCTACACTAGTGAGGGTTCAGGACTCTGTGGCATAGCTTGGGGCTCCTTCTTGGGCTGCCCACTAATGTAAGAACTCCATTATATCTGTCTAGCTCTTTGCCTCTAAGGATCCTACTGCCTGAAGCCATCTCCCCTGTGATCCACATTAGTTTATGGGGGCTTGTTGACATGACAGCCATTGTACAGGTCAGGTAAAGTCAAATCCATTGCAGTGAGATGTTGGCTACCATAGCCCAGACTTGAGTGGAGTATCTTGTTCATCAGTGGACCTCCCCATCTTTAAGCTTTTACAGTCTTGCTGCCTCCTCTTTGCAAAGTTTCCTGAAGTTTAAGATGGGAGGGATTTGGCTAATCTGGTTCCAGGTGAACATTGTAGGATCATTGGTATTCTGAATTATGGTTTATTTTTTTCAGCTTTGCAGCTCCTGTACTGCACTTGGCTATATCCTGTTTGGGTGCCAACCAAACCAAAGATAAAAGACTGGTTAAAAGAAGGTCTTATTATAAGAAGAGGCTTAAAGGTAGAGACACATTATTGAGTGGGGTCAGTCTCCCGGTTGCCAGTTGGCTGCCATCTAACTGTCAGTCTCTATCCTCTCCATGACTGAAGAGATATGCCCAGCTTTCAAACCCATCTAATCCCAAGTAAAAAGGAAGAGAAATGAGAGGGTGCTATATCAGATGTCTTGCTACTAAATGCAATACATGACTATGGCCTTATTTCTCTATTAACTATGCTCTTTTGTCTTTTTTCTCTTGAGGTCTTCTTTTCCCTTCCCTCCCAGTTGTAATCCTTTGTGATTTCCCAGGTGAGATTTCCCAGGTTCTGCCTACCAAGGTAGAAGTGCAAGCCACAGCAGCTTCTGCCTGGCATTTTTATATGGGACTTAAGATTCGAACTCAGGACCTTCTGTTTGAGAGGCAGAGTGTTAATCTTTCCAATCCAGGCGACTACATTTTTAAATACAAGAGCTTTTGGTATATATTGAAGATCTAAAACCTAAGAATGAAAAAATGTTTCTTGATTTTTCCCCTCAGCACCTCCTATGAAATTGCAAATAAAGTGGCTACAATTTCTTTAGCATCTATTCTGTACCTGTTTTTTTTTTTAAACCTAGGTTAGCTCACTTAATCCTCACAAGGAAAGCTGATGACATCTACCCCAGAAGCTATTGTGGTGAGGAAATGAAATAATCTGCAAAAACCAGTTTACATAAGTGAGCAGTTATTTGTGAAAATTATTTTATTCATAATGAACTGGAGGATTGTAAGGGTAAAACAACTTATTGAAAATCACATAAGTAGTAATATAGGTGATATGTCAGATGAATTTGATCAGACTCAGAATTCTTGACACGTCTAGTGCCCATACTGGAGGGAGGTGTGTGTACCTGTGTAAAATAAAAACTCTTTTAAGGGCCATCCAATCCACAAACACATTTAGCTTCTTATTTGGCTACATTCTTTCCCTAATTAATGTGGTACTTTAATCAAATAAAATTATTACAGTTAAGTTTTAGTTTCTAGAGAAAAGGTTGGACTAGGAATGATAGAGGAAAAGACATGGAGAAGAGAAGAGGCAGAAAGCCTCATTGTATTACCATGTGTCTGTTTTTCAAATTAGACCATTCCAAACTCTTCCATCATTGTGCTTTGGTGTGTCCATTTGGGCAGTTTTCCAGTACTTGGAAAATGCACAAAGGCTTTTGTTCATCTTGAAAGAATTTTCTCATTCCCACTTACAGTAATTGCCAAGAGTGAGATCTGTTACAGTCATTCCAAAGAATGATGGTCTGTTTTTGCCTAATGCCACGTAGTAGAATTCAGGATCAATTTGAGATGCTGAAGAGGCTGTAGCTTTCTGTGTGGGCCAGTGGTGCTCCAATGTGGTGTTTAAGAGGCATGCTTGGGCTGACTTTTAGAAAATGGTGATTGTTAATTATCGTCTCTCATTAGAGAGAGTATAGAGTATCACACCCACTCAATGGGCCTGTGTGCTTTTGAACAGGGCCGTATAACTGCCTTTGGTTTTCAAATGAGAAACCAGAATTTTCACTTATAATGAGGTATTTGTTCTGTGTCACACAGCGAGTTAGTGGCAGAACTGGGTCATGAACCCAGTCTTCTGTCTTCTTTGGGAAAACTGAACTTCACCTAACCTCATTGAGGAATATTGAAGGATGTGATTAATTGTATGTGCTAGACAAACTATCAGGGGAAATTGGAGGAGGTGCTGATAAGGAATTATGAAAAAGAAAATGTCAGAGTAGAGTTGACAAGTAGGAAAAACAATACTTCAGATTAACTTCTGTCAAGGTAACTACTAATGTAAGTAGAGAGATGTAGAACAATTGTAGCTTTAGCTTATCTACAGAACTGAAAATCCACTGTAGCTTCATAGACTCTCAGTTGCTACCTGTATATATTCAGAGCTCTTGCCATGCTCCGTGGTCTAATCACTTAATCCTATGCTTAGGAATTGTCATGGTCTTTGGGTCTTAACTTTTTAATCACTCCTCCAATACTCAGTCTTTTCATCTCTTTACAGTTTACTGTTAAGGATCCGGAGGTATTTTAATTTTTTTAGGTAATGAGGAAATAGTCTTGTTGAAGAACAACAAAATTAATCATTTTTCCAGTTCTTCTCAATTCAATTTTATGTGAAAATTAGTTAAAAATTTATTGTTTTATTTGGGCATTCAGCATTCCCTTAAGTTCTCTGACCCCAAGAATGTATGCATGTTGGGGTCAATGATATACAAGCACCAATGAACCAATGAATGTTGTGGTAGCTTGAAATCTGACCTTCAAATATATCAGATCCTAATCACTAGAAACTGAAAATGGGACCTTACATGAAATTCATCTTTGTAGACTTAAGTTAAGGGTCTCAAAAGTGATAAATTATTCTGAATTATCTAGATAGTCAAGAAATGCAATCACACTTCCCTTGAGAGAATGAAGTAAAGAAGATGAATGAGAGGAGGGGAGAAGTGGAGGATGTAGGGAGAGAAGGTCATGTGATTGGAGAGGTGAAGATACTGGTTTTGAGGATTAGAGTAATACAGTCATAAGCCAAAGAATTTTAACATCCATCAGAAGGTGAAAAGAAGCAAGGGATGGATTTTCCACTAGTCTCTAGATTGTGGCTCTACTTATGCTTTGATTTCAGACAAATGAAAATGGTTCTCTAAACTCTTTGTGTTTAGAACTGTAAGAAAATAAGTTTCTGTTGTTTAAGTTACCAAGTCTGAGGTAATTTATTCTAGCCACAGAAAATTAATGCAAGTTGTTGCTCACAGAGTAAAGAGTAAAAAGCACTCTCCAAGGCTGAGGCTCATTATAGAATGAGTTAGAGACAGAATGATGGTGAGTTGCATAGGAATCTTATTGTGGTATGAGTAGAACTGGACTGGATATTTGGGGGGCAGGTCATTATTAAATATTTTCATAATTGGTAATGAAGATTATTTATTTATTTATCTATTGATTTATTTAGGTGTATACATGTGTAGGGTCCATGCATGAATGTGAACATTTGCATTTGTGTGGGCACACATATGTGAGTGTACATACATGAATGCGTCCATGCAGGCCAGAAAGTTGACAACAAGTATCTCATTTTATTGTTCTTCACTTTTTTTATCATTAAGGTAGGGTCTTTCAATAGAATCAAGAGAGAAGAGAAGCTGCTGGCCCTATTGTGGGCACACTGAGCCCTGACCCAGGGATGCCATTCATGTTGTAAGAGCATGGAGTCTGGGCTATGTGAGACTATCTATATTGTGAGCATGTGGAGTCCAACCTGCAAGAGGCCATCCATGTTGTGAGCTCACGAAACACTAGCCCAGGGGTGATATCATCATATGAGTATATGGAGCTTGGCTCATGGGAGGTTGTCCACATTGTAAGTTCACACGGCCCAGTCCATTGGAGGCTGCCCATGTTGTGAGCACACAGATAAGGAATTTATGGGGTTGGCAGGCACTTTGTCATGTCAGGCTACTAATCATTCAAATGTTCACAAATCAGAACACTGAATGTAAAAATAGTCTCTCTTGTCTCTGCCACCATCTGATGCACATACAACACAGCTGCCACATGCTCAGTGCCTCTAGGGGCACTTGAATTTCATTCTTACATTTTTTATTGGATATAAAATTCTAGGTGGATAGTTATTTTCCTTTATAAACTTGCAGTGTTATTTTGATAGTATCTATCTATTCTTCCCTCCCACTCACCCAGGCTCCCCTCCCCAACACATCTCTCTTCCAACTAAATGTACTCTTTTTTAATGAAGCTACCAACTGAGTTCAATTAATGCTGCCCATATGTGCATGATTGGGTGCCTTCCTCTAGGCATGGGTAACTACAAGTGGCTGAATCCCTAAAGAAAAGTGATTTTCCTTTGTCCCACAGCCATCAACTGCCAATAGTTCCTCAGTGCTGGGGCCTCAGGAGCTACTTCACTGTCCTTGCTGGAACTTTGTCTTAGTCTTTGGCAGGTTTCATGCAAGTAACCATAGCTGCTGTGAGTTCATGTGTCCAATGGGTTACGTCTTATCCATATTCTTCCTCCAGCCCTGTGCACTTCTATAAACCTATTGCCTGCAATTCTAGGTGAAGAAGATAGAGATGTCTATGTGGGGGATATAAAATGGCTGCTTCATGAGGATTCAAAAATCATCTAATACTAACACAAAAACTCCAAGAAAGAGGCTGGAGAGATGGCTCAGTGGTTAAGCAGAAGATCCTGAGATTGGATCCTGGATCCCACATAAAATTGCTAGATGGAAATGACAGTGGCCCTGTATTTCCAGTCCTGGAAGGCGGAGCCTGAGAACTATCAGAGCAAAGCAAAGAGGAGGTAATGCAATCTAGGGTGATTCCTGAAGTCACCCCTGGATCTCCACAGGTGTTTGTGCATACACACACACACACACACATACACACACACACACACACACACACACACACACACACACACAGAGAGAGAGAGAGAGAGAGAGAGAGGAGAGAGAGAGAGAGAGAGAGAGAAACAGACCTACACATACACACATACAAAAATAAAAATAAAAAAATAGCAAAAAAATTTCCAAGAAAGGTAAAACGATAATGGAAGGTTAAGAAGACCATTAACAAAGATTCTATAGGCACCCCAGTCAATGTGTTCAGGACAAGTATAAAGAACCCCACAAAATATCATGCCTCTAAGATACAACACCATCACGACAGAGAGGTAGGGATATTGAAATAAAGCTATTACTTTTGAATAGTCTCTTATACTAGTGATGCTTCTGTTAGAATCCACAGGCAAATAAACAAAATTCCTAGTTCTATGTATGTGGTACTTCCCAATAAGCTATTGGTCAGGGAGTTCTCAAAGGCCTCAAAACAATATAAACTTCTGCCATTGCTTTTGGATGTCCTCCAAAAACTGATGGTAAGAACCTATTGCTGAAGATATAGTACACATTGATCACAGGACATGGAAAAATTAAGCTGCGACTGACCTGGAAGCTTCCTTCTTTTCGGCCAGTTTTCATCGTACCAGAAAGTGGTAGGCAAGCTGCTGGGGAGAAAGGCAAACAATTACATCAAGCTGTGCAATCCATAGTATATAAGGGCAACAACACTGGCAAGAGGTGACCATCAGTACAATAGTAACACGAATGTTAAGAAGTTAACCAAGGGCTAGAGAAATGGCTCAGTGGTTAAAGCTTTTTGCCTCACAAGCAAAAGGACCTGAGTTTGGATCCCCAGATCCCATATAAAAATGCTGGGTGGAAGTGGATGCAACCTGTAATTCTGACCCTGAAAGCAGAGCATAGGAAGCCCCAGAGCAAAGCAATAAGTCGGAAAAGCAATCCAGGATAACTCCTGATGTCAACCTTGGGCCTCCACTACCACACATACTCAAGCACCCTTTTGCACATCCCCTGCACACATGCACGCACACACATATACATGCTCACATGAAAAAGAAGAAAAAGAGGGTAACCAAGTGCCTTCTTACTGGATTGAAGGCATACTTTTCATCAGGATGTATATTTTTGGTACTATAAACCAGGCTGGAAACATATGGAAGGGGAGAACATAGGTCTTAAAGGATAAAGAACTACTAGAATTTATCTTGATATCAAGCTGCCAATTAAACATTTATCATTATACTCATAACAAGTGCTCAGCACTTGACCTAGAAGCTTACTTTTGCAATTGAAGGTGTTTAATGGCACTGGGTAATATGCAGAGGGTAGGTGACTTCAGATTGCTTGGCTAGGATATTCAAATCTCCCCCCAATTCCAAGGTTCAGAGAACATTGTGGAAGAGGGGGTGAATATAAGAGCCTATATAGAGTGAGGGTTGCGGCCAGATAGTATCTTCTGAACATGGCTGCTGCATCTGAGAACTCACTTCTTCATTGTGTACTTCCAAGGAATTTTCACAAGATTTGGCCTTCCAGCATTCCACCACAGAAAGGGAGAAGATATTAAGACAGTGAGCTTGCCATTGGAGAAAGCATCTCCTCCCACCATCCAGCATTAACCCTTACTAATCTCTCGGTGAGGCCTAGAGCCTCTTAATATCTTTCCCCTCTCACAGTGAAATGTGTCAGATATTTTTTTAACATGGAGTAATGATAAAGAAGATGGACAGTGAATAGAACATTGAATGAAAAATAGGCAATTAATAGTATGATTATAAATATACTGTCAATTACTAGCAGTAGAAATCCCAGAGTCCCATAAAGAGCAGTAGTTAGTTTTGTGAATAGGACCCAGGAAACAATTTCCTGGGCAGCTGTTGCTTAATATATTCCTTTGCTCCTCATTTTCATAATGTTGGGTTATGTATGTTTGTCTCTGTTTTTATAGTATAGGTGCATGTAATAGGATGATAATTGAGACACTGGCAGCCACATTTTTTTTGCTCTGCAAATAGCAGCCCACAACACCACATCAATCCATTTGTTTACTATCCTTCAAAATCTCTCCACTCTGTGCCTGTCTGCACTGTGCTACCTGGTGGTAAATACAAACCAAGAAGAATTTGGCTGCCATCCCACTCCTGGAGGTATCTGTTTTCTGTAAATTTCCACTAGAAATCTAGTGTCCATAGAAATCTTCTATTTATTCCAGTCAACCTCAGAATGGCAACACAAGAAGACTGAGATAGGTAATAGGTTGCTTCTATTGAACTGACCTCGAGCCCTGGGCAAGCCTTCAGTGCTGAGTCAACGACTGTCAGTGTCATCTCACCACATAAGTAAAAGTACTCATATGCAGTCTAAATGCCTCCTTACATTGCACTACCTCTCTATCAGCTGCCTATCCATACTTAAGGAAACAGTTGATGGCTCCCCTCAAACCTGGAAGCTCATTATGATGGTAGAAATATGCTGGGGTGATGTCTATGTCTATGTTGGGTGATGTCTGACTTTATATATTAGGGGAGCAGCTACTTAACTGTGGTCTCGATGTTAACCAGCCATTCAAATGGGATTGATCTTAGGATGTAATCACTGAGGAGTATTTTGATCCAGGAAGTATTTGATTCAAATGAAGTTCCCTACTTTTGAGTCCTATATATGGTCCTGTTATGGGCAAATGGATCAAATTAATGAGGTGCAGATTACAATATTTTGGGGGGAGCAGAAGATAAGAAAGGACAGGTAGCTAATATTTCAGATTTTCAGTCCCCAAATGAAATAATTTCATCTGAGGTTCATTCTTTTGCTTCATTGCTTCACTGAAAATGTTTTAGCTGATCATTCTTTGTCACAATCTTCTAAGATTGCATATTTTTCTTTTTAGAACTGGAAAATAGCCCTTGGAAGCACAAGACCATCTATAAGCAAAACTCGGAGACCATTGGTCGTTTGTTTCCCTGGTCTTTCTCCACTAAGGGTTTGGCAGAGTTGGTGTCACACTTACATTTCTGTAAGAAAAAAAATCTTTCAGTTCTCCAGCTGGTCTTACTTTGAAGAGGAGAATGTGGCTTTTTGCTTTCTTCTAGACTTCACAGAAGATGCCTGAAATTCTGGTGTTACTTGCCTAGACCACAAGCCTGTTTCCAGAATCTTCATATGATCCTTTCTTTGGGATATATACACCATTGCAGTGAGCACCTGGGTTATTGAGGAGTATGTAGAATGTACCTGTTTTGTGTACAGAGTATGAATGAAATTTAGAAGCATGGGTTAATCTGGGACCAGGGAATAGGATTGTAATCCCAGCTACTTGTAAGACTGAGGCAGGAGAACTTTGATTTCGGGCTTGCCCGGTATAATGGTTAGACTTCTCAACCTGATATCTAGGAGGCGTGACTCAGAGTGCGCTTGATGTAAAGTCTCCAGATTAAGATTGGCTTTTGGGCATGCCTGTGAAGGATTGTCTTGATTAGATAGTGGATGCAGGAAGACCCAGCTCATTATGAGACTATTCCCTAGGCAGATGATCTGAGACCGTGTAAAAATGGAGAGGGTGAGCTGAGTACTGGCTAAGCAAACATGGAATGTGTATTGCTTTCATTCTTGCTGTAGATGTGAACAGTTCCCTTGGTTCCTTCTGCTATTTTTCTCTTGCCACGAAGAACTGTAACCTGGAATTATGAGCTGGATCAAACCGCTTCCTTATTTCCTTAAGTTGTTTGGGTCAGGTATTTTGTTGCAGCAATGTGTGATGAAACTAAAACACCTGGGTTACAGAGTGAGTTAAAGGCCAGCCTGGGAAAATTAGAGAGAACCTAATTCAAAAATTAAAAAAAAATATGTAAGTGAAAAGAATGACAATGTTATATATTAGTGGTAAATCTCTTGTTTATAATATGTGCGATCTTTGCAGAATGGCTAAGATCCACATTACAAACAGCACAACAGGGCAGCTGCATCCAAAAGCTCACTGCAATGAGATCTACCTCTCACCGGATCTACACAATGCTAATATATCACTATTCCCCCAAGGGCCAGCAAAACTACACACAGTGGGACTCATAGAACCAGGTGCTATACAGGTGAAGGGGAGCATCCCTACCTGTGGGACTACACATTTGTATTAGTCAGGGTTCTCTGGAAGAACAGAATTGATTATGTGTGTGTGTGTGTGTGTGTGTGTGTGTGTGTGTGTGTGTATAATTTTATTAAATTAACTCAAAATAAAAGTAGTGTCCTCCAAAGTAGTTGCCTGTAGTTCTTGACCATAATGTCTCACAAAGATGAAGGATCCCCAGAAGGTCTTAAGCCTCGCTAGAGGGTTGAAGATGCTGGGCTCCAATGTTGGTGATGAATAGCTGGGCTCTGACATCAGCAATGAACAGGGAACACCAGCAAGGCCTAAGAGACCAGGCTGCAAAGGCAGTGGGAACAGCAGCAAGGTGGAAAGGGTGGAGCTCTGAGTTAATCGAGGATGGAGGCAGTAGTGGTAGCAACAACAAAGAAGGCAACAATGCTCAAAAAAGGCAATGATGCTCAAAAAGTAAACTCAATAGCAAGTTGATCCAGGATAAGGGAAGAGAAAGTCCCTCCTCCTTCCACTTCCTTTTATCAGGTCCACCACTGGACCTTCCTTTTATCAACACCCTCTACTTAGGGCTGGGTTTTCCACATCAATTAAAAAAGCACCTGCTGGCTTGTTCAGGAGCCCGCTCCAACCATTGATTCCTCATAGTTGTGTCCCAAACAGCCTGCAATTGTCAAGTTGACACTCAAACCTAACCACAATACTATTGAAGAGCCACTTATATAACCTCAGAGGCTTGGCTTCCTACTAGTACTGACAACCTGAAGGGAATCCTGTGACTCACACAAGCACACAAGCATGAAGACAGGAGGGAGAGGGATGCAATGGTGAGAGAGGGGAGAATGGGTGAGGTGGGGGGAGCAAGGGAGGCACAAACAACTACTCATTTTGTTTATATATAAGAAAATTCTTAATAAAAAGCAGAAAAAAGCAGTAAGAACTTTGGTTCAATCCAGCGTAGAGAGAAAAAAAAGAATACATAGAATAAAGGAGAAAGATAAAGATAATGAGGGAGAGATACATAATGTCACAAAGCCACACATTTTGATTGTATTTACATTCAGTGTTTATAAATAAGTAAATCTATCAAAACAAAAAGTAGATTAATGGTTGCTTATCTAGGTTAATATCAAGGGAAATAGAAACTGTGAATGGTTATCAGGAAATTTTGTGGTGAAAGAAATATCCTAAACTTATACTAAAAAGAAATGTTCACTTGTGATTTTGCACAAATGTAAATTTACTAGAAATTCATTGAATTGTACTTTTAAGATGGATGAATTTTAAAGTACATAAATTATCTCAATGAAGCTGTTAAGCAAACATAAAAGGCCTGAGCTGGGGTGCAGGAACATGCCCCAACTGAGGAAGAGAGGCCTTGCTTTTAATCAGTTCACAATTTGAAATATCTAAATCTCTTGCTAATCTCTTTTTTTTTTTTTTTTGGTCTAATTGCTCAACTTAATCTAGATCTTTCCCAGTCTGTGACAAGTGAGATAAGCCTCTGACTGCTGAAGCTGTGAATTACAAAAAAAAAAAAAAAAAAAAAAAAAAAACTTACCCGTTTCCTACCTCTGCATCATTAAAGCCTATGCTAGCCTACCCTTCCTGAACCGCAAAGACAGCTGAGCTTCCGCAATAATGTGTGAGTAATAAGGCGTGTAACTAATACAACAGAGTAGCAGTATCTGTCCAATCTCATCTTTTGTTTTTGCTTTCATGGTATTCAGGTTGTAGATCTAGTAGTCAGGGGAGTTGTATGTGATAAAGTGCAATCTATACTGGTTCTATAGAATGTTTATTTTTTTCCATCACCCAGACAGCCCAAACAGTCTATAGTATAATTTTACTATGCCACAGAGCTATCAAAAATACAATAATATTTAATGTAGTCACTAACTGTTCAGCATGAAATGCATGACTATGGCATAGATCTGGAGAGAAGCTTCTTTTCAAACAGAGACAGATAACAGAACATCTGCAGCCCTTCACCAGGAGAACCTGCTCTATTTTATTCTTTAGAATTTGGAATTAACTCCAGAGAGAACAGTTTAAAAATTAACACTGGACTGAACCAAAGCACTCCAGAAGAGAGGGGTGGGGAGGTTTGGGTTTAGAGCAACTATTCTTTTAGGACACACTGGCTGCTTTCAGCAGCCAGCAGCAGAAACTGAAGTTGGGAGAAACCCAGGGAGGCTGCCAAGGCCTTGTGTTGCCAAAACAGGGAGTGGAGTAATACTGCACTGCTGTTTTCTAGTAAACATGCCTCCTAGCAAATAAGAGACAGTACATAGAAACAAAGCTTTGCAAAAATAGTAACACTCATTCTAACTCAAAGACATCTCCTGGAGCCAGTTTCTCTTTTGATAGAGCTGTGATGTCCAGTGGGAGTAGCCACTAATTTAAGTTAAAATTGAATACAATTAGAGAAAATTAACTTTGCTTTCCCCAGTCACATTAGCCACATATTCAGTGCTCAGTAGAATCTTTTTATCATTTGGAGCTGGGAAAAATGTTTCAACACTTCTTGTGCAAGCCAAACATATGAGTTCAGATCCTCAGAATCCATGTAAATGCCAGCTAGGCATGGTATCCTGCATGTAATTCTAGCTCCAGAAGATAGAGACAGAGATTTCCTAGAGCAAGAAGGCAGAGACCAGGGATCCCCAGAATAAATTAGTCACCTGAATTAGCTGTATCTATGAGCTCTGGGTTTGATTGAGAGACCCTGTCTCAATGAATAAGGTGGAAGAGTGACTGAGAACAATTCCTGACATCAACATGCGTCTCACATGTACATGCACATGTGAGCACATGCACAAACATAATACAAATATGCATGTATACACACCACACATATGAAACAAAGAACATTTTCATTATCACTATAAGCTCTTTTGCTCTTTTCAACAGTGCTATTTAATAGCAGATATGTATAAAATACAGTTTAGTTTTATGATCCTATCCACTTAATCTATAAGTAGGCAAGTGTATCTGTTGAAGAAATATGATTTTTTGGGATTGTATCTGGACCAGCTGATAGCATCATTATGATGTAACTCCTAGGACTTGCCTAGACAATTTCCTCAGTCTCAGGAGTACATCCAGTGGTTCTCAAACCTGTCTGTGTAGAGAACTTCTAAAATTTTCAATGTTCATGTTACAAATCGTACCAATTTACTTTGAATTGTGGTGGTTTGACATACCAGGCATCAGATTTTCAAAATTTAGGGAAAGATTTAAGAATTGTTTTATAGTTATATGAAATACTGCAGAGATCTTACAGAGTACCTACATATTTCAAACTCAGTTTACCATATTATTAACATCTGCTATTGGCATGGTACATCTGTAATAACTAATAAGCTTATCTTCACACACTGCTTTTACTGCACTTTGGAATTTCTTACCTTTTACCTATTACCATCATTTTCATTTCTCAGGACAGGTATCACATTGTGTTTAGTTATCATATATCCTTAGGTATCTCTTGGAAGATACTAAGTTTCAATGCCTTAGATGATCTTGACAGTTTTGAGAGGTGATAGATATTTTGTTGAAAGTTCCCCAATTGTCACTTGTTTGATGCTTTTCTCATTATTAGAGTGAGGTTATAGTTTGGAGATGAATACTGCAGGGGTAAAATGTCACTTTCATCATATCTTCTCAAATGATCATGCAGTTAACAAGATTCAGCACTGTTGATGGTGGTGTGGTAAGTTTTAGTTTGGTTTACCATAAAGTCACTCTATTCCCTCCCCTTCTATATGGATTCTTTGAAAGTGACTTTGTCCAGATCACATTTATTCAGTGAGATTTTGCTCCCTTTCCTTGACTGGGATATATCTATATAAGTTACTTAGATTTCTTCTGCAAGAAATTAGTCTTTTCTCTCTCATTTATTTAATCATTTGATTTTGTGAATATGGACTCATATAAATTCTTTTATAGTTTGAGATACAGTCCCATAATAAACTACTTATTTTGTTGCTCAAATTCTCTACTCTGGCACTTGAGAGCCTTTTCCATTGGCATGTATATCTTTTTGAAATAACCTCATCAATGTACTGTGGGAATTTGAAACCTTCCTATGTTACAGTGCTACAAATGATAATATCCTTATTAACTCTTATTATCAGTGATTTCACCAAGTAGCTATGATTCTTTCCTTTGGAGAATGACATTTGAGACCAAGATCTGGGCATTATATATATTTGTTACTACTGGAAATTCATTACTTATAGACCTTCTCCAATGATAGAACAAAGCAAAACATGTGTATATAATACACAACATATGTATATATAATGATATAAAATTGCTAACCCAAATCCCTATGGGATACATATCAACTAGAATACAGTATTCACATACAGGTTTGACTTTGTTTCACAGATAGAAATACTATTAGTTTCCAAAGTTACTTAGGATGGCAACTTTTTCTCCAACCCCTTCAAGTAAGTTTGTTTCACATATTCATAATACAGTTAGAGTCTGTTTTACCATTTTGCATTTCATCTCAACATCCCTTGACCTTATAAGTTATTCCTTAAATTTACACATTTTAAGGTTCACTCATTGTCACCAATAAATCAGCCAAATCATCATTTGATAATGGCTTAAGGGCATAGAGGGTTTATTGTCTTATGATAGTCTGATTACAGTTTTCAATCCAGCTTGATGGGAGAGTTCACACCAACACCTGGGTGAGGGAACTGGCCATACCATATCCACGTAATAGCTGAAAGAGAGGGACAATACTTACTTGCCAGACCAGAATGTCTGGCCAAGAATACACAAAGATGCCTACTTTCTCAAACTGTTTCCACCATTTTACTCACTTGCCTGGGGACTAGTCACACCCACCTTAAGCTGGGCCTTCCCCATCAACTAAATAATCTCCTGCAGGTTTGCTCTGGGCTTAATTCAACCATTAATTCTCTATAAATGTGCACAGAGCTCAAACCCTCAAACATCAAATTGACACTTGTACCTAACTCTGACACTCATATAAAGTTCTATGAGTCTTAAACATTAAACAGATTACAGTATTTTTCTCAGAATAGTTTTAAGTTTTAAGTGAGTACATTTAATTGTACAGTTGAATGGGTTTTGATAAATTTATTTAAGCACTTGTGTAGCTGTAACCACAAAGATGACATAAAACATTTTTATTATCCTAAATGATTCCTTTGTGCCTCTTTCCAAACAATCACCAAATCTTTTCCAACTTATCTACCATCCATCACCAAAGGTTTGATGATTTTTTCATATAGATTTATAAAAATGGAAACATAGCATGTGTATTCTTTTTTCTCTCACTTTTTTCACCAAACTTATTTAAATTCTTTTAGTGTTTCATACATGTATATAGTGAATTTATGATATTTAAACACTTTAATCCTCAATCATTTTCCCCCTCCTTTTCCCAATACAACCCTTTTTTTTCTACTCTGCCAGTCTTTCTCTTATATTCATGTCTTTTTTCATGTGTGGCCCACTGAATTTCAGCTGGCTTTCCTTTGAGGGCATGTGACTGAGCACTTGCAGGAGCATGAATCATGTATGAGTGGGTAAACACTGAGGAAAGCATCTCTCTGATCCCCATTAGTATTAGCTCTCATCAATCTCTCGGAGGTGTGTGGCACCTTTTGAGATCTTTCCCTTTTAGTGGTGACAGAACAAGTCCTGTGTAGGTCTTATGGAAATACACATACCTGCAGTGAATTCATAGAATCAACAGACCTGCTCTGTCCAGGACATAATGTCTGACTGTTCCCCTGTCAAATTTTTTACAATTCATTCATTTTGCTTTATGGGTCACTAATCACTTATTTAAATTTTCATTGATTTAAATGTTATTTTTATTAGCTTATACTAACTCTATAAAGTAAGGCATTTCATTATGACATTTTCATCCATGAATATAATGAATGATTGACTCATACTTCTTAACCTTTCTTCCTCTTTTCCTTTTCTTTTTCCATATCCATGAAATTTTATCATCCACTTCAGAAGTTGCAGATGGAGGTTGGGGCTTTCCCCCCAAAGTTAAGAAAGCAGTAAATAGCTGCTGGGGTCAGGTTGTTCCCTGGTCAGTCAAATAGTGTGCAGAGACTATGAGCAGTTTCTTCAGTCTCAGCACTCTAAGGAGAATTTCTTATGAACAACTCACATAGCAGAGAGCTCCAGGGTTGTAGCTACCATGCTTCTCACTCATGCTAGGGTGTGCCTTTTGGTTATGCAGCTACCCTTGACTTATTCCTGATCCTGTAAATAGCTCTCTCTCCTACTCCTGTAAGTAATTAAAAAATTTATTATTATTATTATTATTTATTCAACTGTGGGCATGTGCGTGTGTATGTGCGTGTGTGTGTGTGTGTCTGTGTATGTGTAGAACCACGGACGAATTCGTGAACCACCATGGACGCCTCCACCTTCTTCTGCCCCGGGATTCACAGGCTCCGCCCTACCAGGACAAGAAGACAGGCTGCCCCCGCTTCCGCCTGGCGTCTAATACATGGGATCTGGGATCTGAACTCAGGACCTTCTGCCTGCAGAGGCGGAGGCTTAACCCCTGAGCCACCTCTCCAGCCCCTCCTGTAAGTAATCTTAATAAGCTCATTGCTTTTACAAATTGGACTTAGGTGTTAATTATTCTCTGGTTTGTGATTCATTCCTCTCTGGGGTGGACAGACATTTTTATGGCATGTTCCAGTAAAGTGCCACATGACACTTCTGTATTAGAAACATCAGAACAAACATGTAGTGCTTGTCTTTTGGGGTGTTAATTTCATTGACTACGATAATGTTCAGTTCCATTTTCCTGACAATGAAATAATTTCATTTTTTTATGGCTGAGGAAAACAGCATTGTATATACATTTTCATTGTCCATTCATCCACTGATGGGTACATGAATGATTGCATTTCTTGACTGTTGTGAATAGCAAGTTGACTTCTATTCTTTTGGGTAAATTCTCAGAAGTGATAAGGCTCCGTACTAACTTCTGTAATGCATGAAATAATTTATACCCCCACCTTCAGTGAATAAGGGTTCTGATTTCCCTGCAATGTCACCAACATTTGTTTGTTTTTGTGATTATAGCCATTCTAAAATATTAATGTAACTCCTCCCACCAGCCAGTCTGAGCTGGGCAGGGAAGGACCCTTGGGCCATGCCTCAGCTCCCCAGGGTAAATAGCGCCCTGTCCCCACCACCTCCTCCCTTTCCCCACCGCCCAGGACGGGGGCAAGTCTAGCTGGGACTCAAGGTGACCTAGGTAAGCTCCCCCTGCCCACCCCCAAAGCCCATGCAGCCCATTGAACTCAGCTCCTCCCACCAGCCAGCCTGAGCCAGTGCTGTGCCTGGCCAGGGAGGACGCCCTGGGCCATGCCCCAGCACCCCAGGATAAATGGCGCCCCGCCACCACCACATCCTCCCTTTCCCAAACCTGCCTGAGACTCACGCAGTCCAACCTGGACTCATGGCAACCTAGGTAAGTTCCCCCACCAACCCCCAAACCCCAGGCAGCCCACTGGTCCCAGCAACTCCCACCAGGCAGCTGAAGAAGGAGCTGCTCCAGGTCAAATAATTCAGTTCAGTGAAAAACACACAGAAATTGAAAGAAGGGATCAAGAGTGAAAATGACAATGCCCAAGTCAAAGTGCAAATCCATGAGAAACAACACCCAAGAAAACAAATCTACCACTGAAGGAAATAATCCCATAATGATAGACTCCAACCAGAACAAATCCACGGAAAATAGCTAAGAAAGTCTGACCCAGGAAAACGATTTTCTACACATGATCATTACCATGTTCAATATTATGAAAGAGGAAATCTGGGAGGAATTAAATAACCGCATCAATCACTTTGAAGAGGAACACAAAAGACATGTGGAGGAGTTGAGAAAAACAGCTCAAGAAACAAAAACAGGCATAGAGCAGTTAAAACAGACTCAAGCAGAGTTAAAAATTGAACTAAAAGACAAGTTATCTCCAACGTAGAACTCAACAGAGAGTCAGATCAGCAGAACTAATGAAGCAGAAAATAGAATTTCAGACCTTGAAGACAAAGTGGGAGTATTAACCAGCTCAATGGAAGAGATTGATAAAGCCAAAAAGATACTCGAGAGAAATATTCAAGAGTTATGGGACACCCTGAAGAAGCCTAACATGAGTATTCATAGAATACCAGAACAAAAATCCCCAAATACCACACCTGAGCAATTTTTTCAAACAATCACCAAGGAAAACTTTCCTCATCTAAAAAAAGAGAGACCCATACATATACAAGAGGCATTCCGCACCCCAAACAGATATGACCAAAATAGAAACTCACCACGGCAAATAATAGTTAAAACACTCCACACTCAAGATAAAGAAATGGTGCTGAGAGCTTCAAGGGAAAATATAACAAGTCACTTTTAAAAGTAAACCTGTTAAAATAACAAATGACTTCTCAGTCGAAACGGTAAAAGCAAGAAGAGCTTGGAGAGATGTACTTCAAGTATCGAATGAGCAAAAATGTCAACCCAGGCTGATATACCTTGCAAAACTATCTCTCATGATCGAGGGAGAAAGAAAAATTTTCCAGCACAAAGACAACTTGAAGGGATACATGTCCACCAAACCAGGCCTTCAAAAAATGCTAGAAATTGGGGCTGGAGAGGTGGCTCAGGGGTTAAGCCTCTGCCTTGCAGGCGGAAGGTCCTGAGTTTGGATCCTAGAAACCACGTATAGATGCCAGGCGGAAGCGGGGGCGGCCTGCGTTCCCGGTCCTGGTAGGGCGGAGCCTGTGAATCCCAGGGCAGAGTAACAAGGAGGAGGTGGAGGCGTCCATGGTGGTTCCCGAATTCGTCCGTGGTTCTACACACACAGACACACACATACATACACACACACGCACCACCACACACAATTGAAATAAATAATACAAAATAAGTAAAAAATGCTAGAAATGATATCAAGCTTAAGCAAAAAACATCATATTAACAGATAGAAACAGAAGGTAAGTATAACACCACTAAAAGCAAAACATACTTACAAAAGCCACTAAACATAATAATGTCTGGTATTAAAAATGTTTCTCCCTTATAACTCTAAATGTTATGGAATTAACTCACCGATCAAGAGACACAGATACAAACTTGGATTAAAAATCACCATCCATCATCTGCTGCCTGCAGGAAACCCATCTCACCACAAAGATAGGCATGCCTAAAAAAAAGGCTGGTCTAAAATTCTGTAAGCTAATGGACGAACAGAAAACAGGCGGGGTAGCCATTATGCTAATGGACGAAATGGACTTCAAGCCAAAAAAAAAAAATCAAAGGACAAGATGGATACTACATTGTGTCACGGTACATTCAACCAGGAAGACTTCACAATACTGAACTATATGCACCCAATACGCGCCCCCCCCACATTCATCAGCACCCACATCATACAAAATGTCTAAAGTAGAAACAATCCAAAACAATAATACTTGGGAATTTCAATACCGCCCTCTCAACATGGGATAGATCAACAGGTTAAAAAAATTAATAGAGACACTTTGGAGCTTAATGAAACCCTTACTGAAATGGACCTTACAGATCTCTATTGAACTCTTCATCCATGCATCAAAGAATACACATTTTTCTCAGCAGCACATGGAACTTTCTCCAAAATAGATCACATACTGGGCCACAAAACAAATCTCCACATATACAGGAAAATTGAAATTCTAGCCTGTACCTTATCAGACTACCACGGCCTAAAGCTTGACACAACACAACACAACAAGCAACAGAAAATACACTAACTCCTAGAAACTTAACACTACGATGCTGAATGAGAATTGGATTCAGGAAGAAATTACAAAGGAAATTCAAGATTTCCTGAAAGTGAATGATAATGAAAATACAACTTATCAAAATTTCTAGGACACAATGAGAGCTGTCCTAAGAGGTAAGTTCATAGCTCTTAATGTCTAAATCAAAAAAATAGAGACCTCCCCCGCTCCGCCGGTCGGGACGCGTACGCGTAGATCCAGCCGGGCTCTCACCGCGCGCTCTAGGACCCCCCCAGTCAGCCCACGGACCCGGCTCCGACTCCCGCCATCCAGCCGCGAGCCGCGCGGGGGCCGAGGGACGGGAGGACCTCCCCGCCGTCCACCGGGCCTCACCCCACGCCCTAGGTGAGTCCCCGTTCGGGCCCCGCCCCCACCAGTACCCAGGCCAAATAATTCAGTTTAGTGAAATATTGAGATCTTAAGAGTTAAATGACAATGCCAAAGTCAAAGTGCAAATCCATGAGAAGCAACACTCAAGTAAACAAATTTCCCACTGAGAAATTAATCCCATAATGTTAGATTCCAACAAGAACAAACCCGCGGAAAAAGGCCAAGAAAGCCTGACCAGGATAATGACTTTCAAATATGATCATTACCATGTTCAATACTATGAAGAGAAGAAGGGGAATTACATATCGAATCAATCGCTTTGAGAGGAACACAACGACATCTGGAGGAGTTGAGAAAAACAGTGCAAGAAACAAAAAGTGGCATAGAGCAGTTAAAACAAACCAAGCAGAGTTTAAAACTACTAGCGAGCTAAAGACAAGTTTCTTCAACCCAGAACGCCACAGAGAGTCTTATCAACAGATCTAAAGCAAGAGAAAACAGAATTTCAGACCTTGAAGATAAGTGGGAGTACTAACCAGCTCAATGGAAGAGGTGGTTAAAGCCAAAAGATACTTGAGAGAAATTCCAAGAGATATGGGACACCCTGAAGAAGCCTAACATGCGTATTCATGGAATACCGGAGCAAGAATCTCAAAATACCACCCCTGAGGAATTTTTCAAACGATCATCAAGGAAAACTTTCCTCATCAAAAAGAGAGGCCCATTCATATACAAGAGGCATTCCACACCCCAACAGATACGACCAAAATAGAAGCCACCGCGGCAAAATAATATTAAAACACTCCACATTCAAGTAAAGAACTGGTGCTGAGAGCTTCAAGGGAGAAAAAACAAGTCACTTTTAAAGGCAAACCTGTTAAAATAACAAATGACTTCTCAGTCGAAACAGTAAAAGCAAGAAGAGCTTTGGAGGACATACTTCAAGTATTGAATGAGCAAAAATGTCAACCCAGGCTGATTTACCCTGCAAACTATCAGTCATGATCGAGGGAGAAAGAAAAATTTTCCAGCACAAAGACAACTTTAAGGGATACATGGCCACCAAACCAGGCCTTCAAAAACTGCTAGAATGATACTCAAGCGTGAAGAAAAAAAACAGGCTTCCAGGAGAACAGAAGGCAAATATAACACCATTAAAAGGGAAGCAATATACTTATAAGCTACTAAACATAATAATGTCTGGAATTAAACAATAGTTTCTCCATATAACACTAAATGTTAATGGACTTAATTCACCGATCAAGACACAGATTACAAACTTGGATTAAAAATCACAATCCATCATCTGTTGCCTGCGAGGAAACCCTCTCACCACAAAAGATAGGCACCTCTAAAAATAAAAGGCTGGTCAACACATTCTACAAGCAAATGGAAGCGAAAACAGGCAGGGGTAGCCATTATGCTATCAGACAAAGTGGATTTCAAACCAAAAAAAATTATAAGAGCACGGATGGATACTACATTTTGTCACAGGTACAATTCACCAGGAAGATTTCACAATACTGAACATATATGCACCCATACGGGCCCCTCCACATTCATTAAGAAAAACCCTACAGCGTCTAAAGCATGAAATCAACACCAAACGTATTCTTGGGACTTCAACCCGCCCTCTCTACTGGGATAGATCAACGGTCAAAGCTTAAAAGAACACTTGACTAATCACTACTCAACAATTGAAATCGCACACCAGAAGAGAGATGAACGCATCATAATCTCTATCGAACTTTTCACCCACGCACCAAAGAATACACATTTTTCTCAGCAGCACACGGAACTTTCTCCAAAAAGATACAATACTGGGCCACAAAATGAATCTACACATATACAAGGAGTTGAATTCTAACCTGTGCCCTGTCAGACCACCACGGCCTAAAGCTGGACATCCACAACACATCAAACAAGAGAAAATACACTAACTCTGGAAACTTAACACTATGGAATCTGAAGAGAACTGGATTCAGGAAGAATTAAAAAGGAATTCAGATTTGAAAGTGAATGATAACGAAATACAACTTACCAAATCTCTGGGACACAATGAAAGCTGTTCTAAGAGGTAAGTTCATAGCTTTAATGCCCACGTAAAAAAAACGGAACATCGAAAATAAACAACTTAACAATGCAGCTTAAGCTTTAGAGAAACTAGAGCAATCTGATCCCAAGCAGTGAAGAGCGAGATTAGCAAATAAGGGGAGAAATATATTGAAATCGAGATACAGAAAACGATAAGAAAAATCAACCAATCAAAAAGCTGGTTCTTTGAAAAAATCCACAAGATTGATACACCTAGCTAAATTAACCAAAAGCAGGAGAGAGAAAACCCAATTAACAAAATCAGAAATGAACATGGAGTTATCATACATGATACCCAAGAAATCCAGAGAATTATAACATCATATTTCAAAAACTTATACTCTGTGAAGTTTGACAACACAAAAGAGATGGATGAATTTCTGTAAACAACTTACCTAAATTGAATCAGGAAGTTGTGAATTATTTAATAGTCCTATAACATATAGGAAATTGAGGAAGTAATCTCAAATCTTCCCCCCAAAAAATGTCCTGGACCAGATGGATTCAGCACAGAGTTCTACCAGACATTTAAGGAGTTAATAACACCCTACTCCTAAACTGTTCCATTCCATAGCAAAGGAAGGAACACTACCAAATTCCTTCTATGAAAGCTAATATCGTTTTAATCCCAAAACCTATAAAGATTCACTTAAAAAAAGAAAACTAAGGCATCTCCCTGATGAACACCAGACGCAAAGATTCTCAACAAAGTCTTAGACTCGGATTCAAAAACATATTAAAAGATCATTCATGGGGCCAAGTAGGCTTCATCCCGGCACACAAGGTTGGTTCAACATACGCAATCAATAAATGTATTCATCATGTAAACCAGTCCAAAGTCCAAGACCACATGATACTCTCGATACATGCAGAAAAAGCTTTTGACAAGATCCAACAGCCTTTTATGATCAAACGCTAGAGACAGTAGGAGGAATGGAGGAACCTTTATCAATATAATAAAAGCTGTATACAACAAGCCCACAGCAGGATTATGCTCAATGGGGAAAAAATGGAAGCATTCCCACTTCGATCAGGAACTAGACAAGGCTGTCCACTCTCACCACTTCTATTCAATATTGTTCTGAAGTCTTAGCTGAAGCCATAAGACAAGAAAGGGACATAAGAGGGATTCAAATCGGCAAGGAAGAGTCAAGCTATCCCTATTTGCAGATGACATGATCTTATACCTGAGTGATCCCAAAAACTCCACCAGGAAGCTCCTGGAACCAATTGAGAAGTTCACAGGGTGGCAGGATACAAATAATTGTGCAAACATCCGAGGCCTTCCTATTGCCCAGAATGAAAGAAGTGAAAAAGCCTTAGAGAAACAATACCATTTACTATAGCCCCGAAAAAAATGAAATACTTGGTTAAAACCTAACTAAGGAGGTAAAAGACCTTTACAATGAAAACTTTAAACCTAAGAAAGAAATTGCAGAGAACACCAGAAGGTGGAAAGACCTCCCTTGTTCCTGGATTGGCAGAATCAACATTGTAAAATGACCATCCTACAAGGCAATATACAGATTCATGCTATACCAATCAAAATCCCAAAGCAATTCTTCAAAGAAGTTGACCAAATAATCTCAAAGTTCATATGGAGACACAAAAGACCCAGGATAGCAAAAACAATCCTGAGTAACAAAAACACAGCTGGAGGTATTACCATACCAAACCTAGTCTATACTACAAATCCATAGTTTAAAGACAGCCTGGTACTGGCTCCAAAATAGACACACAGATCAATGGATAAGGATTGAAGACCAGATTAAGCCCACAAAGTTACAGCCATTTGGTCTTTGACAAAGGGGCCCAAAGATCCAATGGAAAAGAACAGTCTTCACATAATGGTGCTGGCAAACTGGATCTCCACATGCAGAAGATTGAAAGCTGGACCCGTACTTGTCACCATGTACAGACTTAATTCCCAATGGATCAAGGACCTTGATCAGGCCAGAGACTTTAAAAACCATGTTTGAAAGGATAGGGAACTCCCTCGAGCTGATTGGGCTAGGCCCACACTTCCTAAACAGACATCCAATGGCACAATCACTGCTACAACTCTCAACAGTTGGGATCTTGAATTAAGAGCTTCTGTTCAGATAAAGAGATTGTCACACGAGCTCAAAGGCAACCCACAGAATGGGAGAAAATCTTCAATAACCACATATCTGACAGCAGAGCTCTCTCGTCCAGATGCACAAAGACTTAGAAAATTAAACTCCAAGGAAAACACTGGCCCAATTAAAAAATGGGCCCTGGAACTTCAAAGAAACTTTACCAGGGATGAAATTAAATGTCTAACAATTATCTTAAAAAATGCTCCATTCTTCGCCATCAGGGAAATGCAATCAAAACTTCCCTGAGATATTCATCTCCCCTCAGGATGGCAAAAATCCACAATACAACCAACGACAAATGCTGGAGAGGATGTGGAGAGGGGGAACTCTCCTACATTGTTGGTGGGAATGCCGGCTCATACAGCCACTCTGCGAGCCGTCTGGAGATTCTTAAGAAATTAAAGATTGAATGCCATATGACCTGCTATCCCACTTTTGGGAATAACCCCCACTGCACAGAGAGGTTCGCTTGATAGCACAAGCTCGACCCATGTTCATAGCAGCACTGTTTCAATAGCAAAGTCATGGAATCAACCTAAATGTCCAACAGTTGACGAGTGGATAAGGAACTGTGGTACATCTATACAATGGAGTACTACTCAGCCATCAAAAATGATGAATTACTGGGATTTGCTGGGAAATGGATGTCATTAGAAAGAATTATTAATGAGTATCCCCAAACCCAGAAATTAAGCGCCGTATGTACTCCCTATAGGTGGCTCCTAGTACCAACTCACCCAGCCCACATTGAGACACTCAAAAGTAAACCTTGAAACACAGTAATTGCAGGATTATGAAGGGATGGGTTAGGAGGGCCACACCAGAAACAAGGAGAGAGGAGACCATGTGACAGCAGAGAAAATAGGCCCCATCAAGGTCTGCAAGTATAATGAAAAACCTGGTTAAGTTCACAGACGTTCTTTCCTGATCTCACCAGAAGGGGAGGGCATATAGTCTAGCAGATAAAAAGTAATCATTTTGCAAAGGGTGATGGACCCTCCCTCAGGGAGGTTTCCTACTCTATTACATCTACCCTTGAATGTGCTATTACAACAAGACTCCAGTTTAACAGCTTTTTGTCTCTGGCCAGGGGGGTGACATACATGCCCAGCAGAATGGAGAGTGAAGGGATTGCAGGAGTAGCAAAACTGCAAGGAAAATAAACAAACCACAATCCAGAACTTCAGAGATATTCAATCACATGAACTAGGAACAGCTAATCTCTCCCCCTCCTGAGCTCAGGGACATTGGCGGAGGGGGCGGTATAGATTGTAAGAGCCAAAGGATGGAGGAGCACGATTGCAAGATTCTCAACAATAGTTGGGGCCAAAGCAATCGTAATGGGACTTGCATGCCCTGCGCATGTCCAGCGCACTGTTGACCTCATAAAGTCTAGCATCTGTTAGGGCACCGAGACCCCTGGAGGCAGGATTGACAGCCATAGTAGTGATCTTATGCTTAAGGGGAACAAGAGAAAGGGCTTATGGAAATGCACTGGGTCCTTTTGTCACGGAGAGGGGACCCAATGGAGAGTTAGGCGTATACAATAAGGACTCTCTGGGATTGGGGGGGAGCACTGGGGGAAGGGAGGGGAGGAGGGGGAGGGGGGAGGGAGGGAAACTGGTAAAAAATTTTAAAATGTATAATTAATTTTTTATAAAAAAAAGAGACCATTAAAAAAAAATAGAAACGTTAGAAAATATAAATTAACACCGCAACAAGCTTTGAGCAACTAGAGCATCCATCCCAAAAGCAGCAGAGAGAGATTAGCAAAATAAGAGGAATCCAAATCAAGAAGGGAAAACAAACAGAAAATCGCCATCAGTCAAAAGCTGGTTTTTGAAAAATCAAAAGATTGATACACCCCTAGCATACTAAAACACAAAAGCAGAGAGAGAAAACCCAAATTAACAATATAAAATGAAATGGAGGTATCAACAGATACCCAAGAAATCCAAGAATTATAACGCATATTTCAAAAACTTATACTATGTGAATTTGACAGCAAAAAAGATGGATGAATTCCTAAGTAACACAACTCACTTAATTGAATGAGGAAGTTGTATGTGATTATTAAATAGTCCTATAACATATGAGGAAATTGAGGAAGTAATTTGAATCTTCCCACCCAAAAAATGTCTGGACAGATGGATTCAGGACAGCGTTCTAACAGACGTTTAAGGAGCTAATAACACAATATTCCTTAAACTGTTCCATTAAATAGCAAAGAGGAACTCTACAAATTCCCCTCTATGAAGCTAATATCGCCTTAATCCCAAAACTAGTAAAGATACACTTAAAAAAAGAAAACATAGGCCAATCTCTCTGATGAACACAGATGCCAAGATTCTCACCAAATCGTAGAGCAAATCAGATTCAAAGACATATCAAAAAGATCATCCACGGGGATCAAGTAGGCTTCATCCCAGGCACACAAGGATGGTTCAACATACGCAAATCAATAAATGTAATTCACCCCCTTGCTTCCTCCCGCCTGCCTCTCCGCCCCACCGCTGCTCCCAGTCCTCTATCCCAGGTGAGTTCACCCAGTCCCCCAGGTGGCCCCGTGTCCCAGCGGCACCCAGACTGCCTCTGGTCTTGCTTGGGCAATGGCCCAGGCCCCAGCCCCTTTCTTCCTCCTGCAAGCCTGTCTGCCTGACCAGACAGGACTTTCCCACATTCCTCCATCCCTGGAGCTTGGGTGGGCCACTAAGCCAAGTTCCAGGTCCCAGGTGAAGAATTCTGACATCAACATCAGCCTCTCTGCCTCTCCGGCCCACCGGGGGGACCCACGCCAGTGGTCCACAGAAGACACACTGCTATTCAGAATTCTATAGAGTCCAAAGGAATCTCAAGCAAAACTCTAAGGGACAAAGGCCATACATCTGAAGCCCCATACAATCATCCTATCACATGGGAGAGATTCTTCACATCCAGCCCAAAGATAAGTAAACCTCCTTTTGTTACCTTACTGTTCCTTTCTAGTATTAATTGCTGTAGATCAGTTTTTCATTACAGCCACCCCAAAAAACATATACAACTCCAGGGAGTACAACCACTCACCCTCACATATCACCAATGATACTGAATCGTAAAGTGCATGACTATACTAATATTACCCCCTGTCCACTTAACCTGACTAACTGATGTATTAACAGCCTAATAGCTTCATCTAAAATAACCTAACAAAAGACAATGTCCAAATCCAAGGCAAACAATATAGTAACTGCCCAAGTGTAATAATTACCAAATCATCCGTTCAGTCCAAAAAAACACAGAAACAGACAGGTTCTTGAAACAAAACAACAATGCCTAAGTCAAAGTGCAGATCATGAGAAACAAACCAAGAAGACCAATCTCCCACTGAAAGAATTAACCCCATAATGATGGATTCAAATAAAACAATTCACAGAAATAGCCAGAAAGCCCAGACCCAAGACAACAATGTTCATGTAAGCTTACCATGATTAATACTATGAAAGAGGATATCCGAGAGGAGTTAAATCGCATAACCACTTTGACAGGAACACAACAGGCACTTGGGAGGATTGAGAAAAAACAGTTCAGAACAACAAAATAGGCATAGAGCAGTTAAACCGTCTAGGCAGGTTTTAAAATTGAACTACAGACAAGTTGTCTACAACTGAAAGCTCAACAGAGTCTTTCAGCAAAACATGAAGCAGAAATAGATTTCAGATCTGAAGACCACAGTGGGAAGATTAACCCGCTTCAATGGAGGATTGTTAAGCCAAAAGATACTGGAGAGACATTCAAGAGTTATGGGACACCCTGAAGAAGCCTACATATGCATTCATAGATCCCAGAGCAAGAATCCCACAATCTACACCTGAGGATTTTTCCATTATCATAAATGAAAACTTCCCTCAACTGAAGAATGAGAGGCCACCAGACAACAAGAGGCATTTTGCACTCCAAAACAGATATGGAACAAAATGAAAATCGCCACAGGAATAATAGTCAACATATCCCACATTCAAGACAAGGAAAGCTGCTGAGAGCTCAAGAGAAAAAAAGCCGTCATTTTAAGGTAACCTCTTAACATAACAAATGGACTCTGCATGGACCAGTACCCAGCAGGCTTGGAGGACGTCTTCCAGTTTAAATGCGCCAAAATGCCAACCCCGACGATATACCTGCCCCTACTCTGTTATGATAGGGGGAAGAAAAGTTTTCAGCACCAAAGACAACTGGGGATTATGTCTACCAACCCCGGCCTTCCAAAACTGCTAGAATGATACCACACTTGACGACAAACCGGTATCCGGGACGAGGGAAGTCTACTACCCCCAACATGAATGTCAAATGTACACTTACACCCAATAACACTAACACAACAGTCCCGAATTATCCCCAATTTTTCCCCCTTCCCGGACCTCTGACGCTGGGGCGCGGGCCCGGTTCCCGCTGGGCCTCACCCTCGCTTGGTGCTCGCCCCCCCCCACCCGCCCCGCCCCCCGGCCCCCTCCCCTCCCGGGGCGCCGGGCCGGCGCTCCCCCCGCGCCTGAAGGCGTGGGGGAGGACACCCCCCTCTGTGCCCGGGCCCCCCCCAGCTCCCCCCGGTTATAGTGCCCCCACCACCCGCCCCCCTCTCCTCCCTCCCCTCCCCCCCCCCCGGATGCGGCGGGGTCCCCCTGGCCTCACCTCGACTAGGTAAGCTCTGTCCCTGGCCACTCCCAGAACCCCAGGCCATATTCAGTTAGTGAAAAAGCACAGAAATTGAAAGAAGATCTTAAGAGTTAAAACGACAATGCCAAAATCAAAGTGCAAATCCATGAGAAACAACCCTCAAGTAAAAAAACTCCCACGAAGGAATTAATCCCATATGTTAGACTCCAACCAGAACTAAACCCACAGAAAATGGCCATGAACGCTGACCCAGGATAAAAAAATTTCAAGTATGATCATTTACTGGCGGCTGGAGAGGTGGCTCAGGGGTTAAGCCTCTGCCTTGCAGCGGAAGGTCCTGAGGGGACTAGACCCATGTATAGATGCTGGACGGAAGCAGGGGGGCCTGCATTTCGGTCATGGTAGTGCAGAGCCTGTGAATCCCTGGGCAGAGTAAACAAGAAGGAGAGGTGGAGACCCTGGTGGTTCTGGAATTGTAGTGGTTTGGACACACATCACACCACACATATATCTACACACCGCACACTACACGTGGCAATTGAACAAATAATAAAAGAAATTAAAAATGATCATTACATGTCATACTATGAAAGAGGGAAATCCGGAGGAATTAATAATCAAATCAATCGCTTTGAAGAGGAACAAAACGGACCACTAGGAGAGTTGAGAAAACGTGCAAGAAACAAAAAAGGCACAGAGCAGTAATAAAACAGACTCAAGCAGAGTTTAAAAACTGAGCTAGACAATAAAAGACAGTTATCTTCAACCCAGAACTCCACAGAGTCTTATCAGCAGACTAATGAAGCAGAAAACAGAATTTCAGATCTTGAAGTAACTGGGAGTATAACAGCTCAATGGAAGAGTTGTTAAAGCCAAAAAGATACTTGAGAGAAATATCAGGAGATATGGGACACCCTGAAGAAGCCTAACATGGTATTCATGGAATACCAGAGCAGAATCCAAATCCACCCTGAGGAATTTTTCAAACTATTCATCAAGGAAAACTTTCTTCATCTGAAAAAAGAGAGCCATTCATATACAGAGGCATTCCCACAATACACAACAAACAGATGACCAAAACAGAAGCTTGCCATGGCAAATATAGTTAAAACACTCACATTCAATAAGAAACTGGTGGTGGAGAGCTTCAAGGAGAGAAAAAAACAAGTCACTTTTAAAGTTACCTATTAAATAACAAATGACTCTCAGTTGAAACAGTAGTAAAGCAAGAAGAGCTTGGAGAGACATACTTCAGTTGAATGAGCAAAAATGTCAACCCAGGCTGAGTACCCTGCAAAACTATCAGTCATGGGCTGGAGAGGTGGCTCAGGGGTTAAGCCTCCACCTTGCAGGGGGAAGGTCCTGAGTTCGGATCCCAGATCCCAGTATAGACGCAGGCGGAAGCGGGGCGGCTGCGCTTCTGGTCCTAGTAGGGCGGAGCCTGTGAATCCCGGGGCAGAAGGAGGTGGAGGCGTCCATGTGGTTCCTGATTCGTCGCTGGTGGTTCTACATGCACAAAAACAACACACACACACACACACAGACACACATACGCACGCCGACATACACACGCCATGCGCACAGTTGAATAAATAATAAAAAAAATTAAAAAAAAAACTATCAGTCATGATCGAGGGAGAAAGAAAATCTTCCAGCACAAAGACAACTTGAAGGGATACATGTCCACCAAACCAGGCCTTCAAAAAATGCTAGAAATGATACTCAGCTTGAAGAAAAAAAACAGGCATATCCAGGAGAACAGAAGGCAGTATACAACATTAGAGTGAAGCAATATACTTATAAAAACTACTAAACATAATAAATGTCTGGAATTAAAAATAGTTTCTCCCATTATAACACTAAATGTTAATGGGATTAACTCCACTGATTAAGAGACACAGATTCACATTTGGTATTAAAATCACAATCCATCAATCTGCTGCCTGCAGGAAACCCATCTCACCACAAAAGATAGGCACGCTCTAAAATAAAAGGCTGGTCAACAATTCTACAAGCTAATGGAAGCAGAAACGCAGGGGGTAGCCATTATGATATCAGACAAAGTGGACTCAAACCAAAGAAATTATAAGGGGCACGGATGGATGGATACTACTTTTAGTCACAGGTACAATTCACCAGGAACATTCACAATACTGAACATATATGCAACCAATACGGGCCCCCCCTCCACATTCATAAGAAAACCCTCAGCTCTAAAGCAAGAAATAACCCCAAACCATTAATTTGGGGACTCACACTGCCCTCTCAACATGGGATAGATCAACAGGTCAAAAGCTTAACAGGACACCTTTGGACCTTAATCAAACCCTTAGAAATGGCCTTACAGTCTCTATCGAAACTTTCACCCACGCACCAAAGAATACACATTTTTCTCAGCAGCACACACGGAACTTTCTCCAAAATAGATCACACTACTGGCCACAAACGAATCTACACATTACAAAAAAGTTGAAATATAAATGTGCGCTGTCAGACCACCATGGCCTAAAGCAGGACACCACAACACAACAAACAAGAGAAAATACACTAACTCCTGGAAACTTAACAATATGGCTGAATGAGAACTGGATTCAGGAAGAAATTACAAAGGAAATTCAAGATTTCCTGAAAGTGAATGATAATGAAAATACAACTTACCAAAATCTCTGGGACACAATGAAAAACTGTTCTAAGAGGTAAGTTCATAGCTTAATGCGTACATCAAAAAAATGGAAACATCAGAAATAAACAATAACAATGCAGCTTAAAGCTTTAGAGAAACTAGAGGAATCTGATCCCAAAAGTAGTAAAGAGAGGAGATTAGCAAAATCAGGGGAGAAATATCTGAAATGAAATTAAGAAAATGACAAAAACAACACAGTCAAAAAGCTGGTTCTTTGAAAAAAATCATTAGTTTGAACACCCCTAGCTAAATTAACCAAAAGCAAGAGAGAGAAAACCCAAATTAACAAAAATGAAATGAATGAGTTATCACTACTGATACCCAAGAAATCCAGAGAATTATAACATCATATTCAAAAAATTATACTCTGTGAAGTTTGACAACACAAAAGAGATGGATGAATTTCTAAGTAACCAACAACTTACCTAAAATTGAATGAGGGAAGTTGTGAATTATTTAATCGTCTATAACATATAGGAAATTGAAGAAGTAATCTCAAATCTTCCCACCAAAAATGTCCTGGATCAGTGAATTCAGCACAGAGTTCTACCAGACATTTAAGGAGTTAATAACACCAATACTCCTTAAAACTGTTCCATCAAATAGCAAGAAGGAAACGTACCCAATTCTCTTCTATGAAGCTAATCGTTTTTAATCCCAAAACCTAATAAAGATTCACTTAAAAAAGAAAACTATAGGCCGATCTCTCTGATGAACACAGACGCAAAGTTTCTCAACAAAGTTATAGCAAATTGGATTCAAAAACATATCAAAAATATCATTCACGGGGACCAAGTAGGCTTCATCCCCGGCACATAAGTTTGGTTCAATATACGCAAATCAAATAAATGTAATTACTCACGTAAACCAGTCCAAGTCCAAGACCACATGATACTCTCGATAGATGCAGAAAAAGCTTTTGCAAGATCCAACAGCTTTTATGATCAAAATGCTAGAGACAGTAGGAATGGAAGGAACCTTTATCAATATAATAAAAGGTGTATACAACAAGCCCACAGCAGGATTATGCTCAATGGGGAAGAATTGGAAGCATTCCCACTTCGATCAGGAAACGACAAAGGCTGTCCACTCTCACCACTTCTATTCCATATTGTACTTGAAGTCTTGTTGAAGCATAACCACAAGAAAGGGACATAAGAGGGATTCATCGGCAAGGAAGAAAGTCAAGCTACCCTATTTGCAGATGACCTTATCTTTATACTGAGTGATCCCAAAACTCCACCAGGAAGCTCCTGGAACTAATTGAGAAGTTCAGCAGGTGGCAGGTACAAAATAAATGTGCCAAAATCAGAAGCTTTCCTTATGCTCATAATAAAGAAGTGAAAAAGCCTTGAGAGAAACATCCCCATTTACTATAGCACCTAAAAAAAATGAAATACCTTCCTATAAACCTAACCAAGGAGGTAAAAGACATTTACAATGAAAACTTTAAAACCCTAAAGAAAGAAATGCAGAAGACACAGAAGGTGGAAAGACCTCCCTTGTTCCTGGATTGGCAGAATCAACATCGGTAAAATGACCATCCTACCCAAGGTATACACAAATTCAATGCTATACCAATAAAATCCCAAAGCAATTCTTCAAAAGAAGTTGACCAAACAATCTCAAAGTTCATATGGAGGCACAAAGACCTAGGATAGCAAGGACAATCCTGAGTAACAAAAACACTGCTGGAGTTATTACATAACAAAACCTAAGTTATACTACAAATCCATATTATAAAACAGCCTGTATGGCTCCATATAGACACACGGATCATGGTAAGGCTTGAGACCCAGATATAGCCCACAGAAATACAGCCACTTGATCTTTGACAAGGGGCCCAAAAATCCAGTGGAAAAAGACAGCAAATGGTGCTGGCAAACTGGTCTCCACATGCGAAGATTAAAACTGACCCTACTTGTCACCATGGACAAGACTTAATTCCAAATGGATCAAGGACCTTGATATAGGCCAGAGGACTATAAACCATTGTGAAAGGTAGGGCTCCCTCGAGCTGATGGGCTAGGCCAACAGTTCCAAACGACATCCATTGGCACAGTCATGTACCAACAATCTCAATGGTTGGGATCTGGTGAAATTAAAGAGCTTCTGTTCAGATAAAGAGATTGTAACACGAGTTCAAAGGCAACCCACAGAATGGGAGAAAATCTTCACTAACCACCTATTTGATAGAGCTCTACTGTCCAGAGTGCACAAAGAATTTAGAAAACTAAACACCAAGGCAACCAATTGCCCAATTAA
The DNA here is from genome assembly GCA_023101885.1 of Typhlomys cinereus. Classification (NCBI taxonomy): domain Eukaryota; kingdom Metazoa; phylum Chordata; class Mammalia; order Rodentia; family Platacanthomyidae; genus Typhlomys; species Typhlomys cinereus. Next base: position 15,372 of record JALPQD010000819.1, on the reverse strand, counting down.
AAAATGGGCTCTGGAACTTAAAAGAAATTTTACCAGGGATGAAATTAAAATGTCTAACAAATATCTTCAACAATGTTTCACTTCTTTTGCCATCAGGGAAGTGCAAATCAAAACTTCCCTGAGATATCATCTCACCCCGGTCAGGATGGCAAAAATCCACAATATGAACAACACCAAATGCTGGAGAGGATTTGGAGAGAGGGGAACTCTCCTACATTGCTGGTGGGAATGCAGGCTCATACAGACACTCTGGTGAGCCGTCTGGAGATTCTTAAAGAAATTAAAGATTGAAATGCCATATGACACTGCAATTCCACTTTTGGGAATAACCCCCCATACAGCAGAGGTTCACCTCGATAGCACAAGCACAACCATGTTCATAGCAGCACTGTTTAAAATAGCAAAGTCATGGAATCAACCCAAATGTCCAACAGTTGACGAGTGGATAAAGAAATTGTGGTACATCTCTACACTGGAGTACTACTCAACCATCAAAAATGATGAATTACTGGAATTTGCTGGGAAATGGATGTCATTAGAAAGAATTATATTAAGTGAAGTATCCCAAACCCAGAAAATTAAGCACCATATGTACTCCCTAATAGGTGAATCCTAGTACCAAACCCAGTTAGAGACACTCAATGACAAATTTCTGTAATACTTAACAGTAATTTCAAAGATTATAAACAGGCAGGATTGGGAAGGAGGGCCCCACCAGAAACAAGGAGAGAAGGGACCATGTTACAGCAGAGAAAATAGGCCACCATCAAGGACTGCAAGTAAGTAATGAGACATCTGGTTAAGTTCACGGACTTTCCTTCCTCATCATTTGCAACTCATGAGGTATGATCTTAGCAGAAGGGAAGGGCATATAGGCTGCCTTATGGAATGTAACCATTTTGCAAATGGCTGATTGACCCCTTTCTCCCCGTGGACTCCTACTTTTATTCCATCTACCTTTGAATATACTCTTATAACAAGACTCAAATTTAACAGGTTTTTATCTCTGGCCAGGGGTTGACATCAAATACCCAGCAGGATGGAGCCAAGGGCATTGCAGAAGCAGCAAAACTGAAAAAAAATCAACAAACCGTAATTCAGAACATCTGAGGCTCTATATCAACCACCTATAACTGGGACAGCCTAATCTCTCCCCATCCTAAAGCTCAGGAAAATTTTTGGAAGAGGGGGCGGTAAGGTTGTAAAAGCACAAGGATGGGAGGAGTAATGATATGCAAGATAGTCCACACAAGTTAGGGCTGAAGGAATCATCATAGGAGTTTGCATGACCTGCCCTATGTCCAACATATTCTTGACTCCACAAAGTCTAGCATGGACTAAAGGCTCTAGGATCCTTGGAGGCTAGGGATTGACAGCCACAGTAGTGTTCCTAAGCTTATGGGGAACACAGGAAAGGGTTCTGGGAAATGCCCCTGGGTCCTTCTACCTCATCGGAGAGGAGGACCCAGAGGAGAGTTTGGCATGCACATTAAAGGATGCCCTTGGGATTGGGGGGGAGGCACTGGGGGATGGGGAGAGAGGGGGGAGGGGATGGTGAAGGAAGGGGTGTTAGGGGTAAGTGGTTGGAGGGAGGGGACTGGTGTACCTGTTAAGTTGTACGAATGGAAATAAAAAAAAAAAAGAAACAGATAAAAAAAGATATCCCTGGGATGGTGTGATGCTCATTGTTTAAAGGCATCTTTACGTATATCTAGCAACTTGAATTCTGTCCAGAGTCCACATGGTGGAAGGAGACAATGTACTTCTGAAGGTTGTCTTATGAACTCCACATGCACGCTCATCCTCTCTTGACACTTCTCCCTCTTCCTTCATCTCTCCTTTTATCTCTCATTCAAGTAAATAAAATATTTGAAAAAATATGTCCCTAACTTTCAGTAAGCAAAAAAGCTCATGGTGCTGGTTTCAATAGTAAATGCTCAGTAGCCCATGAACATGGAAACTGCAGTACCTGATTTTATGATTTTTTATATACACATTACTTCATGCTATGTGAGACCCTCACTCTTATGAGCTCAAACTCATTAATATGGGAAGTTAACTCTCATTTGAGATCTGAGCAAGATTTTACTTGATGATCCTCAAGGATTTTCCTGGACTTAAGACCTTTAAGGATTTCAAGGGTCTCTTAGTCTCACTCTGATTAGCAGATCTTGACAGTATTTTTTCAATGATGGCTGGCTAGAAAAAACATCATTAATAACTCATACCAGCAACCATAAATTGCCCAAGAATTTTACTTTTCTTTTATTAATACATTTTTATTATTATTTCAGCTCATACAAACTTAATAGGTACATCAGTTCCCTCCCTCCCTCCTCTTCCCCCCGAATCCCCTGCTCCACCTCCCCACCCCTCTCCCTTCCCATCCCCCTGTGCCTCCCGCCCCAATTCCCAGAGAGACTTTTCTTGTGCATGCCTGATTTTCCTCTGGGCCCTCCTCTCCGATGACGTACATGGACCCAGTGGCCTTTCCCTGAATCCTTTCCCGTGTTCCCCTTAGGTATAGGAACACTGCTGTGGCTGCCAATCCCTTGCCTCCAAGGATCTTGGTGCCTTTATCAGATGCTAGACTTTGTGAGGTCAATAGTGTGTTGGACAATGTGCAGGGCATGTAGAGTCCAATTATGATTTCTTCAGCCCTAACTTGTATGGAGTATCTTACATGTCATTGCTCCTCCCATCCTTTTGCTCTTACACTCTTACCGCCCCCTCTTCCGCAAATTTCCCTGAGTTTCAGGATGGGGAGAGATTAAGCTGGCCTAGTTCTAGGTGGTTGATATAGAGTCTCTGAAGTTCTGGATTGTGGTTTGTTGATTTTCTTTTGCAGTTTTGCTGCTCCTGCAATGCCCTTCACTCCATCCTGGTGGGCATTGTATGTTACCCCCTGGCCAGAGACAAAAAGCTGTTAAACTAGAGTCTTGTGATAAAAGCACACTCAAAGGTAGATGTAATAAAAGTGGGAAATCACAGTGAGGGAGGGGTCTATCAACAATTTGCACAATGGTTACTTTTTATCTGCCAGACTATATGTCCTCCTCTTCTGGTAAGATCATACCCCGTCAGTAGTAAATGATCAGGAACAAAAGTCTGTGAACTTAATCATATGTCTCATTACTTATTTGAGTACTTGATGGAGGCCTATTTTCTCTGCTGTAACATGGTCCCTTCTCTCCTTGTTTCTGGTGTGGCCCTCCTACCCCATCCCTCCTGTTCATAATCCTTGCAATTATTGTCTCTAGGTGGGCTGGGTGGGTTTGGTACTAGGAGCCACCTATTAGGGAGTACATACGGCGCTTAATTTTCTGGGTCTGGGATACTTCACTTAATATAATTGTTTCTAATGATATCCGTTTCCCGGCAAATTCCAGTAATTCATCATTTTTGATGGCTGAGTAGTACTCCATTGTAGAGATGTACCACAGTTTCCTTATCCACTCGTCAACTGTTGGACATTTAGGTTGATTCCATGACTTTGCTATTGTAAACAGTGCTGCTATGAACATGGTTGTGCTTGTGCTATCGAGGTGAACCTCTGCTGTATGGGGGGTTATTCCCAAAAGTGGAAGAGCAGGGTCATATGGCATTTCAATCTTTAATTTCTTTAAGAATCTCCAGACGGCTCGCCAGAGTGGCTTATGAGCCTGCATTCCCACCAGCAATGTAGGAGAGTTCCCCTCTCTCCACATCCTCTCCAGCATTTGTCGTTGTTAGTATTGTGGATTTTTGCCATCCTGACCGGGGTGAGATGATATCTCAGGGAAGTTTTGATTTGCATTTCTTTTAAGTTCCAAGGCTCATTTTTTTTTTAAGGGAGAAAGGGAGGTTTATTCAGCTTACAGTTCCAAAGGGAAGTACAGTCTCTCAAAGCAGAGGCGGCATGGCTGGCTGGCCAAAGCTGGAGGAGGCTAAGTCACTGCAGACATCTTGGAAGCTGAGAGCTGCAGACTGCTTGCAGCAAAGGCAGACTTCTCCAGGAGGTAGGGTGGGACTCATCCACCTCAAGGCCCACCCCTTGTGACTGCCTTCCTCCACCAAGGCTCCACCTCACAAGGTTCCATGACCTTGCCAAATACATGAGACTGTGGGGGACACATTTCAAACCATGACATTCCAACCCTGGCCCCCACAGGCTCATTGCCATCTCATTATGCAAACCATACTCAGTCTTAAAAGTCTTCATAGACTACATTAGTATTCCAACACAGTCCAAAAGTCCAAAGTCCAAAGCCTCCTGTAAAAATCAAAATACAAGTTACATACTTCTAACATACAATGGCACAGAACAAACATTCCCATTCCAAAAGGAAGAAATGGGGGCATATCCAGGGAAAGATTGGTCCATAACAAGACCGAAAACCAGCAGGACAGACTCCAAATCTTGTAGCTCCAAGTCCAACAGGTGAGCCTCTTGTTGAAATCATTTCAGTTCCAAAGGGCTTTGGTTCCATCCCTCCAATGCAGCTGCCCATAGAATAGGTTGCTCTCTTGAGCTGGCTCCTCCCAGGTATACAGCTCTCCTTGGCAGGTGTCCCACGTTGTGTCTGGAATCTCTAACATCTTTACTTCTCAATGGCAAACCAGGCTTTAACTCCACAGCACAAACTGCCCTTCTTGGGCCTCTAAACTGCAGGCTTTTTGCCTCATGATGCCTGGATTCTGCCAATTTTTGAAATCTTGGAGGAGGACTCCATGATCTCCTCCCTCTTGCATCACTGATGCCTCTGAAACCAGAACCACGGGGACGACTTTGCCAAGACTGGCCCCCTTGAATCACAGCTGATTCTGCTTCTCTATGTTGACCATCTCTTTCACTCCTGAGCAGTTGCTTGGTAAGAGAAACCAGCTCTTGCTTTGGAAACCACCCTTTAGCTCCAGTCTTCTGAAAGGATTTGCATTCTTATGAGTGGGAGCCTTCCCTGAGGATCTTGCCCTCAAGCTAGGGCCTCTCCTATTATTCAAATTTCAAATGGAGCTAATCTCTTCAACAGCCATTTTGTTCTCTGCTTCTTCCTGGTTCAACTCTTTAAATTTGCCATTGTGTTTTTCATCATTAGATTTTACAGTTTTTGCTTCTTCCTGCCTGATTCTTTGCTCTTTTTCATAACTCTGAAGACAACTAAAAAGTAGCCATATCACATTGTCAAGACTACATTGCTTTGAAATTTCCTCCGCCAAGCACTCCAGCTTAATTTCAGGCAAACTCTCAGGACGAGGGCAAAACTTCACTAAACTCTCAGCCAACGCATGGCTCCATGTGTTACTCGTCCAGTTGCAAACACAGTCTCTGTTCCTCTCTGGACCATCACAAGCTGGGCTTCCACTGTCTGCGTCTCTCACAGCATTGCTCTCCTCTGACCTCTCACAAGAAAGGTCCCTTTGGCCCAATCGCCAAGACGCAAAGACTTTCCCAGCACAAAGTCCCAAAATTCTCCGTACTTCTCCCAACAAACAGTTCCAAAGGCACACTAGCCACATCACAGCATTGGCCATACTGCTGGGTACCAACTTTTCTCAGCTTCACAAACAACTTCACTTTGTGGTACCAGCTGTTCTTATCTCACAACAATACCCCACTATCCAGTACCAATTTCTGTATCAGTTACTCTTTACTGTTGCTGTGAGAGAGCACCCAAAGTCAATCAATTTAAGGGAGAAAGGGAAGTTTATTCAGCTTACAGTTCCAAAGGGAAGTACAGTCTCAAAGCAGAGGCGGCATGGCTGGCTGGCCAAAGCTGGAAGAGGCTAAGTCACTGCAGACATCTTGAAAGCTGAGAGCTGCAGACTGCTTGCAGCAAAGGCAGACTTCTCCCGGAGGTAGGGTGGGCCCAAGGCCCACTTTTTAATTGGGCCATTGGTTTCCTTGGTGTTTAGTTTTCTAAGTTCTTTGTGCACTCTGGACAGCAGAGTTCTATCAGATGTGTGGTTAGTGAAGATTTTCTCCCATTCTGTGGGTTGCCTTTGAGCTCCCATTACAATCTCTTTATCTGAACAGAAGCTCTTTAATTTCACAAGATCCCAACTGTTGAGAGTTGGTAGCAGTGACTGTGCCATTGGATGTCTGTTTAGGAAATGTTGGCCTAGCCCAATCAGCTCGAGGGAGTTCCCTATCCTTTCAACAATGGTTTTTATAGTCTCTGGCCTGATATCAAGGTCCTTGATCCATTTGGAATTAAGTCTTGTACATGGTGCCAAGTACGGGTCCAGCTTTAATCTTCTGCATGTGGAGATCCAGTTTTGCCAGCACCATTTGTTGAAGATACTGTTCTTTTTCCATTGGATTCTTTGGGACCCTTTGTCAAATACCAAATGGCTGTAATTTTGTGGGCTTATATCTGGGTCGTCAATCCTTATCCATTGGTCTGTGTTTCTATTTTGGAGCCAGTACCAGGCTGTCTTTATAACTATGGATTTGTAGTATAGACTTAGGTTTGGTATGGTAATAACTCCAGCAGTGTTTTTGTTACTCAGGATTGTCCTTGCTATCCTGGGTCTTTTGTGCTTCCATATGAACTTTGAGATTGTTTGGTCAACTTATTTGAAGAATTGCTTTGGGATTTTGATTGGTATAGCATTGAATCTGTATATTGCCTTTGGTAGGATGGTCATGTTTACGATGTCGATTCTGCCAATCCAGGAACAAGGGAGGTCTTTCCACCTTCTGGTGTCTTCTGCAATTTCTTTCTTTAGGGTTTTAAAGTTTTCATTGTAAAGGTCTTTTACCTCCTTGGTTAGGTTTATAGGACGGTATTTCATTTTTTTAGGTGCTATAGTAAATGTGATGGTTTCTCTCAAGGCTTTTTCACTTCTTTCATTCTGGGCATATAGGAAGGCCTCTGATTTTTGCACATTTATTTTGTAACCTGCCACCCTGCTGAACTTCTCAATTAGTTCCAGAAGCTTCCTGGTGGAGTTTTTGGATCACTCAGGTATAAGATCATGTCATCTGCAAATAGGGATAGCTTGACTTCTTCCTTGCTGATTTGAATCCCTCTTATGTCCCTTTCTTGTGTTATGGCTTCAACTAAGACTTCAAGTACAATATTGAATAGAAGTGGTGAGAGTGGACAGCCTTGTCTAGTTCCTGATCGAAGTGGGAATGTTTCCAATTGTTCCCCATTGAGCATAATCCTTGCTGTGGGCTTGTTGTTGACAGCTTTTATTATATTGATAAAGGTTCCTTCAATTCCCACTGTCTCTAGCGTTTTGATCATTAAAGGTTGTTGGATCTTGTCAAAAGCTTTTTCTGCATTTGTCGAGAGTATCATGTGGTCTTGGACTTTGGACTTGTTTACATGATGAATTACATTTATTGATTTGCGTATATTGAACCAACCTTGTGTGCCGGGGATGAAGCCTACTTGGTCCCCGTGAATGATCTTTTTGATATGTTTTTGAATCCGATTTGCTAAGACTTTGTTGAGAATCTTTGCGTCTGTGTTCATCAGAGAGATCGGCCTACAATTTTCTTTTTTAAGTGAATCTTTATTAGGTTTTGGGATTAAGACGATATTAGCTTCATAGAAGGAATTTGGTAGTGTTCCTTTCTTTGCTATTTGATGGAACAATTTAAGGAGTATTGGTGTTATTAACTCCTTAAATGTCTGGTAGCACTCTGTGCTGAATCCATCTGATCAAGGACATTTTTTGGTGGGAAGATTTGAGATTACTTCTTCAATTTCCTTATATGTTATAGGACTATTTAAATGATTCACAATTTCCTGATTCAATTTTGGTTAGTTGTGTTTACTTAGAAGTTCATCCATCTCTTTTGTGTTGTCAAACTTCACAGAGTATAAGTTTTTGAAATATGATGTTATAAATCTCTGGATTTCTTGGGTATCAGTAGTGATAACTCCATGTTCATTTCAAATTTTGTTAATTTGGGTTTTCTCTCTCTTGCTTTTGGTTAATTTAGCTAGGGGTGTATCAATCTTATTGATTTTTTCAAAGAACCAGCTTTTTGACTGGTTGATTTTTTCTATCGTTTTCTTAATTTCGATTTCAGATATTTCTCCCCTGATTTTGCTAATCTCCTCTCTTCTACTACTTTTGGGATCAGATTCCTCTAGTTTCTCTAAAGCTTTAAGCTGCATTGTTAATTTGTTTATTTCTGATGTTTCCATTTTTTTGATGTAGGCATTAAGAGCTATGAACTTACCTCTTAGAACAGCTTTCATTGTGTCCCCGAGATTTTGGCAAGTTGTATTTTCATTATCATTCACTTTCAGGAAATCTTGAATTTCCTTTGTAATTTCTTCCTGAATCCAGTTCTCATTCAGCATCATATTGTTAAGTTTCCAGGAGTTAGTGTATTTTCTCTTGTTTGTTGTGTTGTGGATGTCCAGCTTTAGGCCATGGTGGTCTGACAGCGCACAGGTTAATATTTCAACTTTTTTGTATATGTGTAGATTCGTTTTGTGGCCCAGTATGTGATCTATTTTGAAGAAAGGTCTGTGTGCTGCTGAGAAAAATGTGTATTCTTTGGTGCGTGGGTGAAAAGTTCGATAGAGATCTGTAAGGTCCATTTCTTTAAGGGTTTGATTAAGGTCCAAAGTGTCTCTGTTAAGCTTTTGACCTGTTGATCTATCCCATGTTGAGAGGGCGGTGTTGAAGTCCCCAAGAATTATCGTTTGGGGGTTGATTTCTTGTTTTAGACGCTGTAGGGTTTTCTTAATGAATGTGGAGGGGCCCGTATTGGGTGCATATATGTTCAATATTGTGAAGTGTTCCTGGTGAATTGTACCTGTGACTAAAATGTAGTATCCATCCGTGTCTCTTATAATTTTCTTTGGTTTGAAGTCCACTTTGTCTGATATCATAATGGCTACCCCTGCCTGTTTTCTGCTTCCATTAGCTTGTAGAATTATTGACCAGCCTTTCATTTTTAGGGCATGCCTATCTTTTGTGGTGAGATGGGTTTCCTGCAGGCAGCAGATTGATGGATTGTGATTTTTAATCCAAGTTTGTAATCTGTGTCTCTTGATTGGTGAATTAAGTCCATTAACATTTAGTGTTATAATGGTGAAACTATTTTTGATTCCTGACATTTATTATGTTTAGTAGGTTTTATAAGTATATTGCTTCGCTTTTAATGTTGTTATACTTGCCTTCTGTACTCCTGGATATGTCTGTTTTTTTCTTCAAGCTTGAGTATCAGTTCTAGCATTTTTTGAATGCCTGGTTTGGTGGACATGTATCCCTTCAAGTTGTCTTTGTGCTGGAAGATTTTTCTTTCTCCCTCGATCATGACTGATAGTTTTGCAGGGTAAATCAGCCTGGGTTGACATTTTTGCTCATTCAATACTTGAATATGTCTCTCCAAGTTCTTCTTGCTTTTAGTGTTTCCATTGAGAAGTCATTTGTTATTTTAATAGGTTTACAATAGTTGGGGCCAAAGCAATCATAATGGGACTTTGCATGCCCTGCGCAATGTCCAGCGCACTGTTGCCCTCATAAAGTCTAGCATCTGTTAAGGGCACCGAGACCCCTGGAGGCAAGGGATTGACAGCCATAGTAGTGATCTTATGCTTAAGGGGAACAAGAGAAAGGGCTTATGGAAATGCCACTGGGTCCTTATATGTCATCGGAGAGGAGGACCCAGTGGAGAGTTAGGCGCACACAATAAAGGACTCTCTGGGAATTGGGGGGGAGACACTGGGGGAAGGGGAGGGGGGAGGGAGGGAACTGGTAAAAAATTTTAAAATGTGTAATTAAATTTTTAATAAAAAGAAAAGATGAAGGAAAAAAAAAAGAATATAAAATATAATATATAAATATATAAAAATATAATATATAATGTAAATATATAATATATAAATATAATATATAATTAAAATAAAATTGTATAATATGTAAATATCTATAAATGATTATACAATATATAAATATATAATATATATTAAAATATGTATTACAATATGTAAATATATAGTAGCTCTTTGTGAAAAAGTAGGATATGCAAGTATAGATATTTCTTTCTAAACCAGGTTTTACTAGGTAGCCCTAGGTAATCCCTGTGTTCTGCCTGCCCAGTGCTGGGATTACTGGTATGAATCATTCTAATTTCTAGATGTGATTTGATTACAGTACTATAAAGTACAGTACTATACTGCTTATTTATAATAAAAAAAGGAGGAAATTGTCTTAGGCTTTTGGGGACATTATAACAACATTTAAACAATGGAAATTTTTCTCTCATATTTCTGGAGGTGGGGAAATCCAGGATCAAAGTGCCAGTAAAATCAGTTATCTAGGAAGGGTCCACTTTCTCATGGATGGCACATTTTTTAACCATCTCTTCACATGGTCATATGATGAGAGGGATAATATCACTATTTAAGGTGTCTATCTATGAGGGCCATGTCCCCAAGAGTTAATTAACTTTCTACTATCATAACATTGGGGATTAATTTTCATATCTTCATGTCTTCATGTTTTGTTTTGTATACCACTGGATTAAACCAGGGCCTTTTGTGTGTTTATCTGCTTGGGTCCTGGTGTTAGGATTATCTCTCAGAGTCAAGTAGGTTTCTCTACGGATACACAACTGACTATTTTTGTCTCCCCCTTAAGTCTTTTAGTTCCCCTTGTTCTTTAGTACTTTTTAGGGTTTTATGGGTTTCTCCTTAGTCTAAAGCTGACTATTTGTTTTGTATTCCTATTATAGGTTTGGTGTCAATGACCACCTCTGTTATGCATTCATGATTTCCAGGCCATATTGCTTTTGGAGATCGATGTTTAACAACTTTTCCCTCTGTCTTCAGTCTCTTGCATTCTTTCTGTCCCCTCTTTCACAGAGGTCCTTGATATTAAAGGAAAATGTATATATCATGCTAAGGACTGAATACTCAACTTTCACTTATTCTTAGCATCTTGTGCAATCATAGTTCTCTGCATTTATCTCTGGTCACAAAAATGAGAGGGTCTTCTACTTAAGGCTGAGGGTTGTCCTTTTTTTTGGCTTGTTAGGCAATAAGTAAATGTACAAAATCAACTAATTAGAACATCTTACATACATTTATGAAGTCATCAAAACACTAAGTTCACCAGTAAAGAAAAGTGAACAATAAAAAAAAAAAACCACTGAAACTATTGCAGAACTATACTGTTGTTAACATTGGTCAAAATGAAAACTAAAAAAATATTGAAATTGTTACAGAACCATACTGTTGTTAATATTGGTTACTTCAGTGGTACATTTATACAATGGAATACTACCCAGGTACCAAAAAAGATGAATTAATGAAAATTTTCCAGGAATTGGATGGAATTAGAAAAAATTATATTGAGTGAAGTACCCCAGACACAGAAAGCTAGATACTGTATGTACTCCCTCATAAGTGGATCCTACTTCCAAACCCACTTAATGATATATTCAAAAGTTAATCTCTGTAATACCTACTATAATCACAAAGGCTTATAAACAGGAGGAAAGGGGAAGGAGGACCTCAAAAAAAAAAAAAAAAGAAAAGAAAAGAAAAGAAAAAAGGAGATAGGGGATCACGCTTCAGTAGAGAAAATAGGCCATGATCAAATATTGCATGAAGTAGTGAGACTTCTGGTGCAGCTCACTCTCACTTCCCTTCTTGGTCACTTGTGAATGAACAAGTTTGTTCTCACTAATCAGTGAAGATATAGGGACTGGCAGATAGAGAGTAACCATCCCACAAATGGGACACTGATGCCCCCCCAGCTGTGTCCTACTCCTATTCTTCAATCTACCTTTGAGTCTCCTCTTGTATTAAGATCTTCATTTAAACAGTCTTTTATCTTTGGCTAGGAGGTGACCTTTGATACCAATCAGAATGCAGCCAAGAGTGGTGCAAGAAAAGCAAAACTGAAAACAACAACAAACCATAATTCAGAGCATTAAATACCCTACATTAATCACCTGGAACCAGACCAGCCAAATCTCTCCCTATCCTAAAGCTCAGGGAACCTTGTGGAAGAGGGGGTGACAAGATTCTAAGAACCTAAAAGATGGGAAGCATCAATGATATGCAAGATACTCCACACAAGTTAGGGTTGCAGCAGTCAGAATTGGACTTTGCCTGACCTGCACAATGGCTGACATGTCAACGATCCCTCAAAGTCTAGCATGGATCACAGGAGAGAAGGCTCCAGGCAGTAGGATCCTTAGAGGCAAGGGATTAAACAGTCGTAATAGAGTTCCCATACTAACAGAAACCCAAGAAGGGGCTCTGAGCTATGTCACTGAGTCCTGAACTTCACTAAGGTGGAGGACTCAAAGAGAGGTATGGATTTCACAAAAAAGTATACTCCAGGGGATGGGAAGGAAGAAGGGGCTCGCACTGGGGTAAGGGGAAAGAAAAAGGGGGCGAAAGGAAGGGGTAAGGGGGGAGAGTGCAAGTGGAGCTGACTGGGGAGGGGAGGAGCTTTTATGATTAGGAAAAAATGTGGGAGAAAAAAATATTGGTCATTTCAGAATGGAAAATCAATTTTATTTTTGTCCAATGCTTCATATTTTATCAATGCTTAATGATGAACACTTATTTTTCTAACAATACAGTGGAAATCCTTTAAATGTAGCTATTATTGACCATGAGGACATCAAAGAGAATCATCTTCATTTTTCCCCACCAAATGAGACTGCATCCTCTTTGCATTTGGCTGGAAGACCCGAAGTCTGATTTTCATATTGTCAGAATGCAAAGGAAAGAAATTATTGAAGATTTTTAAGTTATTTGGTTTCAAGTCCATTAAGGAGGAAATTATCATTTCTTCATGCATAAGTCTTTTAAAAATTTTAGTGACATGGAATCTTATGGCTTTCTATATGTAGATGAGAAAATCTTTTTCCCTTTGTGTTGCCTGTACTGTCTTCTTTAGTTTGCCAGTTTGGAGAATTTAGTTTAAGATGTATCATCATTTATAAGTGGCAGATTAAAGTGCATCTCTCTATACGTCACTGGAAAAGATTAGTGGCAGAAAGCCCTTGTTCTTTCATCTCTGCAGTAATTTGCACACTGAAAATTATGTCAGGTGGGCAGTTTATTTGGATCTTTTGAGGTTCTTATTTAGATGCACAATGCCTGCTTTGGAGCTCTTAATGCTACTTTATAGGTTACAATAGTCATTCATTTGCTGTAAATCATAAATGTGTAGGTCTTTGACTCGTCATGATTTGAAAGACTACATTTACCTTGATTAAATATTTGCCTTTTATGTTTAGTTTCTTCTTAAATGATGATGTAATATCCTCTTTTTGAACTTCTCAGTTTTTTCAGTGTTGCATGTGTGTGTGGTGTGTGTGTATGTGTGTGTGTGTATGCAGTTAAGAGTCTTTTGTGTATAAGAGTAACATCAATTAGTCAAGATTTTTTTGCCTTATAACATGATATTTCCAGCCACATTGACTTTACTTTAAAGGTCTATTTTAAGGGTCTACATGGCCCTGGTGCTTGAAAAGGACACTTTCTGAGTCCTGAGTGAGGAGAAGGCTGGGTTAAGGCTTTATTTATTTATTTATTTATTTATTTATTTATTTATTTATTTATTTATTTATTTATTTATGTCTCTGTGTCTGTGTGTATCAGAGCTGCCCAAGGGTGACCTTGGAAATCACTCTGAATTGTGTTATCTCCTCTTTGCTTTTGCTCTGGAGTTTCCAGGGCCAGGAGTTTCTAGGGCTCTACTTTCCAGGGCCAGAGGTACAGGCCACCAGCTTTTCCACCTGGAGTTTTCACATGGGATGTGGGATCGAACTCAGGACTTTCTGCTTGGGAGGGAGAGGCTTACCTCTTAAACAATCACTCCAGCTCTGGGTTAAGGCTATTGACTCATCTACAGTCACACTGCCAAGATATGACTTGCTAGAGGGTTTTAGTATTTGGAACTTTTTCATTTGGAATGTTACTCACATGTGGCGGCTGCACCTGTGAAACATATCTTCTTGACAATGCGTGAAACATTTTTTTCCCCAATTATAATGAGATAACAGGATGTGGGATGACAGTGTGCTTGCATAGTGGAGCTAGGACCTTATATTCAGGATGGAGGAAGGAGGTCTTTGGATCACTTGAATAATAAGCATTTTTAATTAGAAATTGTCAAGTATATCTAAGACCTGTCATAGACATTGCAATTGCACATCAAGCATGCAGAATTATTTTCTGGGGCCTCTGCTTAAATTACTCAGCTCCAATTAAAGTTGGCTTTTCCAAGAGTAAAAGTCTTTTTCTGATGTTCTTACAGAATGATATCTTGGTTTAGTCTTGCCATCTTCCATGTGGGAACTGAATCAAGGCAAGAGATAGCATTTTCCCTACAAAAATATGCTATGGGATTCGTGGTAGAGCTGGGACCAGCATACCCAAAGTTCTTTCTCTTGTAGATGTTTGTCCTACACCTAATACATGAAATGCATGCTTGTGTGCTTTCATGGGCAAGAGACTTGTCTTGCAGTTCCTGGAGCTTTGGCAGTATAAGTCATCATTATTGTCATTATTTTTTTCATTGCCCTTCCCATATTCTGACCAGTGAGTGACTAGATTCCAATTTCACTCCATTTAACATTTCAAACTTTCATTAGGCTCTGGAATTGTAGGCTTTGTGAAGTACAGAACATGATGACTTTCCTATCTCCCTGGCAACATCTATCCCCCACGTGTCGTGCCTGGTTTCCCTTCAGCCTTCCTCAGATATTACTTAATAACTTCAAGTATTGCATTTTTCTCTAAATAGGACTATGGCCTGGGTTTGAGCACCTATGTAAGACTGTGCTTCTCTTCTCTTTCGCTGCCTTTTTAAAGTATCCAGTTACAGATTTTGTGATCAATATTGGAGAGGAAGAAGTCATAATATCACAAAATATTTTACTTTGTGGTTTCCTTCGAAATAGAATTTACCATGATTTTCTCTTTCTCTTTCTTTCTATCTCTTTCTCTTACACCCTCTATCATGTAGCTGTCTAACTAATCTATCTATCTATCTATCTGTCTATCTATCTATCTATCTATCTATCTATCTATCTATCTATCTGTCTGTCTGTCTGTCGCCAATCAATCTACCCATCCAATAGTCTCTTTGTCTACATCTATCATCTAGTTTTTATCTATATGTGTGTGTGTCTATCTATCATTATCATCTATATACACATACATTTGTCTGTATGCCTGCCTGCCTCTTCATTTGTTTGTGTATTATCTATGTATCTATTTATGTATCTATCTCTGTATGTATGTATCATTTATCTGTCTCTCAGTCTGTATCTATCAACCAATTATCATCTATAAATATCTATATATCTGTCATTTGTCTGTATCTGTCCATCTGTCATCTATTAATCTGTCTGTCCCTCTGGTCTGCCTGCCCATCCCTCTGGTCTGTGTG